>CM051266.1:41881604-42219104 GCA_027921565.1 Artemia sinica | reverse complement strand
GTGTTATCAAACGTATCTGTCAAAAGACATCGATAAAGAATTTATTCACTCTGATACTTTGATTTTGTCAATGCTATCCCAAGTATCTGTCAATAGATGTTGACCTATCTACCCGATATATGATGTATGTAAATTCCTTTTCTTACATCTCCGATGTTTTAATAGACATTCTAAACGTTCGATATGTTAGCTTACTCTAAAAATAATGAACACATAACAATGTAATGCATAATATATTTTTAATGAAATAATATCATGTAGAATATTAATACAAAAAATATATATTATTATACATTATTAATATCAATGAACAACTTTGGACATTTTGAATCTGTTCCATAAAATGGTTCACCATGTTCTCTCTTGATACTATAGCTATTGTCTTCTCTTAGTTCGTAATCAGTAGAATAATCATTATTCCATTTTGACTCATACACAATTTTTATAGGTGTGTCATCGACAGGCTCAATATGCTTTTCGTCCTTTGTATTATTTGATTCATTGACTGTTTGATCAATGGCAGTAACGTTTGCTGATACTTTGTTTTTCATCGATTCATCTTTATATTCCTTAGTGATATTTTCTGCCAATGTCCTTTTTATTTTTCTAGCAATATCACTGTCTATTATCACACTATTTTTACACAGGTAACAGTTCCTGCACGTAGACAGGATATGGTTTATGATATTAGTAGAAGAGTAGGCCTTTGCTTTTCGTCTTTACTTTCATTTGAATACTAATACCCGAAAGCTGACGATATGGTTTAACACTGGGTAACATGTTACCACAAGCACTAGCAAGAAGATGCCCCTCTTTATCCACTATTATTTTTATGTTGGCATTCTCTTTGAGTGCAGTCATCTCCGGAGATCTCAATCTCGCATATCCACCATCATAAGAGTTGAATTTTTTTGGTACTCCAAAGAAATTCAATTCCTTACTGTCATGACAATGCACGTATACGTTTCCCATAGTGCTACCACTTGTACTTATTTCATAGTTTAAATACTTCTCCTTGTCAGCATTCAATGCTACAATAACACTATCATGTGAACACACTTTCTTAATATGCTTCATCTTCACTTTTTAGAGATATTAGTTATGTGTTTATCGTTCCACTGTGTAAAAAATAGTGATTTAATACATGCAATAAACTAGGTAGTGTCGATAATCGGCCATAGAGTAACAGTGGGAAAGCCACATCGTGTCTCTGGGTAAGCATAGAGTACAATTTTTAGAGCCATAAAGATATTTCATGTCATTTTAAGATACGTAAAAAAAAGTTGAATAATTTCGAAGTCTAAAAAGAATTTAGTCCAATAAAAAAAATTTAAGAAAAAAAATGGAGGGAGGGGGTGGGAAAGCTGCATCGTGTCTTTGGGTAAGCATAGAGTACAATTGTTAGAGCCATAAGTAGAGTTTACGGTCAAAAACCCATATTAGCTTAGATTTTTCGCTAGCAACTCGCCTTCCACTATGACTTCGCTAATACATCCTTCTGCCAATCAACCCACAGCCCAAAGAGACACCCACAGTCCAAAGAGACACAAACAGCCGAAAGAGACATACATAGTCCAAAAAGACTCAAACAGCCCAAAGAGACACACATAGCCCAAAGAGACACATACAGACCAAAAAGACTCAAACACCCAAAAAGACACACAGTCTAAAGAGACACACACAGCCTAAAGAGACACACACATCACAAAGAGACACCCACAGCCCAAAGAACCAAAAAGACTCAAACAGCCTAAAGAGACACAGACAGCCCAAAGAGACACAAACACCCCAAAGAGACACACACAGCCCAAAGAGACAAACACAGACTAAAAAAAAAAAAAACTCAAACAGCCTAAAGAGACTAAAATTTTTTATTTCAACTCATCCACACGGGGTGTTCGCTAGCAGCTCGGCCCATCATACAGCACTATAAGTACTCTAAGAGATCCTTCTGCCATCACCCCACCACTTATGTATTATACGAAACACTTCGAAGAAGTAAAGCTATTCGTTATTACAATTCTTTTCTTGTCATCTACACCCCTCTTAGTTTCAATTTCTTCGTATAGTATAACGTTAAACTATTTTAAATTGACAACACTGTCCAAACATCTCTTGTGTATTATACAGTATACAATCACCCCCATCTCCCCCAAAACACTTTTCAGCCATTTCTTGTCAAAAATCTTTATTTCAGGTCAATCCTTAATAGGATCAAATTCGCAAATCCTACACTCCAATTCGCAAATCCCATTACCCCTTTTTAAATGTCAATCAAACAATTCTGATTGTAGCATCCAATTTTTTAATAACAAACTGCATACTCTCAAAACATGTTGGACCACATTATACCTTGCCTAGCAGCTCGGCCCATCGTACAGCACTATAAGTACTCTAAGAGATCCTTCTGCCATCACCCCACCACTTATGTATTATACGGAACACTTCGAAGAAGTAAAGCTATTCGTTATTACAATTTTTTCTTGTCATCTACACCCCTCTTACTATCAACTTCTTCGTATAGTATAACGTTAAACTATTTTAAATTGACAAAACTGTCCAAACATCTCTTGTGTATTATACAGTGCACAATCATCCCATCTCCCCCAAAACACTTTTCAGCCATTTCTTGTTAAAATTTTTTATTTCAAATCAATCCTTAATAGGATCAAATTCGCAAATCCTACACTCCAATTCGCAAATCCCAATACCCCTTTTAAAATGTCAATCAAACAATTCTAATTGTAGCATCCAATTTTTTAATAACAAACTGCGCATGGTCCTATACCTGCAAGCAAATAGCATGGTCCTATACCTGCAAGCAAATAGCATGGGAATTCCTAGTGCTGTACGCAAATAGCATGGTCCTATTGCGGTATGCAAATAGCATGGTCCTATTGCGGTCGGCAAAAAGCATGGTCCTATGGCCGTACGCAAATAGCATGGAGATTCCTATGGCCGTACGCAAATAGCATGGACCTATGGCCGTACGCAAATAGCATGGAGATTCCTATGGCCGTACGCAAATAGCATGGCGAGGTACTAAGGAACGTGCGGTACGCAAATAGCATGGAGATTCCTATGGCCGTACGCAAATAGCATGGGAATTCCTAAGGGCGTACGCAAATAGCATGGGAATTCCTAGGGGCGTACGTAAATAGTATGGCGAGGTACTAAGGAACGTGGCGTACGCAAATAGCATGGGAATTCCTAGGGGCGTACGTAAATAGCATGGTCCTATGGCGGTCGTAGAATAGCATGGTCCTATGGCGGTCGTAGAATAACATGGTCCTATGGCGGTCGTAGAATAACATGGGAATTCCTAGAGCGGTCGTACAATTCCATAGATACACCCTACTAGCGTAAAGAGCGAGGTATTGAATAGGGGGCGAACTCCCTAATTTACGTAATAAAAACATACGAATATAGAAATTCGTTACGTAAGTTAATTCGTAAGTTACGTCAGAACAAAATTTTGAGAAAGCAATTTAGCCAAAAAAAGGAAAATTAATATGCGAATTTAGTTTTAATTATTCATGTACGGTGAGCCAAAATCACAGCTGCATTAATTCAAAAACGTTCAGAAATTAAATGAAAAAAACAAGCTTTTTTAACTGAAAGTAAGGAGCGACATTAAAACTTAAAACGAACAGAAATTATTCCGTATATGAAAGGGGCTGTCCCCTCCTCAACGCCTCGCTCTTTACGCTAAAGTTTGACTTTGTCTCACAACTTAATTTTTTAAAACAATACAAAACTTTAGCGTAAAGAGCGAGGCGTTGAGGAGGGGACAGCGCCCTTCATATATGGAATAATTTCTGTTCGTTTTAAGTTTTAATGTCGCTAATTTTTATAAATGGGACTAATTCTCATTTGCTTCATCAAAGCAAATAAAGGGTGTATAAAAGGAGGACATAACCTTTTTTCATAATTTAGAGAGTAGCTGACGCTACGAGTCACCTCAGGTGTTTTAATTGTAATAATTTTATAATTATACTCTATCATTTGTGTAAAAAAAAAAATATATATATAGCAAAACTGATCTTTTGTTTTGGCTAAGAAACTAAGTAGACGATTTTCACAGACTTTTCTACGCTAATTCTAGAAATACAATCAGATTTTCCCCATCACTCACATTTTTTCCGAAAAATACTTCGAAGTTGTATAACAATAATCTTGGAAATTTAAATGATTTTCCAGGGCTACTGACAAAATGAATTGTAAAATTGTATTCGTTTCTATTCTAATATTCCTAACTTTAGCACAACGACATTTTTAGGTCTTTTATTAGCATTTAAGATGTCAAACAAATAACTTAAAAATAATTTTGCAAACGCTATGAGCTCTAGTAAAAAAAAAAATGAATTACGTTTTAGAATCTAATACACAAAACCACATTAGAGACCTTTTCTAAGAAATGACAGTCTTGTTTCCTTGTTTATAATCCAAAACGTAGTAGAACTGAAATTAACAAGCTGTATCATAATTCTACGAAAGAAACAAATTAAGCTTTTTTCTCCAAAGTTAAAATAAGTTTTGGTTCTTTTATGCATTTTATGTTAAGTTCAAAAATGCAATGAGGATTTTTATGTTTTTTGCGTGAAGCACAAGCGATTCAAAAAAAAAAAAAAAAACGGAAATGTACTTACGGGAACCAAGGACTATAAAGGAATGGCTACGACATCCAGGGAAAACTACGCCAAAAATATTTAGTGAAGACAGATGGCGTTATTCCATCCTCAAGTTATTTTTTTTTTCCCGGAGCCTACTCATGGTAGGAAATGATGTTATGGTCAAGGTTTTTGTCTTCAGCAATTAAAAGAAAACTAACACGGGAAATTGGATACAAATATCATTTAACTTTTTCATACTGCGACATTGTATTATTTTATACAATTGTGTTAAAAAGTAAAAACAATATTCTTAAAGTTCATAAAAATATTAATTGTTAATGAGCTTGACTTCTCAATAAAGTAATTTTACGTAAAAGAGAAAATTTGAGGCGTGTTTCTAAACCGCGATTTCAAATTACTAAAATCTTATGCTCACTAATCAAAGTCTTAAGTGCTTAGATATAAATTTCTCTTCCCCTCGGAAATCCCGAAACGTGAACAAGGCTTCATGAGTACTGTTGTCGCTCAGTTAGACTCTGGACACCCTCTTCCCTTCCCCTTAAGAAAACATATGCAGACTTTAATCTTAGGATTTCAAGAATTTGGGCAAACATATGACCCCCTGGCCTCCTTGCCATTTTTGAAGGCTATCGTCCAAAATATTAGTAGACAGATCATTTATTTGGTATTATGCTGAACACTTTTTTGTTAATAGGATTCGATGACTTTTTGATTTTTTTCTTTACTTAGACTATTGCTAGCTTATTTGGAATCAGGAATTCTGTTAATTTCAAATTTGCTAGGTTCTGACCTAGAGTTTGACCCCATGCTGTTAAAATTAAACTAAAAAAAAGAATATATGCCCCTTGAAGGTACTTCAGACGGGGAGAAACTTCTGATGCAAGCATAGTATTCACGTTCTCAATCACGAGGGGTGAAGTAGTATCCCGTATTATAGTTGTTGGTACCAGACCAAGTCTACAGGAAGTAATTACTCGTACTTCTTAGTCCCAGCCTGTTATCTCTGTGCACTTCGATCAGAAGGAAAACCTTCTACAGTTGTCACTAATTTCAAATATTCAGGTTACTTTCTTTAACCTTTATCTTAACCTGCGATGATAACTTAACTCCCAAAAATACGAAAAAAAATAATAAAAAAAGCATGTAAAAGTAAATTCCGTAGGATATTCTACACCATATATTTTGCCTATGTTTTGGAAAATATGTGAATATTCCAAGTTTCTTCTTTTCTTTATTATTTTTATTTCTCACACTTTTCCTTTGACTGCTCAGTGTGGCATATTGGTGAAAATTTTCTGGGGGAGATTTTCCAGGGGACTTTTAGATGAAGAAGGGGATATTTTTCGGAGGGAGATTTTCTGGGGGATGAGGAATTTTCCACTTGGGGAATTTTCTGGGGGATGAACAGGCCTAGCCCCTCAACAGAAGATTTCGATAATATCCTAACCTAAGTCCTTAGACTACTGATCAGAGAAAAATAAACTACAGTTTTCTGAAATACGACCCGAGAAGCAAGATTATATCCTCATATATACTTGAAAAGTCAAAAGACATTAGCAAATTAATTAGCCAAAAGCGGGGTTTACAGTGTATGTCGACAGTATACAGATCTATATTCCTGGTGCGTCTATGACATCTTTTGCCGATAATACAGCACTTGTTGTGGCAGCGATGACTCTTGAAGAATTGGTCCAGAAATCAAACAGAGCTCTAGAAGGGTTGAGTGAGTTTGTAGGCACTAGCTTACCTAGCATTAACAAGGCAAAGAGTTATTATATTCTGTTTAATCAGACTGGTGTGTGTCCAAATCTTCCCAGTGAAATAAAAATAAATGGTTCTTTACTAAAGCGGGTTGAGGAAGTTCGGTACCTAAGATTTATTCTCGATTAGAACCACAGCTGGAGAAGACACGCTGATGTGGTTGCGTGTATGGTAGCGTGTGTCCTTGGGAATTCAAGATGTTTCCAATATTTTTTACCTGCTCATATTTTAGTTCTTTTATATCATTCTTTGATTGTGCCTTATATAAATTATGTATGTATGATTTGGGCTAGTAATTTTACGCGTAATTTCAAACGAGAGTAGATTCAGGAAAATAAAGCAGTGAGATTAATTGGTAAGTATGATACAGGAGTTTTAAGTACAGAGTCGATTTTTAGGAAACTTAGGATTTTGAATGTAGGTCAGATTAGAGATTTTCAGATTGGTATTTTTGTGTTTCAGAGTTTGAATGGTTTCGCGCCTGATTTTTTAATATTTTTTTTTTCGTTTTAGTTCATTTTATCACGGATATGCTACTAGAAATGCCGACGACCTGGTAAATGAGCCAAGAAGTACGGTTCGTTCTATCCATGTGGCAAGGCACACGGGTCCAGTGGTCTGGAATGCCTTTCTAGACTGAATTCGGGAAGCGGAAAGTGTGCCGCAATTTAAAACCCCTTAAAGAAGCATCTTCTTGCGGGCGGCTGGTGAGTGTGGGGCTTGATGACGTGAGAGGATGATTTAAGTAATTGTTCTGTAATTAATATATCCGTTTGTTGTTTTTTTATTTTTATTATTCAGTAATTATATTTATCATTCAGTAATTATTTTTATTATCCTTTTTTATTGTTCTGTATTTGTGTTTATTTCAGTGATGATTCGGTTAGTTGTATAATTTGGTAATTGTGTACTGGTTGCCTTTTTCAAGCATATTTGTGCTTTGTTTGTAACCGGTTGTCAAGCTGGCATGAATTAATTTAATAAATTTGTTGAATCCTATTCTCATATTTAATCATAATCATATTTAAGTAATTGTCCTGTAATTAATATATCTGTTTTTTTTATTTTTATTATTCAGTAATTATACTTATTATTCAGTAATTATGTATAATCAATGTTTTTTATCAACCATGAATAAAAAATGTATAATCGGCAGGATCAAATATTATTTAACTGTGCTTCAGCATAAACTACAAGAAATTAAATATTTCGGTGCTCAATTATAAAGGGGCTCTCGGAATAGCGTTTGATTCAAGTTGACAATAGTAACATGACTCCAACAATAATGCATTGAACTCCTGATATTGCCCAAAGTCTAGTACATTTTTGACCATGAATAAGTTTTAAAAGAAAAAATACATCAGACAATGTTTCATTTCAAGAGAAATAATCTACACTTTCAAACAGTTCGTGGTAACGAACTGTAAGTAAGGAGCGACCCTGCTCAATAGTAACCGAAACTCTAAAAACCGAAATTTTGATACCCATAGATACATCAATAGAATCAGATTTTTATGCTGATTTCAAATATATAAGTTTCATTAAGTTTAGTTTTACCCATCAAAAGTTACGCGCCTGAGAAAATTTGCCTTATTTTCGAAAAAGGGGTAACACCCCCTAAAAGTCATAGAACTTTAATGAAAATTACACCATCGGATTCAGTGTATCAGAAAAGTTTACATCGGAAGTTTCAAGCTCCTATCTGCGAAAATGTGGAATTTTGTATTTTTTGTCAGAAGAAAGATCTCGGATGCGTGTTTATTTTTTTATTTTTTTATTTCCCCAGGGGTGATCGTATCGATCCACTAGTCCTAAAATATTGTAAGAGGGCTCATTTGGAACGGAAATTAAAAGTTCTAGTGCCCTTTTTAAGTGACCAAAAAAATTGGAGGGCAACTTGGCCCCCTCCCACGCTCATTTTTTCCCAAAGTAACCCAATCAAAATTTTGAGATAGCCATTTTGTTCAGCATAGTCGAAAATTTAATAGATATGTCTTTGAGGATAACTTAATCCCCCACAGTTCCCGAGGGAATGGCTGGAATTTATGAACTTTGCCCAATGTTTACATATAGTATTGGTTAATGGGAAGTATAAAGACGTTTCAAGAGGAATTTTTTTCTGATGGGGGGGTGTCGGAGGAGGGGATTACGGGGGAGGATCCTTCCATGGAGAATGTTTCCTTTGGGGAAGGGACATTTCTATGAAGGGGGCGCCGGATTTCCCTGCATTATTTAAAAACCGATCAGAAATTAAATAAAAAAAAACTAGTTTTTTTCAACTGAAATTAAGGAGTAACATTAAAACTTAAAACAAACAGAAATTTTTCCTAAAAGTATTTAAAAATAAAATTATTCCAACATAAAAAAAAATCTTGAAATATATTCCCTGTCGCCCAACCACCACTGATATTTTGGCATTTGTCCCCTCTCCATGGAAGATTTTCTGCCGGCGCCCTTGCGTTGTAGGCTATTTACGTCATTGTTTTATAACCCTAATCATTCAAGATTTTCTTTGATAATAAAGTTAAAAAGAAAGTACGCTAAAACATGATCTAAAAGACTTCCCTATTATTTCCAGATTTTAGCCTGAACACAGTGCCAAAAAATTTTCAGTTCTGTAACATGGGTCAGAAATATCTTTGAACGTACAGATCAATTCAAAATAAAAGGTACACAGTGCTAATTCATTTGAAAAGTTTATGCAGCAAGATGGAAATTAATGTTTGTAAGTGTAGGTCAGTATACACATTACAATCATGGTATTTCAAACAATTCTTTCTAATGAACTGTAAGTAAGGAGGAAGTATGTAAGGCCCAATAATAACCGAAACTCTAAACAAAAGGAATTTTAATACCAATTGATGTATCAAAAGAATCGGCTTATTATGCTGATTTCAAACATATAAGTTTAAGTCATTCAGTTTAGTCTTACAAATCAATGGCTACGAGCCTGAGAAAATTGGCCTAATTTTCGAAAAAAGGGAAAACATCCCCAAAAAGTCATAGAACCTTAATGAAAATCACACCATCAGATTCAGCATAACAGAGGACCCTACTGTAGAAGTTTTAAGTTACAATCTGCAAAAATGTGGAATTTGTATTTTTCGCTAGAAGAAAGATCACGGATGCGTGCTTATTTTCTTTTTTTTCGGGGTGATCGTATCAATCCAGTGGTCCTGGAAGATCGGATAGAGGGCGACTTTTCCGCTGGTTGGATTTTCCATGGGGATAGTTTTCCAAGGGAGGGAAGTCCTCCAGGGAATAAATTTTTCAGGGAAAGTTTTACTCTGGGGGAATTTTTCTGAATTCCATTTCTTTGCCGCCTCAATTCTATGCGTGGAGATGTTAAGGGTAACTTCCAGGGAGATTTCCTGGCATTATTTAAAAAACGATCGGAAATTAGGTTTAAAAAAAAACAAGTTTTTTCAACTGACAGTAAGGAGCAACGTTAAAACTTAAAACGAACAGAAATTATTACGTATATGAGGGGGATTTCTCCTCCTAAACACCAGGGTTGAGAAAGAGCAACCCCCTTCTATACGTAATAATTTCTGTTGGTTTAAAATTTTTAAGTTGCTCCTTACTTTCATTTGATTTTTTTTTTTTTAATCAACATCATGAGAACATGCATTATCACTAACACTAGAGCACCAAGAGCACCAAGTCACCATATTCACTAGAGCACCAACAATTCACTAGAGCACCAAGTCACCATAAGCCAACACAACTATGCACGCTCCAACCTCATCAACCTCAAAGCTTCACTTCTTACCCCTTCCATAAAGTTCCAATTTCTTTCAAATCCTTCCTTATAACCTCTTGCTACCCTATTCGGGGATGACTTATTTTCCGCTTGGCACCACATGGATGGCGAAAAACCCCATCTTTGGCAATATGTCATCCTCCATCCCTAAAACCTAGCCTAGCAAAGCATAACCTATATTATAGCCCTAGAAAGTGGGATCGAACTACGTTTTCCGAACAGCTTGTCTGATGTGCGGACAGTCAAGCAAGTAGCTAGACATTCCTTACAAGTATAATTACAGATATGTCTCTTTTCTCGACAAATCACTCTTCCTAGATAGCTCTCAATACACTATCCTATCCAGGACAACCTGTAATTATTTTATCTTATTCATGTTCTCTAAAACTAACTTTGTTTTTGTCTTCAGGATTCACCTTGTCTTTTCACCATATTTACTTGTTTAAATTTGCATAAAAAGGGTTTAACTTGGGATTTGGGAATAACTAAACCCTATTTTGCGTCCCCCTTAATAATGTTTTTTTATCGGATCAACCTATTTTGCCCCCCCCCCCCCCCCCCCCTAAAAAAATCCTGGATCCGCCCCTGTACACATTAGGCCTACTTTACAGGTCTTAGGGGAAATAGTTGCAGACTTGCTAAGGTACAAGTTCTCAAGAAACAGCCATGATTTCATAAAGCTAAATTATGAGGTCTATATCCTTCTTCCTCGTACACGTTCACTTGAAATTCAAAGAGGAGCTATCATCAACTTATTTTAAATACGACTTGTTTATCAAGCTCCAGTGGCGCAATTGGTTAGCGCACGGTACTTATATGACAGTACAAAGTAATGCCGGGGTTGTGAGTTCGAGCCTCACCTGGAGCAAATTTTTTAAGTTTTACTTATTGTGCATTTTTTTTGTTTTTTATGCTGTTTTTATTTACCTAATTAAGCTACTACTGCTACTACTACTACTAACAACTCACCGCAGCACCAAACCGCGTGAGTCCAACACAGATACGCACGCTACTCCTCCACCCTAATATATTCAAAGCCTCCCTTTTTACACCCGCCCACGAAGTTCCCATTTCCTTTAAATCTTTCTTTATGACGTCCTCCCACCCCAGACGGGGACGACATACTTTCCGTTTAGCCCTAGACGGTTGGCCGAAAAGAACAATCTTCGGCAATCTGTCATCCTTCATCCGCTCAACGTGCCCTAGCCACCTCAACCTTTCTTTCATTATAGCCCTAGAGAGCGGTATTGAACCACTTTTTTCGTATAGCCTATTGTTTGAAATACGGTCAGTCAGCCGGGAACCAAACATCTAAAATTAAGTTTTAAATCAATTAAAATTGAAATGAATCATAAATATTAGCCTACAATTGTCGTAAAAAATTGTGCCTCCAGAAAAAGTTTGCAGAATTTTCCCCTTCCCCCGCAGGAATATCTAGGGGCGGATCCAGGACTTTTTCCAGAGGCGGATCCAGGACTTTTTCCAGAGGGGGGCGCGCAAAATAGGTTGATCCGATAAACTTGCGTTAGGCGCAAGTTTAATTAACGCAAACTTGCGTTAATTAAGTAAATTACACTACTTTAGACTACGTTAGGGGGGCGCGCGCCCCCCTCGCCCCCTGGATCCACCACTGGGAATATCTACGTTTAGCATTGGCTGCAAATGTTATAATGCTTTAATCTTCAAAAGAGATATCGTACTTTTTGGGAGCAATGATTGGTTGATATGGAAAAAGATATAAAGGCTTAATTTAAATGGGTTGATTTATCCGACACTTATATAGAAGGGAGTATTGGAGGATAGGGGGTCAAGTGGGTTTTACATTTCAACTTAGGAGAGGGGGAGTAAATCGGATGACACTATGTGTATCCCGGTCTTTGAAATAGCCTATCAGCAATATCTCGTGAACGGCTTTGGGAAGGAGTTGAAATTTTCCAGTACTCTTGATGAAAGGAAGGGTAGAGGGCTAAAGAAACCCAAGTATAGTGTATAGGGAGGCAGAGCTGTTCAAAGGGAGTCAACCAGAGCAAACAGCAACCGGCGCCATGGCTGGGGGGGTTTTGCCTACTTTTATCAAATTTTTCACTTCCATTCGGCTTTTTTTTGCTTATATCTGATTCGGGAGGGAGTGCTGTAATTGATTTTCCCCGGACACCACCAGCCCTAGTAATGGTTCTGAGGGGGAAGGGAACAGGCTAAGCAATTTTTGTCTCTTATTTAGATAAAATTTACATTTTGCACTATAAGATCCTATGGTAAGTATTATTGTGCACAGTTAAGTCGTGATATAAACCAAAAGACGCTTGTGCTGCCAGTTTGTCTACCTCAGGAACAGCACAGGGTAATAAGTTGAAACTTTCAGAGAATACTGAGGAAGGGCGAGTAGACGTTGGGTTACTACTTGGGGGAAAAGACACTATATGTGTACAGGTAATCAAAATAGTATGTCTGCTCTATTTTGGGAACGGTTTTGGGGTGAAGTTAGTAATTTCAGGTGCTTTGGGGGATATAAAAGGAAAAGTCAATGCAAATTCAAGTTTACTACTGGTAGGATGGGAAAATACTAGACAAAGTGAAAAGTTTGAAATATTATATGACATTGTTTCTGCTCGTCTTTGGCATTAACATAGCTCTTTATTTGTCTTTGAAAATCTTTTGTGGGAAATATAATTGAAATTATTAATTTAAAATACGCATTTTTTAAGACGATGGAATTTCATCGCTTTGAAAAATAGTACTTAGAGTACAGCTAGTTGTTAACTAAACTATGAACAGTAACTATTTTTATTTATAAAAATAGAAATTAAAGAACGAGAAAATTGGAATTATGACCAAGCATTGACCATCTATTGTAATTTAAATTAGGCCTAACAGATTAAGTTATATAATTGCTAGATCTCCTACCATTGATGCCTAAAAAAAGAGTGAAAAAAGAAATTTCAAAGTCGATTTGTGACACTAGTCTCAAACGTGTATGATTTTCTGACCTCTGCAAATTTGAAATTAAAAGAAAGAAATTTTATGCACGTTAAGTGTCGAACGTTAACTTATATAGGCCTAGTCAGTGAGTTACACATATTTATAAGTAGTAGGTTAAGTATGTCACTGAGTTATATATTTCTGTATATAACTTATATAGGCCTAGTCAGTGAGTTATGTATATTTATAAGTAGTAGGTTAAATATGTCACTGAGTTATGGCCTTTGCAAAACAAAAGTGATCCGTTTATCTGGCCTCCCCCAGGCCATTCAGCGTGTCCCCAGGTGGCGATAGGGGAACCCTCTACAGATATGTAGGGTACCTCCATAGGAGGCACGGACCAAGGGGGGACCTTGTCCCTGGGGGTCCATAATAGAATCTGGGGCGCCCTTGCCCGGAGTCATAAATACAGGCGGAGGAGGAAGAAGGCCCCTCAAATGTACACTCAAAAGGGCCCACTGGTTTTTCCACAAGTTCCATGAGTTGCAAACCTTCTCCCAGCAATGGGTTAAATTGCATGGTGATGCAGAACACCATCGCGGGAGGATCCTCTATAGGAGGACAACTGTGGCAGGGCGTAAGATCCAGATCTATGGACAACGGCCTCTGCAAAGGGCTGCCTCGACCTTTTCGGGGTACCTGCAAGACTGGGGACCTTGCGGTCAACTCTATTCCCACTTGAGGAGTGGCGCCCCTCGAGGAAATTATAGCCTAGTAAACGACACAGCATTCGCACGGGATTCTGATTAATGGACAATTCTTCTGGGATTGGTATGTTTTGATGGGCGTCTTTGGGCTGAAAAACCTCTTCCTAGCTAATTTATCTGTTACGGGTTGCCTCCCCGTAGTAGCATAATATTTGTAGGCATGAATATATAATGAGTCGGAGGTAATAGGCTTGAGATTGTCTGTGCAGGATTTCGACTCTTGTTGATAGAAGAGCATCGCCAAGTGCTGAAAACCATGTTGTGACCAAGATGGGCCCAGGATTGCACAAAGCCTCCATTCATGGAGGTCCCAGGGACTTCCTGCTGTCCGGTTCTAAGCCGGCTTAAGCACTTCGGTGTAGACTTGAGAAGATATGTGATCCCCGTCCTGCACTGGTATCCGGGATCATTGCTTTTCCTGAGGCGAAAAAAATTTCAATGATTTAAAGAACATGAAAATTGGAACTTGGAATGTTACGACATTAAAAAATGACTATTGTATCGACATTTTGACTGACGAATTCAGACGATTCGAACTGGATTTATTAGGAGTTCCAGAAACTCATATCCCAGGGGTAGGAAGCATGAAATTAGGTGATATAGAATTTGTTTACTCAGGCAGGAAGGATGGGGTACATAGACAGGGAGTAGGGCTCATGATGAATAAGGAAGCTGCTAAGTCTTGTTTAGGCTGGGAAGGTATTAATAATAGAATACTAATTGCCCATTTTATGACTAGAAAGTTCAGGGTATCAGTTATAGTAGTATACGCCCCTGTAGAACCGACTGATGGAGATACTAGTGACTCAGATGAATTTTACTTACAGTTACAGGAGCAAATAGACAAGGTCCCAGGTAGAAATATGATGTTATTACTGGGAGATTTTAACGCCCAGGTTGGTAGAAATAAGGATAGATGGTATCCCAGCTTAGGTAAATTTGGTGTAGGAAAAGAAAACAGTAATGGATACAGACTTTTGCAATTTTGTAGGTATAACAATCTAGTTATAACCAATACGGTGTTTGGTCATAAAATGGCTCATAAGCTAACATGGTATTCACGTGATGGTAAGACAGCAAACCTTATTGATTATGTTATAGTAAACCGAAGACTGGCAGGATCAATACAAGATACTAGGGTATATAGGAGTGCTGTTATTGATGTTAAAAGTAAAGATCACCATCTAGTAGTGTCAAGGGTTAATTTAAAGCTGAAATATCGGAAGGGTAATTACCTCCCGGGAAGTTATGATGTTAGTAGACTCCAGGATGAGAATTTGAGAGAAACTTTCCAGGAACAGTTGAATACTAAACTTGAGAGTTTAAAATTTGATAATGTGGAAGATGGTTGGAATAATTTTAGAAAAATAATTTGTGAAGTTGCTGAAGGTGTATTAGGGAAGAAAGCTAGAACTGCAGCTAAGAATATTAGTGAAAAAGCTTTATGTTTAATAGAAAGGAGAAAGGACTTGTACAAGAATTATCTGAGTGATAGATCGCATGAAAACAAAAGAAATGTAAGGAAAGTGGAGAAAGCATTGAAATATGAACTAAGGAGGTGTGAAGTGGAGGCCATGGATAAAATTGCCGAGGATTTAGAAGATGCAGCTAGAGGGCATAATAGTAAAATATTATACTGGCACGTTAACAAATTGAGAGGTAGTAGTCAATCCGGACTTGTCCCAGTTAAAGATAGGAATGGGGTGGCAATTAGCGACAAGGAAAAAGCTAAAGCGAGATGGGCCGAACATTTTGAGAACTTGCTTAACCGAGATAGAGTTGCAGGAAAAAATATAGAGGAAAATGAAAAAGTTTGTGATACCTTGGATGTGAAGGAAGATTTGTTTTGTGAGGAGGAATTAGCAACAGTACTAAAAGGATTAAAGAATAATAAAGCTCCAGGTGCTGATAGGGTAGTAAATGAGTTTCTTAAATATGGTGGCTCTGAGGTTAGAAATAAGTTATTGAAGATTATGAATATGATTTTTGAAAAAGGGGAAGTACCTAACGATTTTAGGAAAACCTTAATTAAGCCACTTTATAAGAAAGGTGATAAAAGTGAGTGTGGTAATTATCGAGGCATTAGTCTGGTCTCTGTAGGTAGCAAATTGCTTAGTAATATGATACTTTTTAGACTGAGAGATGCTGTAGACAAAGTTTTAAGAGAAGAGCAGTGCGGTTGTAGAAAAGGTAGAGGATGTGTTGACCAAATTTTCACTCTTAGGTTAATAATTGAGAAGTGCCTAAGTTTTCAAACACCTTTGGTCCTCAGTTTTATAGATTATGAGCAAGCGTTCGATTCTGTTGATAGAGGAGCTTTAGTAAAGGTTTTATCCTTGTATGGTATACCAGACAAATACATTAAAGTAATTAGTGCTATGTACGAGAATAACACTGCTGCGGTTAAAGTAGGAAATGAGGTTAGTAGCTGGTTTTGTATTAAATCAGGAGTTAAGCAGGGTTGTGTTCTATCCCCCTTTATATGGATTATTTTGATGGACTTTGTTTTAAGGAGCACAGGAAAGGCAATGGGAGACCACGGAATCAAATGGGGAGGAAAAAGTCTCCTAGACTTGGATTATGCTGATGATTTAAGCATCCTAGATGAAAGTGTGAGCAAAATGAATGAAGTTTTAGAGGTTTTGCGAGTTCAGGGTGCTAGTATTGGTTTGAAAATTAATGTTAGGAAGACTAAGTCACTAAGGCTAGGAATAAGTGAAGATGAAAAGGTGACGTTGGGTAATGAAAATATTGATCAGGTGAGCAGCTTCACTTACCTTGGTAGTATTATTAGTAAAGAAGGTGGGAGCAGTGAAGATGTTAAAAATAGAATAGCCAAGGCTCAGGGTGTTTTTTCACAGTTAAAAAAAGTCTGGAAGAATAGGAAGATAAGTCTGCAAACCAAGATTAGAATCTTAGAAGCTACAGTGATGACAGTGGTCAAATATGGTTCTGAAGCATGGACGCTTCGAAAAGCAGATGAAGATTTGCTAGATGTTTTCCAGAGAAATTGCTTAAGGATTGTTCTGGGTACCCGGCTGACTGACCGTATTTCAAACAATAGGCTATACGAAAAATGTGGTTCAATACCGCTTTCTAGGTCTATAATGAAAGAAAGGTTGAGGTGGTTAGGGCATGTTGTGCGGATGAAGGATGACAGATTGCCAAAGATTGTTCTTTTCGGCCAACCATCTAGGGCTAAACGGAAAGCAGGTCGTCCCCGTCTGGGGTGGGAGGACGTCATAAAGAAAGATTTAAAGGAAATGGGAACTTCGTGGGCGGGTGTAAAAAGGGAGGCTTTGAATAGATTGGGGTGGAGGAGGAGCGTGCGTAGCTGTGTTGGCCTCAGGCGGCTTGGTGCTGCGATGAGTTGTTAGTAGTAGTAGTAGTTAAGTGTCGACTTAATTAGCTGCTGAAAGAATGCCTGCTGAATGAATAAAGCTGCTGAATGAATAAAGCTGCTGAATGAATAAAGCTGCTGAATGAATAAAGCTGCTGAATGAATAAAGCTGCTGAAAGAATGCCAAATCCTTGCAATTACAACTATCCTAGAACTCAAATAGTTACGTATCAAACAATAGACAAAAAAATTATTTTAATATTAAACGACTAGCTGATCTTACAAAATATATAAGATAAGCACATCAGAGCGTACACAGCAGCTTGAGAAGCATTGCTTAGAAGCTGTTTCTATGTCATATACTCCATCAAAGTTATAATCTTTCATTGAGCCTATGGGAGTTTCCAATGGTCAAAAATAGATGCATGCGGATAAACTGTCTTTCAATTTGAAAACAACTTTGCTTGCTCATTCTCCACTGGCTTTGAAACCAAAAAGAAATGCGGTATGTTCTCTTTAAAATTCATCAACGATACAGTCCCATATCTTATATCTTTCTAAATTTTCTTTCACATTTGTTATTTGGGATAGTATACAGAAAGAGAAATTGCCTTTAAAAGAACAAATAATACTGTGAGCAGTGAAGCTTGAGATGAAAGTTTTATATTCTTTGCAGCAGATTTCCCCTCTGTAAGCTGATTGTTCATAGTTGAAGCTGAGTTGATATTTGGAAGCGAAGTAGCAGTCAACGTATTCCCATTTTCTCCTTTAAGTTCCTCAGAGATTGCTTTCGATTTAAAACGCAATTGATCATTGTGTTCTGTTTGATCCTTATCTTCATTTCCATCCACCAGCATCTTCTTGGATAGAACTACTAGGAGACCATCTGGGTCTGTAAGGAAGTCTTTTGAAATTGTAGGTGTGTTATTTGAGATTCTGGATAACTTTGAGCTAAGTATTCGAACGGATACAGATGGCAAGCTATTGTCTTTATCCTCTATTGTGTCTTTGGCTTGAATACTTGTTGAATAAATTCCTAAAATTAGATGAGCCAATAGAAGCAAGTACATCTCTCGATTTTTCATTTTGAGCACCTGAAAATGTAAGAAAATTAGCCGGTCCTTTATGATCTTGTGATGTTTATCATCCAGTATAAGCATAAAATCAGCCAGTGTTTTGAATTCAAACAAGAGTAAACACAGCAGCATTGTAACGACCAATAAGTATCCCAAAAATTGTTTGTTATGTTTTTCTCTCCTACTTCGCCTAGAAGGAATGGCTTAATTGATCGGAAATTAAAGCTTCTAGTTCTCTTAAAAAGGCCGGAAGCAAGAGGGTAAACAGAGTACTCCCATGCTTTTTTTGCCTCTAGGCAACTTCTGTATCCCCCCATGGCATTGAACCAAAATTATGAGGCAACCATTTGAATCAGGATGATAGAAAGATACAAAAATTTGTTCCTTCGGGAGAAAAATATACCTACACGTCCAGTAGATACAAAATAAATGGATATCAAACATTTTGATCATATTTACACCAAATATTAGAAGTATTGAGACCCACATTCATATAGATGAATATGGTCTAACAACCGATCCTGGCTTAAATTGTTTTTATAGAAATTTTATTATTATTCTGATGAAATAAAAGGCGAATTAAATTGTACAAGTTTCTAACCATTCGTCCCTAAAAGTGGCTGTAGTATTTACCGTGACAAAATGGAACTCGTCGGAAAAATGGAAGTTTCCTAGCGCATCAGAAACAGAAATAATCCCAAACACAGAAATAATCCCAAAAGTAGAAAATGACAATTGGAGTTGCAATCACTCTAGAGTTGTCAATCCCTCAAAATTTCCAAAATGATAATTCTTATGAACAGATGTTTTCACAAGAAAAATGATGTCATAAGTTGTATCACCTCAAGGACTATAAATCAATGTTGAAAAACAATTCTATTTATATGTGTTCAAAGGTTAACATTAACGATTAGAGAGCTATTAAAGTTTATGATGTAGGCCTATATATGATATTATTACCTTGCTCAGTCCTATTCTCAGAAAATGAACATGCTCAGCCTAAACTAAGAATAGAAATGGTTCGTTACAGTTGACGACAGTATTTTTGGAACCGTGGGAAAATCCCCCCTTTTTGGCTCTTCGAATTTTGATTTTATTTTTTTAAGGAAACATTCTGCGCTTCAACTTTGATTTGAAACTGATGCCTGGCTGCTCGCTGGCTAAAACAGAGCGTTTTGTTCGAAAACAGAAGCATGGCTCGAGGAAACAAAAGGTTGGCGAAACAACTACAAATAGTCTTCTCCGAAATAGACTATAAAACTCCTTGTTTGCTCGCACTCCGTATTTTCTGGCTCAAGACATTCGCGAGCCTTCTTTTTTGGCCCAAGGCAAGTACGTAACTTTCTAAAATGTAATATGAAACCATCGATCTGGCCCAAGGCGCTTTATGGTTGATTTGTGTCATTGAATATTAAAAAAAAACGAGTTAATAAACGAGTTTTTAAAACGGAAGTAAAGAGCGACATTAAAAGTTAAAACGGAAAGGAATTACTCTGTATGTGAGGAGGGCTACCTCTTTTCCTCAACCCCCCTGCTCTTTACACTGAAGTCTTATGGTATCATGCTTAAAGGATTTATGAATGCGGCTTCTCATTTTGCTGCTTTGTAAAACTATTCGTAGAGACTGAGCGATATACCCACCTGATACAAAGCAGTATCATGATGCAAAACAGCTTTCTAAAATATACAGAATCTGTCTCTTTATCAACAGTTCGTGGTAACGAGCTGTAAGTAAGGAGCGACCCGGCTAAATAGTAATCGAAACTATAAAAAACGGAATTTTGATACCAATAGATACATCAAAAGAATCGAATTTTTATGCTGATTTCAAATATATATAAGTTTCATCAAGTTTAGAGAAAATTTGTCTCATTTTCGGAAAAAGGAAAAACATCCCCTAAAAGTCATAGAATCTTAATGAAAATTACACCATCAGATTCAGCGTATCAGACAACCCTACTATAGGGGTTTCAAGCTCCTATCTGAGGAATTTTGTATTTTTTACCAGAAGAAAGATCACGAATTCGTGTTTATTTGTTTTTTTGTTTTATTTTGTTTTTTCCCAAGGGTGATCGTATCGACCCAGTAGTCCTAGAATATCGCAAGAAGTCTCATTCGAACGGAAATGAAAACATTGGAGGGCAACTAGGCCACCTCTCACGCTCATTTTTTCCCCAAATTCACCCGATCAAAATTTTGAGATAGCCATTTTGTTCAACATAGTCGAAAAATCTGATAATTATGTCTTTGAGGATGACTTAATCGCCCACAGTCCCCGGGGGAAGGGCTGCAAGCTATGAACTTTGCCCATAGTTTACATATAGTATTGGTTATTGGGAAGTATACAGATGTTTTCAGGGGGATTTTTTCTGGTGGGAGGGGGTTACGTGGGAGGATAGTTCCATGGAGGAATCTTTCATGGGGAAGGGAATTTTTCATGAAGGGCGTGCCGGATTTTCCATCGTTATTTAAGAAACGACTAGAAACTAAATAATTTTTTTTTCAACTGAAAGTAAGGAGCAACATTAAAACCTAGAACGAACAGAAATTATTAAGTATATGAAGGGGTTTGCCCCCTCGTCAATACCTCGCTCTTTCCGCAATTTTTTTTTTTAGTACTTTCAAAAGAGGTATTTCTTCTAATTATTAAATAAAAAAAAAAGTTTTTTTTAACTGAAAGTAAGGAGCGACATTAAAACTTAAAACGAACAGAAATTATTCCGTATATGAAAGGGACTGTCCCCTCCTCAACGCCTCGCTCTTTACACTAAAGTTTTTTATTGTTTTAGAAAATAGAGTTGTGAGAAAGAGTAACTTTAGCGTAAAAAGCGAGGCGTTGAGGAGGGGACAGCCCCTTCGCCGTTTCCCAATTTCGACAGTCCTTGGGAATTCAAGATGTTTCCAATATTTTTTACCTGCTCATATTTTAGTTCTTTTATATCATTCTTTGATTGTGCCTTATATAAATTATGTATGTATGATTTGGGCTAGTAATTTTACGCGCAATTTCAAACGAGAGTAGATTCAGGAAAAGTACAAGGCAAAGAGTTATTATATTCTGTTTAATCAGACTGGTGTGTGTCCAAAATATCCAAATCTTCCCAGCGAAATAAAAATAAATGGTTCTTTACTAAAGCGGGTTGAGGAAGTTCGGTACCTAAGATTTATTCTCGATTAGAACCTCAGCTGGAGAAGACACGCTGATGTGGTTGCGTGTATGGTAGCGTGTGTCCTTGGGAATTCAAGATGTTTCCAATATTTTTTACCTGCTCATATTTTAGTTCTTTTATATCATTCTTTGATTGTGCCTTATATAAATTATGTATGTATGATTTGGGCTAGTAATTTTACGCGCAATTTCAAACGAGAGTAGATTCAGGAAAATAAAGCAGTGAGATTAGTTGGTAAGTATGATTCATGAGTTTTAAGTACAGAGTCGATTTTTAGGAAACTTAGGATTTTGAATGTTGGTCAGATTAGAGATTTTCTCATTGGTATTTTTGTGTTTCAGAGTTTGAATGGTTTCGCGCCTGATTTTTTAATATTTTTTTTTCGTTTTAGTTCATTTTATCACGGATATGCTACTAGAAATGCCGAAGACCTGGTAAATGAGCCAAGAAGTACGGTTCGTTCTATCCATGTGGCAAGGCACACGGGTCCAGTGGTCTGGAATACCTTTCTAGACTGAATTTGGGAAGCGGAAAGTGTGCCGCAATTTAAAAACCCCTTAAAGAAGCATCTTCTTGCGGGCGGCTTGTGAGTGTGGGGCTTGATGACGTGAGAGGATAATTTAAGTAATTGTCCTGTAATTAATATATCCGTTTGTTGTTTTTTTATTTTTATTATTCAGTAATTATATTTATTATTCAGTAATTATTTTTATTATCCTTTTTTAATGTTCTGTATTTGTGTTTATTTCAGTGAGGATTCGGTTAGTTGTATAATTTAGTAATTGTGTACTGGTTGCGTTTTTCAAGCATATTTGTGCTTTGTTTGTAACCGGTTGTCAAACTGGCATGAATTAACTTAATAAATTTGTTGAATCCTATTCTCATTTTTAATCATAATCATATTTAAGTTACTGTCCTGTAATTAATATATCTGTTTTTTTTTGTTTTTTTTTTTTATTATTCAGTAATTATACTTATTCTTCAGTAATTATGTATAATCAATGTTTTTATCAACCATGAATAAAAAATGTATAATCGGCAGGATCAAATATTAGTTAAGTGTGCTTCAGCATAAACTACAAGAAATTAAATATTTCGGTGCTCAATTATAAAGGGGCTCTCGGAATAGCGTTTGATTCAAGTTGACAATAGTAACATGACTCCAACAATAATGCATTCAACTCCTGATATTGCCCAAAGTCTAGTACATTTTTGACCATGAATAAGTTTTAAAAGAAAAAATACATCAGACAATGTTTCATTTCAAGAGAAATAATCTACACTTTCAAACAGTGCGTGGTAACGAACTGTAAGTAAGGAGCGACCCTGCTCAATAGTAACCGAAACTCTAAAAACCGGAATTTTGATACCCATAGATACATCAATAGAATCAGATTTTTATGCTGATTTCAAATATATAAGTTTCATTAGGTTTAGTTTTATCCATCAAAAGTTACGCGCCCGAGAAAATTTGCCTTATTTTCGAAAAAGGGGTAACACCCCCTAAAAGTCATAGAACTTTAATGAAAATTACACCATCGGATTCAGTGTATCAGATGAGTCTACAGCGGAAGTTTCAAGCTCCTATCTCCAAAAATGTGGAATTTTGTATTTTTTGTCAGAAGAAAGATCTCGGATGCGTGTTTCTTTTTTTATTTATTTTTTTTTTCCCCAGGGGTGATCGTATCGATCCACTAGTCCTAAAATATCGTAAGAGGGCTCATTTTGAACGGAAATTAAAAGTTCTAGTGCCCTTTTTAAGTGACCAAAAAAATTGGAGGGCAACTTGGCCCCTTCCCACGCTCATTTTTTCCCAAAGTAACCCAATCAAAATTTTGAGATAGCCATTTTGTTCAGCATAGTCGAAAATTTAATAGATATGTCTTTGAGGATAACTTAATCCCCCACAGTTCCCGAGGGAAGGGCTGGAATTTATGAACTTTGCCCAATATTTACATATAGTATTGGTTAATGGGAAGTATAAAGACGTTTCAGGAGGGATTTTTTTCTGATGGGGGGTGTCGGAGGAGGGGATTACGGGGGAGGATCCTTCCATGGAGAATGTTACCTTTGGGGAAGGGACATTTCTATGAAGGGGGCGCCGGATTTCCCTGCATTATTTAAAAAACGATCAGAAATTAAATAAAAAAAACTAGTTTTTTTTCAACTGAAATTAAGGAGTAACATTAAAACTTAAAACAAACAGAAATTTTTCCTAAAAGTATTTAAAAATAAAATTATTCCAACATAAAAAAAAATCTTGAAATATATTCCCTGTCACCCAACCACCACTGATATTTTGGCATTTGTCCCCCCCCCCCCATGGAAGATTTTCTGCCGGCGCCCTTGCGTTGTAGGCTATTTACGTCATTGTTTTATAACCCTAATCATTCAAGATTTTCTTTGATAATAAAGTTAAAAAGAAAGTACGCTAAAACATGATCTAAAAGGCTTCCCTATTATTTCCAGATTTTAGACTGAACACAGTGCCGAAAAAATTTTCAGTTCTGTAACATGGGTCAGAAATATCTTTGAACGTACAGATCAATTCAAAATAAAAGGTACACAGTGCTAATTCATTTGAAAAGTTTATGCAGCAAGATAGAAATTAATGTTTGTAAGTGTAGGTCAGTATACACATTACAATCATGGTATTTCAAACATTTCTTTCTAATGAACTGTAAGTAAGGAGGAAGTAAGTAAGGCCCAATAATAACCGAAACTCTAAACAAAAGGAATTTAATACCAATTGATGTATCAAAAGAATCGGCTTATTATGCTGACTTCAAACATATAAGTTTAAGTCATTCAGTTTAGTCTTACAAATCAATGGCTACGAGCCTGAGAAAATTGGCCTAATTTTCGAAAAAAGGGAAAACATCCTCAAAAAGTCATAGAACCTTAATGAAAATCGCACCATCAGATTCAGCATAACAGAGGACCCTACTGTAGAAGTTTTAAGTTACAATCTGCAAAAATGTGGAATTTGTATTTTTTGCTAGAAGAAAGATCACGGATGCGTGCTTATTTTCTTTTTTTTCGGGGTGATCGTATCAATCTAGTGGTCCTGGAAGATCGGATGGAGGGCGACTTTTCCGCTGGTTGGATTTTCCATGGGGATAGTTTTCCAAGGGAGGGAAGTCCTCCAGAGAATAAATTTTTCAGGGAAAGTTTTACTCTGGGGGAATTTGTCTGAACTCCATTTCTTTGCCGCCTCAATTCTATGCGTGGAGATGTTAAGGGTAACTTCCAGGGAGATTTCCTGGCATTATTTAAAAAACGATCGGAAATTAGGTTTAAAAAAAACAAGTTTTTTCAACTGACAGTAAGGAGCAACATTAAAACTTAAAACGAACAGAAATTATTACGTATATGAGGGGGATTTCTCCTCCTAAACACCAGGGTTGAGAAAGAGCAACCCCCTTCTATACGTAATAATTTCTGTTGGTTTAAAATTTTTAAGTTGCTCCTTACTTTCATTTGATTTTTTTTTTTAATCAACATCATGAGAACATGCATTATCACTAACATTGCTGCTAACAATTCACTAGAGCACCAAGTCACCATAAGCCAACACAACTATGCACGCTCCAACCTCATCCACCTCAAAGCTTCACTTCTTACCCCTTCCATAAAGTTCCAATTTCTTTCAAATCCTTCCTTATAACCTCTTGCTACCCTATTCGGGGATGACTTATTTTCCGCTTGGCACCACATGGATGGCGAAAAACCCCATCTTTGGCAATATGTCATCCTCCATCCCTAAAACCTAGCCTAGCCATGCATAACCTATATTATAGCCCTAGAAAGTGGGCTCGAACTACGTTTTCCGAACAGCTTGTCTGATGTGCGGCCAGTCAAGCAAGTAGCTACACATTCCTTACAAGTATAATTACAGATATGTCTCTTTTCTCGACAAATCACTCTTCCTAGATAGCTCTCAATACACTATCCTATCCAGGACAACCTGTAATTATTTTATCTTATTCATGTTCTCTAAAACTAACTTTGTTTTTGTTTTCAGGATTCACCTTGTCTTTTCACCATATTTACTTGTTTAAATTTGCATAAAAAGGGTTTTAGCTTGGGATTTGGGAATAACTAAACCCTATTTTGCGCCCCCCCTAATAATGTTTTTTTATCGGATCAACCTATTTTGCCCCCCCCCCCTTAAAAAAAATCCTGGATCCGCCCCTGTACACATTAGGCCTACTTTACAGGTCTTAGGGGAAATAGTTGCAGACTTGCTAAGGTACAAGTTCTCAAGAAACAGCCATGATTTCATAAAGCTAAATTATGAGGTCTATATCCTTCTTCCTCGTACACGTTCACTTGAAATTCAAAGAGGAGCTATCATCAATTTATTTTAAATACGACTTTTTTATTAGCTCCAGTGGCGCAATTGGTTAGCGCACGGTACTTATATGACAGTACAAAGTAATGCCGGGGTTGTGAGTTCGAGCCGCGCCTGGAGCAAATTTTTTAAGTTTTACTTATTGTGCATTTTTTTTGTTTTTTATGCTGTTTTTATTTACCTAATTAAGCTACTACTGCTACTACTACTACTAACAACTCACCGCAGCACCAAACCGCGTGAGTCCAACACAGCTACGCACGCTATTCCTGCACCCTAATCCGGGTTGCAGCGGTAGCTAGCAACCTAGTTAGAGACGATCACGTCCAATGTTAAGAAATATAAAAACCCATAGTTCCTAACAAAGGAGTCAGATCAAAACAAAAAGTACACCATTAGAACCGCCTTGTTCGAAACCCCTGTATAGGAAACTTTCTATCCCTTGGCTTGAACAGCAAGGGAAATATATTGGCTTGAAAATCAAGAAAATTGACTTTAACCACGTTATTCTCCCCAAACGGGATATTTTTTTTCTCTTTTCTTTTTTTTTCTTTTCCACAGATAGCTTGGCACTGGAACATCGTAGAGCGTTGTTCAATAGCTCATTTTAAAGGAAATTAATTGGGTTAAAAATCTATAGTAACTAAAATAAATTATTTCTAAAAGAGAATAAATTTTTCCACCAAAAACTGCATTTTTGATGTCTTTTCACACTGCGGTCTTTCAAACATAATCGTATACCAGCGGTAAGATTTGAACCCACGCCTCCGAAGAGACTGGTGGCTAACACCAGTGTCTTGGACCACTCGGCCAGGCTGCCTCTCATAAATAAATATATATGTGAATTTGGGTTGCAGCAGTAGCTAGCAACCTAGTAAGAGACGATCAGTCCCATGCTAAGAAATATAACAAAACTCCTAAAAATAGAGTAAGATCAAATATAATAAAGAACGACCTCTTACCTATACTAAATATTATACGCCACTTAATTATAGTATAGGTTAGTAATTCAACAAATAGCATGGCACTGGAACATTGTAGAGAGTTGTTCAATGGCTCATTTTGAAGGAAATTAAAGGGGGTTAAAAACTTTTTGTAATTTTACAATAAGGAACGAACTTTAACCCATAGTAACTTAAGTATTAAATCAAACGATTCGTTGTCATAGTAAAGAGCTGTGTAATGGCTCATTTTAAAGGAAACTGCTGTATATAGAAACCTTTTGTAATTAACAAAATTAATTATTATTATAATATAATAAAGATCGAACTCTTCCCTATACTAACTTGCATAGGCAACTTCACTATAGTGAAGATTACAGTATTTATATTATACATCATTATAAATTATAAAAGGTTCAAATGTTCGAAGATTATAGAGTTAAAAATTTTCCCACACCGGGAATCGAACTCGAACCCGAAAGTTAACTATCCTAGCCACTAAACCATATAGGACCATAAGGAAGTATGATTTAAGAGCCATATGCATATTATTATTTCACCATACCAATTATAATAAGGCCAAAACAAAATCGTCGACTTGCAACCTTACTTTTGACACATTAGTTAAATCTTCGTCAGACTTAAAAAAATGTTTTGCTAGTTTTACATGAAAGAACGAACCTTAGCCCATAGTAGCAGAAATAAGAATATCTAGGTTGCAGCGGTAGCTAGCAACCTATTACATAATCCGGGTTTAAGTGGTAGCTAGCAACCTAGTAAGAAACGCCAAATTAAAAGATGATCATTAGAAGAACAAACAATTGCTTATATTGGACTTAGTTAGCTGCCTGATTCTTTGAGGTTTTATAATAAAGAACGACCTCTTGCCTCTACTAAATTTTATAGGCCACTTAACTATAGTGTAGGCTAGTACAGTTATATTTAAGGCCAATATATTAAAATTTTCCATTAAAAGACGACCATTGGAATAAAAACCCATTACATACATTTGATTTAGTTAGCTATTTGATTGCTTAAGGCTAGTCTCTTACTATTTCAAAGAAGAAAAAGCCGTAGGCTTTTTCCTGTTTGTAATCAATTTGAAGGATTTATTTATAATAAAGAACAGACTCTAGCCAATAGTAACTTAAATATTTTATATAAAGATGTTTAGTAAAGAATGGGCTCAAGTCCAAAGGATTATCCGGGTTGCAGTGGTAGCTAGTTTATTTAAAGAGCAAAAAAGATATATGATAGTATTGCAACAACGTCATGCATTGTTTTATACAGACAATATTTTTAATTAGCATAAAAATGTTTAGAGGACGACCTGAAAACAAACAAAAAAACAAGTTGGTGTACCAAATACCATTGGCCTTTTTAAGCTTGCTTAAGGTGAATACATTTAGAATTTTGAACAACGAAATTAAATATCCCGAGAGGGGCATCAGGACTGTAGAAATGCCTGGGTGGGGCATGGCCTGAAATCGGTAGGCAACCCCCCAGAGCCCAAGCGTAAGAATTTTAAGCTGTGTCCTGAGGGCACATTTGGTTTTATTGAATGGGTGGTCGCATAAACCTTGCACTAGGCTCATTTGATGTGAAGTTGACAATTCTAGTTCCGTTTTTAAGAGTCAAGAGTGATCAAAGGGCAACTAGCCCCCACTCCTCTCCGCCCTCTTTCCCCCAAATGCATCCGATTGAAATTTTAAGATACCCACTTTGTTCAAAATAGTCCAAAAATCATACAAGAATGTTCTCGGGGTTGAAAGAGCCCCCCAGAGCCGGGGGGAAAAGGTTGTAAGTTTTTTTCCGAGGGTGTGAAAGGTTTTTATGAAAAGAGTAGTCGTAATATTTTTAGAGGGGGCTCATTTGATTGGAAATTGTAAGGATTGTAAGTTTTGCCTCGGGATATAAGGTTCCAATGGAAGGGGTGGTCGTATAAACTGCAGGAGGCTCATTTGATTGGAAGTTAAAAGTTCTAGTTCCCTTTATAAGAGCCAAAAATGATCATAGGGCTACTAGCCCCCCCCCTCTCTACGCTCTCTGTTCCCTCAATGCATCCGATCGAAGTTTTATATTCAAAGCCTCCCTTTTTACACCCGCCCACGAAGTTCCCATTTCCTTTAAATCTTTCTTTATGACGTCCTCCCACCCCAGACGGGGACGACACGCTTTCCGTTTAGCCCTAGACGGTTGGCCGAAAAGAACAATCTTCGGCAATCTGTCATCCTTCATCCGCTCAACGTGCCGTAGCCACCTCAACCTTTCTTTCATTATAGCCCTAGAGAGCGGTATTGAACCACATTTTTCGTATAGCCTATTGTTTGAAATACGGTCAGTCAGCCGGGAACCAAACATCTAAAATTAAGTTTTAAATCAATTAAAATTGAAATGAATCATAAATATTAGCCTACAATTGTCGTAAAAAATTGTGCCTCCAGAAAAAGTTTGCAGGATTTTCCCCCTCCCCCACAGGAATATCCAGGAGCAGATCCAGGACTTTTTCCAGGGGCGGATCCAGGACTTTTTCCAGAGAGGGGCGCGCAAAATAGGTTGATCCGATAAACTTGCGTTAGGCGCAAGTTTAATTAACGCAAACTTGCATTAATTAAGTAAATTACACTACTTTAGACTACGTTAGGGGGGCGCGCGCCCCCCTCGCCCCCTGGATCCACCACTGGGAATATCTACGTTTAGCATTGGCTGCAAATGTTATAATGCTTTAATCTTCAAAAGAGATATCGTACTTTTTGGGAGCAATGATTGGTTGATATGGAAAAAGATATAAAGGCTTAATTTAAATGGGTTGATTTATCCGACACTTATATAGAAGGGAGTATTGGAGGATAGGAGGTCAAGTGGATTTTACATTTCAACTTAGGAGAGGGGGAGTAAATCGGATGACACTATGTGTATCCCGGTCTTTGAAATAGCCTATCAGCAATATCTCGTGAACGGCTTTGGGAAGGAGTTGAAATTTTCCAGTACTATTGATGAAAGGAAGGGTAGAGGGCTAAAGAAACCCAAGTATAGTGTATAGGGAGGCAGAGCTGTTCAAAGGGAGTCAACCAGAGCAAACAGCAACCGGCGCCATGGCTGGGGGAGGGTTTGCCTACTTTTATCAATTTTTTCACTTCCATTCGGTTTTTTTTGCTTATATCTGATTCGGGAGGGAGTGTTGTAATTGATTTTCCCCGGACACCACCAGCCCTAGTAATGGTTCTGAGGGGAGAGGGAACAGGCTAAGCAATTTTTGTCTCTTATTTAGATAAAATTTACATTTTGCACTACAAGATCCTATGGTGAGTATAATTGTGCACAGTTAAGTCGTGGTATAAACCAAAAGACGCTTGTGCTGCCAGTTTGTCTACCTCAGGAACAGCACAGGGTAATAAGTTGAAACTTTCAGAGAATACTGAGGAAGGGCGAGTAGACGTTGGGTTACTACTTGGGGGAAAAGACACTATATGTGTACATGTAATCAAAATAGTATGTCTGCTCTATTTTGGGAACGGTTTTTGGGGTGAAGTTAGTAATTTCAGGTGAATTGGGGGATATAAAAGGAAAAGTCAATGCAAATTCAAGTTTATTGCTGGTAGGATGGGAAAATACTAGACAAAGTGAAAAGTTTGAAATATTATATGACATTGTTTCTGCTCGTCTTTGGGATTAACATAGCTCTTGGTATCATGCTTAAAGGTTTATGAATGCTGCTTCTCATTTTGCTGCTTTGTAAAACTATTCGTAGAGACTGAGCGATATACCCACCTGATACAAAGCAGTATCATGATGCAAAACAGCTTTCTAAAATATACAAAATCTGTCTCTTTATCAAACAGTTCGTGTAACGAGCTGTAAGTAAAGAGCGACCCGGCTAAATAGTAATCGAAACTATAAAAAACGGAATTTTGATACCAATAGATACATCAAAAGAATCGGATTTTTATGCTGATTTCAAATATATATAAGTTTCATCAAGTTTAGAGAAAATTTGTCTCATTTTCGGAAAAAGGAAAAAACATCCCCTAAAAGTCATAGAATCTTAATGAAAATTACACCATCAGATTCAGCGTATCAACCAACCCTACTATAGGGGTTTCAAGCTCCTATCTGAGGAATTTTGTATTTTTTACCAGAAGAAAGATCACGAATTCGTGTTTATTTGTTTTTTTTGTTTTATTTTGTTTTTTCCCAAGGGTGATCGTATCGACCCAGTTGTCCTAGAATATCGCAAGAAGTCTCATTCGAACGGAAATTAAAACATTGGAGGGCAACTAGGCCACCTCTCACGCTCATTTTTTCCCCAAATTCACCCGATCAAAATTTTGAGATAGCCATTTTGTTCAACATAGTCGAAAAATCTGATAATTATGTCTTTGAGGATGACTTAATCGCCCACAGCCCTGGGGAAGGGCTGCAAGCTATGAACTTTGCCCATAGTTTTACATATAGTATTGGTTATTGGGAAGTATACAGATGTTTTTCAGGGGGATTTTTTTCTGGTGGGAGGGGGGGTACGTGGGAGGATAGTTCCATGGAGGAATCTTTCATGGGGAAGGGAATTTTTCATGAAGGGCGTGCCGGATTTTCCACCGTTATTTAAGAAACGACCAGAAATTAAATAAATTTTTTTTTCAACTGAAAGTAAGGAGCAACATTAAAACCTAAAACGAACAGAAATTATTAAGTATATGAAGGGGTTTTGCCCCCTCGTCATTACTTCGCTCTTTCCGAAAATTTTTTTTTAGTACTTTCAAAAGAGGTATTTCTTCTAATTATTAAATAAAAAAAACAAGTTTTTTTTAACTGAAAGTAAGGAGCGACATTAAAACTTAAAACGAACAGAAATTATTCCGTATATGAAAGGGGCTGTCCCCTCCTCAAAGCCTCGACCTTTACGCTAAAGTTTTTTATTGTTTTAGAAAATAGAGTTGTGAGAAAGAGTAACTTTAGCGTAAAGAGCGAGGCGTTGAGGAGGGGACAGCCCCTTTCATATACAGAATAATTTCTGTTCGTTTAAAGTTTTAATGTCGCTCCTTACTTTCAGTTAAAAAAACTTGTTTTTTTTACTTTAATTTCTGAACGTTTTTGAATTAATGCAGGTTTTGATTTTGGCTCACTGTACATGAATAATTAAAACAAAATTTACATATTAATTTTGCTTTTATTTGGTTAAATGACTCTCGAAACTTGTTTAATTTTATTTACGAACGTTTTTTATTAGTAATAAATATACGTAACTTACGAATTAACTTACGTAACGAACTTCTATATTCATATATTTTTAATACGTATATTAGGGGGCTCTCCCCCTAGTCAATACCTCGCTCTTAAGCTACCTCGCTCTGAATTTTGTTCCAATTCTTTAAGAATTGGATCACAAGGCCCTTAATCACAAAGGCCGTTATTTAGAATAAATAGCTATTATGAAAGTACTAAAAAATCTTTGGCTTAAAGAGCGAGGTATTGACTAGGGGGTGAACCCAATCATACACGTAATATTTTCTGTTCGTTTTAAGTTTTGATGTTGCTCCTTATTTTCAGTTGGAAAACTTTTTTTTTATATTTAATTTCTGATCTTTTTTTTAAATAATGCTGGGAAATCCGATGCCCCCTTCATAGCAATGTCCCATCCCCCATGAAAACTTCCTTCGTGGAAAGATCTTCCCACATAACCCCCGACCCGCCCACCCACGCGTAAAAGTAAGTCGGCAAAATGAAAGCAAAACACATAAAAAGAATTTCGTATTGGAATTCTGGCAAATTCTACCAGTGCAAAATTTCCCGTGAAAAGTTTCCTCCCTGGAAAATTACCCCCCCCCCCATGGAAAATCTTCCTCGTGGAAAAAACCCCAGCAGAGAATTCACCCCCCCCCCCCAAAAAAAAATGCATGCATAGCTCCCAATAACAAATACTATACCTATACAATTGGGAAATTTAAGACCTTTCCATAAGGGCTCTAGGGGGAATTTGTTACCTTCAAAGATATATTTTTTGGGTTTTTCAGAATGGCTATCTCAAAATTTTGATCAGACGAAATTGGGAAAAAAGGGGCGTGGGAGGGGACCAAGTTGCCCTCCAGAATTTTTGGTCACTGAAAAGGGCACTATAACTTTTAATTTCCGTTCGAATGAGCTCTCTCTTGATGTTCTATGACCACTGGGTCGGTACGATTACCCCTGAAAAAAAATAAATAAACACGCATCCGTGATGCGTGTTTTGCTCTATGGAGCTGAGACGTGGCAAGCTTCAGCCGCAACCCTCAAGACAATTGATGTCTTTCAGTCGAAGAGCCTGAGGAGGATCGAAGGTCTACGATGGTTCGACTTTGTCAGCAATGAGAAGCTGCTGCAGCTCACCAAGCAGTCTCGGTTTTCGACCCAAGCAGCCGAGCGAACACTACGATGGTTCGGACACCTACTTCGAATGCCTCCACACATACCTGCGAAAACGATCCATGACTTCGACCCTGTCAAAGCCGGTTGGAAGCGACCTCGCGGCCGACCGAAGAAACGATGGTCTGACAGCCTGTCCGAGTTCCTGGCGATGGCAAATATCAGGTTGAGCGATGTGCAAACGCTTGCCATGGACCGAAGTGGATGGAGGAGGCAGACGTCACTCTCTACGCCGAGCAGCGCCCGGCAGGAGACATAAGTCAAGTAAGTCAAAGTCAAGCATCCGTGATCTTTCTTCTGGCAAAAAATACAAAGTTGCAGATTTTTGCAGATATGAGTTTGAAACCTATGTAATAGGGTTTTCTGATACGCTGAATCTGACGGCGTGATTTTCACTAAAATTCTTTCACTTGTTGGGGATGTTTCCCCCCTCTTTCAAAAATCAGGTAAATTTTCTCAGGCTCGTAGCCTTTGATGAGTAATACTAAGCTTAATAAAATTTATATATTTAGAATCAGCATTATAAGCCCATTCTTTTGATACATTTATTGACATCAAAATTCCGTTTTTAAAAGCTTTATTACGTATATGTTATTACGTATATGAGGGGGGCTCTCCCCTTAGTCAATACCACGCTCTTTACGCCAAAGTTAAAATTTTGTTAAATCACAAACCCCTGAATCACAAAGGCCGTTTAATAGAATAGATAGCTCTTTTGAAAGCACTAAAAAAAAAAAAAAACTGTAGCGTAAAGAGCGAGGCATTGACTTAGGGGCGAACTATACGTAATAATTTCTGTTCGTTTTAAGTTCTAATGATGCTTCTTACTTTCAGTTGAAAAAGCTTGTTTTTTTTAATTTAATTTCTGTTCGTTTTTTAAATAATGCTGGGAAATCCGGCGCCCCTTCATAGAAATTTCCCTTACCCCAAGGAAACCTCCTCCACGGAAAGATTCTCCCGAGTAACCCCCTCCTCCAGCCCCCCCCACCAGGAAAAAATCCTTCCTGAAAATGTCTGTATACTTCCCAATAACCAATACAATATGTAAACAATGGGCAAGTTCATAACTTGCAGCCCTTCCCCTGGGAACTGTGGGGGATTAAGTCATCCTAAAAGACATATTTCTTAAATTGTCGACTATGCTGAACAAAATGGCTATCTCGAAATTTTAATTGGGTGACTTCGGGAAAAAAATGATTGTAGGAGAGGGCCAAGTTGCCTTCCAATTTTTGTGGTCACTTAAAAAGGGCACTAGAACTTTTAATTTCCGTTCAAATGAGCCCTCTTACGACATTCTAGGACTACTGGATTGATACGATCACCCCTGGGGAAATAAAAAAAAACAAAACAAAAAAACAAACAAACAAATAAACACGCATCCGTGCTCTTTCTTCTGACAAAAAATACAAAACTCCACATTTTTGCAGATATGAGCTTGAAACTTCTACACTAGGATTCTCTGATACGCTGAATCCTATGGTGTGATTTTCATTAAAGGTCTACGACTTTTCGGGGGTGTTTCCCCCTTTTTTCGAAAATAATTCAAATTTTCTCAGGCGCATAATTTTTAATGGGTAAGACTAAACTTGATGAAACTTAAATATTTGAAATCAGCATAAAAATCTGATTCTTCTGATATATCTATTGGTATCAAAATCCATTTTTTTTAGAGTTTCGGTTACTATTGAGCCGGGTCGCTCGTTACTTACAGTTCGTTACCACGAACTATTTGAAACGACCTGTTCGGTTGAGGGATCATTCTTAAAGAATTGGAACAAAACTCAACCTTTAGCGTAAGATTGGGGTATTTATGAGGGGGTGAATCCCCTCATATACGTAGTAATAATTTCTGTTCGTTTTAAGCTTTATTATTGCTCATTACTTTCAGTTGAAAAAACTTCTTGTTTTTTTACATTAAATTTCCTATTGAAGAGGTAAATATTCCATACAACGATTGTTGTATTCAGTCTGAAATGAAGGCTCGATTCTACAGCGCCACCATTCGGTTGTTTGAAATAGCAAACCTAATTAGCAATCAGTTTAGGCTAACTTAGGCTAACATTTCTTTAAATGAATCGCTAAAAATTTGAAGCTATTTTAAAACTGCATTCTTGCTCAAAGAATTGGACGACACAATTTTATGGATAAAAACCTCATAAGGAACACTTGCCACTACTTAACATAAAGCCTGTCTCCCTGGCTTTTTGAGCCCAGCCCACTTCACGGTCCTCTGTCCCTATTTTGTGCGCGTTGACACTAACATCTAGTGATTTGAGATCGCGTCTCTATTTAGGGACACGTTTTAAAATTTGATGCTTTCCTTCCAGATTATTTTGAATTTTAGGGGTTTATTCATGTCACTGATATATAGAAAAACGCATATTTAAATATAAATATCTGCTGCATAGCTTAGAGTAGATATGCATGCGAGACTTAAATACATTCTGAGACCACACTGGCTAAACATGAAAAATGAAACTCAGAGAGGAAAGAAAATAACAAAAAGAAAAATAAAATAGAAAAAGGTGAAAAAAACGACGATTTTTTCAGCCAGTGGCAAACTATGAAGAAGAAGAAATAAGCAAATATTTCGGCAAGGACCACCGCCGAGTCGTCCTCAGTGCTAAACAAAAAAGAAAGAAAAAGAAAAAGAAACCAACGAAAATCGAACCTTTCGAAGTTTACTTGCCAACGTTTCTGTTCTGTCGTTGGCAAGTAAACTTGCCAAGTAAACGAAAACAGAAGTATTGCTCGAGGAAACAAAAGGTTTGCGAAACAACTACAAATAGTCTTCTCCGAAATAGACTATAAACCTCCTTGTTTGCTCGCACACCGTATTTTCTGGCTCAAGACATTCGAGAGCCTTCTTTTTTGGCCCAAGGCAAGTACGTAACTTTCTAAAATGTAATATGAAACCATCGATGTGACCCAAGGTGCTTTATGGTTGATTTGTGTCATTGAATATTAAAAAAAGAGTTAATAAACGAGTTTTTAAAACGGAAGTAAAGAACGACATTAAGAGTTAAAACGGAAAGGAATTACTTTGTATGTGAGGAGGGCTACCTCTTTTCCTCAACCCCCTGCTCTTTACACTAAAGTCTTATGGTAGCATGCTTAAAGGATTTATGAATACTGCTTCTCATTTTGCTGCTTTATAAAACAGTTTGTAGAGACTGAGCGATATACCCACCTGATACAAAGCAGTATCATGATGCAAACAGCTTTCTAAAATATACTGAATCTGTCTCTTTATCAAACAGTTCGTGGTAACGAGCTGTAAGTAAGGAGCGACCTGGCTAAATAGTAATCTTAACTATAAAAAACTGAATTTTGATACCAAGAGATACATCAAAGAATCGGATTTTTATGCTGATTTCAAATATATATAAGTTTCATCAAGTTTAGAGAAAATTTGCCTCATTTTCGAAAAAAGGAAAAAAAAAACCCCTAAAAGTCATAGAATCGATGAAAATTACACCATCAGATTCAGCGTATCAGACAACCCTATTGTGAGAGTTTCAAGCTCCTATCTGTGGAATTTTGCATTTCTTACCAGAAGAAAGATGACGGATTCGTGTTTAATTGTTTGTTTGTTTTTTTTTTGTTTTTTTTCCCAGGGGTGATCGTATCGACCCAGTAGTCCTAGAATTTCGCAAGAAGTCTCATTCGAACAGAAATTAAAACATTGGAGGGCAACTAGGCTACCTCTCACGCTCATTTTTTCCCCAAATTCACCCGATCAAAATTTTGAGATAGCCATTTTGTTCAACATAGTCGAAAAATCTAATAATTATGTCTTTGAGGATGACTTAATCCCTCACAGTCCCCGGGGGAAGGGCTGAAAGCTATGATCTTTGCCAATAGTTTACACATAGTGTTTGTTATTGGGAAGTATACAGATGTTTCAGGGGGATTTTTTCTGGTGAGGGGGGGGGGGGGGGGGGGGGGGGGTACGTGGAAGAATAGTTCCATGGAGGAATCTTTCATGGAGAAGGGAATTTTTCATGAAGGGCGTGCCAGATTTTCTACCGTTATTCAAAAAACGATCAGAAATCAAATAAAAAAACCAATTTTTTCATCTGAAAGTAAGGAGCAACACTAAAACCTAAAACGAACAGAAAATATTAAGTATCTTAAGGGGTACTTTCAAAAGAGCTATTTCTTCTAATTAAACGCCCTATGCGGTTCAGGGGTCATTCTTAAAGAACTGGAACAAAATTCAACCTTTAGCGCAAAGGGCGGGGTATTTATGAGGGGGTGAATCCCCTCATATACGTAATAATTTCTGTTCGTTTTAAGCTTTATTATTGCTCCTTACTTTAAGTTGAAAAAGTTCTTGTTTTTTCACATTAAATTTCCTTTTGAAGAGGTAAAAAATACCTTACAACGATTGGTGTATTCAGTCTGAAATGAAGCCTCGATTCTACAACGCCACCATTCGGTGGTTTGAAATAGCAAACTTAATTAGCGATCAGTTTAGGTTAACTTAGGCTAACATTTCTTTAAATGGATCGCTAAAAATTTGAAGCTATTTTAAACTGTATTCTTGCTCAAAGAATTGGACGACACAATTTTATGAATGAAAACCTCATAAGCAACACTTGCCACTACTTAACATAAAGCCTGTCTTCCTAGCTTTTGAGCCCAGCCCACTTCACAGTCCTCTGTCCCTATTTTGTGCGCTTTGACACTAATATCTAGTGATTTGAGTCGCGTCTCTATTTAGGGACAAGTTTTAAAATTTGATGCTTTCGTTCCAGATTATTTTGAATTTTAGGGGTGTATTCAAGTCGCTGATATATAGAAAACGCACATTTAAATATAAATATCTGCTGCATAGCTTAGAGTAGATATGCATGCGAGACTTTAGATCAAGAATTGAGGCTTTGGGAGGGGCAAGGGCAAATTCGAAAGCCGTTAAACCACACGTGTTATGTGAAGAATATTGGAAAGCACGTGGAAATCCGAAAAAAAAATCTTGATGTTTTGGAGGCAGGTAAGCGTGAAGCTTCCCTCCATGTATACACACCCTGTTTTTGGTTCGCAGAGCTGAATATAGCTAGGCTAAATGTCCTAAAGAAGATTTGTATTTTTATCTGCTTATAAATCTTTTGAATTTGAATTTTTTTTTAAATAATGCCAAAAGTGTTTTGTTCGTAAGTAAAAAGCATCTAAAACTTAAAAACAGCAAAAATTACCCCGCATTAGAAAGGGACTGCACAAAATATTTAAAAAAAAAGATATGCGTTGGATTTGGATTGTAAAGGTAATTTGTGTATGCTGCATGTCACTAATTACTTTAAGTATTAAGTGTCGAGCGAAGTATGCTCGAGGATGACGCAAAAAACTTTTTGATTTTTTTTTAATACGTTATGTAAGCACTATCTCCGGTAACAGGAGTACTTGAGATCGCCTGGAGAGAAAAACGCGAAGTGAATCAAGATTTCATTTTGAAATAATACGCATATGATTTTTAACTAGTTATAGTCCAGTTTATTGTTTTTAGAACGTTTTACTTGTCAATTTTTGGTTAAAACTTAATTTTAGTACCGTAACTATGGGTGAGTATTTCGACAATATTTAAATTTAGCATATTTCATATACTGTCGATTAATCTCTACTTGGCAACACGGTGCCTGGGACTCAATCCAAGCTGCCGCTCAATTCAGGCTGGGTGATCTACTTGCTACTTGTTCTTGTATAAACGATCCAACCACTGAAACTTCATCAATCGTTGGCGAAGAGTTCGGATGAACAGCATGTACCTCGCCTCAAGTACAAGCAAGCGCAAGCGCAATTTTATATGCTAATTACGATTTGACTAATTGATAAGTCGGAAATTCGGATCAATTGCTTTCCAGAATTCCATAGAAAACATTTATCTCTATTTAGGTGTTTTCTCTTCATAATCTGATTCTTAGTAGCTTAACAGCTTCAGTGTAAATCTGGATTGACTGGAAAATGAAGCCTCTAAAGACCCTAGTGCCTCCCCCACTATACCCGTTTCGCTCTTTTCTGAAGATTTAAACCATCTACAAATCATCTGAATTGCATTTCTTATCAAAAGGTAATCCACCTGTTTACATGTGTTTGATATCAAAAATCAAAATTAAATAAGATTACTAGCTCGTGCAATAGCCTACTTATTTTGCGAAAAAAAAGCTTGTATATATTCGCTCTAGTTGCCTGCCTAATTTTAATTAAATTTTTAAGTAAGGTTGCTTGTTAAAAACTTTAAAAATGTCTCCCTATGGTGATTAATTACGATTCTCACTTTTGAAAGCTCAAAATATTATGATGTGTAGCATTAAACATGCAAAAAGTAGGACTATAATTAGAATGGGGAGGATGAAAAATGATGTTCTATAGCTGCATATAATAAAAACTGTAGTTATCCCACGGAGTAGTACCTAGGGGGGGGGGTGGTTGGAGACAGGAAGATTCAAACCTCTTTCCTAATGATTTGACAAAATAAAAATTTGTAGAAAAATTTTCAATCTAATTTCTTCTTTAGATAGATAGATAGATTTATTTTCCATATAACAATACAATAATAACATTACAATGTACAAATCCCCAAAAGGCTCCACGACCCTTAGGAGGGGGACTATGAAACAAATCTCATAAAATTAAACTATTAAACATTTAAACACTTAACATGTAAAACATTTGCTTAATAAAAATGGAGAAATAAAGAAAATAAACATAAGGAAAGAGAGTTCATTAAACAAACTTTATAAAACTGTAATTAATCACAACATCTATAACTAGAATAATAATAATAATAATAATATCAGTAATAATAATAAATTGGATAACACTATATACGCCAAGGAAAAAAATTATCATATGGAAAAAACCTCCTCTCACCCCAAAATGATGAGCCCTCAGCCAATTGAGTCAAAATCTTGGGAACTAGCCTATTCCCAGATTTGTTCCCTACTTTCCTCTTAATGGTAATAGAAAGCGAGAGAAGGGGCAAAAATGCTGCTCAAAAAATATACGATTCTCGTGCTATATAACCACATTTGTAGTTACCTAAGGGAAGAGAGGACAACTGAATTATCTTTCTCCCAAGATTTTGCAAAATATAATTTTTTTTTTAGAACTTCTCAGTTCCTTGATGGCTAAAAAGACCTTTACTGTGCTTATCCCCTCCTTCTCCCCCAAATGGTGAGCCCTCATCCCCTTCTAACTGAAAGTATTGGGTACGAGCGTCATTCCGTATTTAGCTGATCAAACATTGTAAATTTTAAAAAGCTGACTTACCACTTGTTGAAGTTTTCCGTGCTGACAAGGAACTAAGAATAGACAATAAAATACAGTGCTATTTTTCACAGGTAACCATTAGTGGAAGGCTAGTATCAACAATGTTACCATGGTTCCTCGACCCAACGAAATAAAATCTTAATGGAAAGCTGTATTTACTAACTCTTTACTAAAATGTTGAGGCTAAGAAAATCAATGCAGACCAGGATTAAGTAGAGATGGCATCGAAAAATGATTGTCTGACATTTATTAGTTATTTATGAGCTTGTTTCTCATATTCATAAAATATTACATTTTTAGCTCAGAATATGTTTGACTTATTTGGGCATTTTTTTTTTTTAATCTGACAATAGTAAGCTACACATCCACTGTGATAATTATTCAAAGAAAGTGCGAAAAAAATTGGCCTTCAAAGAGATTTATTTCAACCAGTTGGCTAAAGAAAAGAAAATTGAGTGCGCTGTAAGCTCAATTCGTTTAAACACTAATGTAATATAACCCCTCTCACAAGAATCTTTTGCCAGGCAGACACTAATGGTGAAGCTTTTTTTTACTGAAATTACATAATGAACAAAAACTAACTTAAAGTAAAGAGTATGAGGGAACTCCTCGCATGGATGTTTTTTTATCGTATAACAGTACATTGCGCGTTTTACTGAAAACACAGGGCAATGCATTGTGGTTTGAAATATTTCTTTCTCAAGCCTTTTAAAAGAGAGAAATTATACTAAGAAGAACCATGAGCAAGCGCGCACGAACTGCGAGAAATTATTTTCCTAAATATCGAGATCCTCGGATGCTCGTGGTCCTTCCCGACGTTTTTTGTAGGCCCATATGGGTAATGAAATAATGTACCAATTTCATACGTTGGGTTCGAAGTAGTGCCCCAATCCCTTCCTATAAATTTCAGTAGGCCATATGTGCCCAAGCAACTCAAGTGACCATATGGAAAATGTGGAGTGTTTTTCGGTTTTCAGTATTAAACATTTGAGTTGTTTTTATGACACGAAAAGTTTTGAAAGCAATATTGCTTTAAATTAGAATAAAATTCTGATTAGGGTTGGCTTGCTTTATTACCTAATGTCAAGTATTATCCAAATTAAGGTAGTAAATAAGAATGATCCGCTTGGTAAACTTCTGAAAATATTCATACATAGCTATGCTTTTTAGGATTCGACATTCATGCTTGGAGTTCTGAATTATGATCTTATACATTTCCTGTGTTTCCAGTAAATGAGATAATCTATTAAAATACTCCATAAATATTATTGAAGTTACTTTCTATTTTTTCTACGGTCAATTTCTGTATGTTTTAAGTTTTAACTTTCCTTTAAAGGGCCCAAAAGTGTGGTTAAAAACGACCAAAGTTTTTTTTTTCAATTAGATTGAAAATTAGTTTTTTAAAGCCCTTTGCCCGTGGGGATCCAAATGTACAAGAAAACTAGAAAATAATTTACCGCCGCGAATGGGGACTAAGAAGGGCAAACAGTGTTTTAGAAATCGGGTCCTCTGATGTGGGACCCAAAAATGGTCTAAAAACCCTTTTTCTTATTGGCTTGAAAATTTCAAGAATCGTTGTCTGGGCCATGGGGATCAATTATTTTGTTGAAAATGGGGCTATGCAAGGCCTCAAAATGACCAAAACATACTTGTCCCGGATCAGGTTTGAGACCTAGATCCGTATGTCCTCGGACCAAGTGGAATCCAATTTTCGAAAAACTATTTGGAGCACGGGTCCCGGAGGGGGTGGGGCGAATTTTTTCTCCGATTGACTTGAATTCAAAGTACTGAGTCCCTGGGTGAAGGGGAACCTGATAATTATTTCTGTTATTATTATTATTATTATTATTATTATTATTATTATTATTATTATTATTATTATTATTATTATTATTATTATTATTATTATTATTATTATTATTATTATTATTATTATTATTATTATTATTATTATTATTACTATGTTATTATCATTATTATTACTGTTAATATCTGGGCGGAATCGAAAACTGAGTCGAGGTTCAGGCCAAAAAAGCCCATTGCCTCCAAATCCGAAAAAACATAGCACCAATGCCAATGAGTTGTGGGTGCCTCTTCGGGTGGGGTATTTTGAGAATAGTCTTGCCAATTTTTTTCCCTCCTTTAGAAAGGAGCCTTCCTTAACAGTATCAAGGTGAAAACCATTGTTTTTTTCTAACCTAAGAAGACCATCCACCAGCTTCAGACCAGTTTGGGCAGGCAACAATCGCCTCTCAAAAGAGAGGGGAGAGCCCTCGCCAGCTATCAGAGCAAAGCTGAACCTACTCATGCCTCGGATTGCTCCTCAAGGGACAATTCCTTGCCACACGGGCTGCGCTTTATATTTCAAAGGTGGCCTCCCGGGAAGGATCTTGAAAGCCATTACTGGCATCAATCCACCCAACCTCGGCAGCGCATTTCCAAAAACTATCGTGTCTTATAGTCATACACTAGGCAGGACACTCAGTGGCTGGGCGGTGACTGAAATCTAGTAGTGCCCAAGGGGGCCAAAATGAGGTGCACTAGGAGAAGGGTGTCACCACTCTCAATGGATACCTAAGGAAAAAAATTGAGTGAATAGTCCCCCAGAAAATGGGGTCTGAAAAGGGATAATTTTTTTATAATCAGATTTAAACATACATCCTTTAAACTTATATAAGACAGAAGTCCTTGGTTCAAGAGGATCCCAAGGTTAAACAAAATGGAGAAAAATCCCATTAACTCCCTCGACAAAGGGCTAACCAACTTTTTTCCTTCGAACTATTCGTGCCAAGAGAGCCCTTATATACAAAAGTTTATCTAGGTTGGGGGCACGGTCCCCCAAAAACTTGGACCAGGAAATATTTTCTTTTCGATTGCCCTGAGATTTCTATTTGAATACTTTTGGGCGAAAGTGACCACAGTTAGGAAAACAAATTGAAAAAACTATTGGTTAACCAGGAAACTGGAACCTGAAAAGCGACAAAAAAACATTTTTTCTGAACAGTTTGAAACTTAAGCCGAAAATTCCTGACCAAGTGTACCTTAATGCTCAACGATTGACGTAAAACTTTCCAGAATCATTGAATGGGCTAAATGGAAGTAGTGAGTAGAAAGGCCTTATTGAGTCCCATCCCTCACCCCTGCTGCCACCTACAACTTTTTTTACATAATTTATGCATGTTTTTATGGTTTTTGTCAGTGAGAATGAAAAAACAGGATTTTTCTCACTTTTATGGATGTTTCTTGGACGGTTATGAGTGTTGGTCAATTTATTTGATGTTTTTCATGGATGTCAGCATCAATTTATGTCTGTTTTATGGTTTTTGTCAGTGAGAATGAAAAAACATGATTTTTCTCACTTAGATGGATGTTTTTTGGTCGGTTATGTGTGTTGGTCAATTTATTTGATGTTTTTCATGGATGTCAACATCAATTTATGTCTGTTTTATGGTTTTTGTCAGTGAGAATGAAAAAACAGGATTTTTCTCACTTTGATGGATGTTTCATGGTTTTGATGAAATTGATTTACATAATCGAGGGGAATTATTGATTCACGAAAGGGGAGAGAATTTCTGAGACCTTGATTTACATAATCGCTAGGGGAATTATTGATTTACGAAAAGGGGAATAAAGAAACAAGTATGGCTTCTTTGATCTTAGGTCTGAGGGATAAACGTTCTTTAGGTCAGAGAGAAAAATTAATATTCTATTTTTAAATAGGACTTCATTGATCTTTAGTGTCAGGAATTAGAAATGACATCACTTGTTATTTTGGAATTATGCGGGAGTCTAAAGAGATAGAAATTCTATTTTTAAATACGGCTTCACTGATCTTTAAGTCGGAGAGATAAATTGATATTCTAACGAAACCTTAATAGTGTAGCTAGGAACATTTATGAGATGAAGAGATTAACGCAGGAAAGGGTTTCCTAGAAATTTCAAATGTGACAGCGCAGGGATGCCAAAACAATAGGAACACGCAGAAATTACTTTTAGGGGATTATTTGGGCGAAACCTTTTAAACATTTTAGGGAATTATTTCAGCGAAACAGTTAGAGACATTTTAAAAGATGATTTTAGAAGATGTTTTAGAAGAGGATTTGAGGATGAAACTCTGTGGTCGTTATAATACACAAGTTCTATTTAAACAGTGTCGTGAGGTCCTCTACCCCAACCCCAAAGGGCCCCGATCCCCCTACCCCGACCCCGAAGGAAGCCCCCAGGCTCCCAAAGGACCACCCGGCTCTCAAGGGCCCCCCGGACCCCTAAAGGTCCCCCCCCGGGCCCCCAAAGAGTCCCCTCCCCATTTTTTAATACTTTTTTAAGGCTTTATCATATCTTTTCAGAACAAGTTATTTTCTTAATGTCCATCCTAAACCCATTTTACATGTTGAAGTTCCCATCATTCTCATCCACAACTTTACTTTACAGCTTTTTGGATACCTCAACACCAAGCAATACTTTTCAAAAGACATTTCAGAGCAAGTTCCTTTCTTAATGTCCCTCCTAAACCCATTTTACAAGTTGAAGCATCCATCTTTTTCACCCACAACTTTACTTTACAGCTTTTTGGATACCTCAACACCAAGAAATACTTTTCAAAAGACATTTCAGAGCAAGTTCCTCTCTTCATGTCCCTTCCAAACCCATTTTTGAACTTAAAGTACTCATCTTTTCCCCAACAACTTTACTATACTGCCTTTTTGGATACCAAAACACCAAGCAATACTTTTCAAAGGGCATTTCAGAACAAGTTCTTTTCTTAATGTCCCTCCTAAACCCATTTTACAAGTTGAAGCATCCATCTTTTTCACCCACAACTTTACTTTACAGCTTTTTGGATACCTCAACACCAAGCAATACTTTTCAAAGGGCATTTCAGAACAAGTTCTTTTCTTAATGTCCCTCCTAAACCTATTTTCCAACTTGAAGTACCCATCCTTTTCACCCACAACTTTACATTACAGCTTTTTGGATACCTCAACACCAAGAAATACTTTTCAAAAGACATTTCAGAGCAAGTTCCTTTCTTAATGTCCCTTCTAAACCCATTTTACAAGTTGAAGCATCCATCCTTTTCACCCACAACTATACTTTACAGCTTTTTGGATACCTCAACACCAAGAAATACTTTTCAAAAGGCATTTCAGAGCAAGTTCCTTTCTTAATGTCCCTTCTAAACCCATTTTCCAACTTGAAGTGCCCATCCTTTTCACCCACAACTTTACTTTACAGCTTTTTGGATATCTCAACACCAAGAAATACCTTTCAAAAGGCATTTCAGAGCAATTTCCTTCCTTAATGTCCATTCTAAACCCATTTTACAACTTGAAGTACCCATCCGTTTCACCCACAACTTTACCTTACAGCTTTTTGGATACCTCAACACCAAGCAATACTTTTCAAAGGCATTTCAGAACAAGTTATTTTCTTAATGTCCTTCATAAACCAATTTTATAAGTTGAAGTACTTATCTTTTTCACCACAACTTTACTTTACAGCTTTTTGGATATCTCAACACCAAGAAATACCTTTCAAAAGGCATTTCAGAGCAAGTTCCTTTCTTAATGTCCCTCCTAAACCCATTTTCCAACTTGAACTACCCATCCGTTTCACCCACATGTTTACTTTACAGCTTTTTGGATACCTCAACACCAAGCAATACTTTTCAAAAGGCATTTCAGAGCAAGTTCATTTCTTAATGTCCCTCCTAAACCCATTTTCCAACTTGAAGTACCCATCCGTTTCACCCACATGTTTACTTTACAGCTTTTTGGATACCTCAACACCAAGCAATACTTTTCAAAGGCATTTCAGAACAAGTTCTTTTCTTAATGTCCTTCCTAAACCAATTTTACAAGTTGAAGTACTTATCTTTTTCAACACAACTTTACTTTACGACTTTTTGCATACCCCAACATCAAGCAATACTTTTCAAAAGGCTTTATTATACCTTTTCAGAACAAGTTCTTTACGTAATGTCCTTCCTAAACCAATTTTACAAGTTGAAGTACTCATCTTTTCCCCCACAACTTTACTATAAGGCTTTTCGAATACCCCAACATCAAGCGATACCTTTCAAAAGGCTTTATTATATCTTTTCAGAACAAGTTCTTCATGTAATTTTCTTCCTAAGCCCATTTTACAAGTTGAAGTACTTATCTTTTTCCCCACAACTTCACTTTACGACTTTTTTGCACACCCAAACATCAAGCAATACTTTCCAAAAGGCTTTATTATATCTTTTCAGAACAAGTTTTTTTCTTAATGTCCTTCTTAAACCATTTTTACAAGTTGAAGTAGTTATCTTCTTCACCACAACTTTACTTTACGACTTTTTGCACACCCCAACATCAAGCAATACTTTTCAAAAGGCTTTATTATATCTTTTCAGAACAGGTTCCTTTCTTAATATCCTTCTTAAACCAATTTTATAAATTCTAAATTTTTTCTTAGGAATATTTCAATAGTGTTTTGTTATGGTTTACCTTGTCACAGTTAAATTCTCTTGATTTTTCAAAGTTCATTTATAAATTTTTTTCGTTGAAATGCAAGAGTTGGAATATTTCAGTAGTGTTTTGTTGTGGTTTACAGTGTCACAGTTACATTCTCTTGATTTTTCAAAGCTCATTTTGAATTTCTTTCATTGAAATGCAAGAGTTGGAATATTTCAGTAGTATTTTGTCGTAATTTACCTTGTCACAGTTACATTTTCTTGATTTGTCAAAGTTTATTTTGAATTTCTTTCACTGAAATGCAAGAGTTGGAATATTTCAGCAGTGTTTTGTCGTGGTTTACCTTGTCACAGTTACATTCTCTTGATTTTTCAAAGTTCATTTTGGTTTTCTTTCGTTGAAATGCAAGAGTTGGAATATTTCAGTAGTGTTTTGTAGTGGTTTACCCTGTCACACTTACATTCTCTTAATTTTTCAAAGTTCATTTTGGTTTTCTTTCGTTGAAATGCAAGAGTTGGAATATTTCAGTAGTGTTTTGTAGTGGTTTCCCTTGTCACAGTTACATTCTCTTAATTTTTCAAAGTTCATTTTGGATTTCATTCGTTGAAATGCATGAGTTGCAATATTTCAGTAGTGTTTTGTTATGGTTTACCTCGTCACAGTTACACTTTCTTGATTTTTCAAAGTTCATGTTAAATTTCTTTCGATGAAATGTAAGAGTTGGAATATTTCAATAGTGTTTTGTCGTGGTTTACCTTGTCAAAGTTACATTCTCTTAATTTTTCAAAGTCCATTTTGAATTTCTTTCAGTGAAATGCAAGAGTTGGAATATTTCAGTAGTGTTTTGACGTGGTTTACCTTATCAAAGTTACATTTTCTTGATTATTCAAAGTTCATTTTGGTTTTCTTTCGTTGAAATGCAAGAGTTGGAATATTTCAGTAGTGTTTTGTTGTAGTTTACCTTGTCACAGTTACATTCTCTTAATTTTTCAAAGTTCATTTTGGATTTCTTTCGATGAAATGCAAGAGTTGGAATATTTCAATAGTGTTTTGTCGTGGTTTACCTAATCATAGTTACATTCTCTTAATTTTTCAAAGTTCATTTTGGATTTCTTTCGTTGAAATGCATGAGTTGGAATATTTCAGTAGTGTTTTGTTGTGGTTTACCTTATCACAGTTACATTCTCATGATTTTTCAAAGTTCATTTTGAGTTTCTTTCGTTGAAATGCAAGAGTTGGAATATTTCAGTAGTGTCTTGTCGTGGTTTACCTCGTCAAAGTTATATTCTCTTAATTTTTCAAAGTTCATTTTGGTTTTCTTTCGTTGAAATGCAAGAGTTGGAATATTTCAGTAGTGTTTTGTTGTAGTTTACCTTGTCACAGTTACAAACTCTTAATTTTTCAAAGTTCATTTTGGATTTCTTTCGATGAAATGCAAAAGTTGGAATATTTCAATAGTGTTTTGTCATGGTTTACCTAGTCACAGTTACATTCTATTGATTTTTCAAAGTCCATTTTGAATTTCTTTCATTGAAATGCAAGAGTTGGAATATTTCAGTAGTGTTTTGTCGTGGTTTACCTTGTCAAAGTTACATTCTCTAGATTTTTCAAAGTTCATTTTGGTTTTCTTTCGTTGAAATGTAAGAGTTGGAATATTTCAGTAGTGTTTTGTTGTGGTTTACCTTGTCACAGTTACATACTCTTAATTTTTCAAAGTTCATTTTGGATTTCTTTTGATGAAATGCAAGAGTTGGAATATTTCAATAGTGTTTTGTCGTGGTTTACCTAGTCATAGTTACATTCTCTTAATTTTTCAAAGTTCATTTTGGATTTCTTTCATTGAAATGCATGAGTTGGAATATTTCAGAAGTGTTTTGTTGTGGTTTACCTTATCACAGTTACATTCTCTTGATTTTCAAAGTTCATTTTGGATTTCTTTCGTTGAAATTCAAGAGTTGGAATATTTCAATAGTGTTTTGATGTGGTTTACCTTTTCACACTTACACTCTCTTAATTTTTCAAAGTTCATTTTGGTTTTCTTTCGTTGAAATGCAAGAGTTGGGATATTTCAGTAGTGTTTTGTAGTGGTTTACCTTGTCACAGTTACATTCTCTTAATTTTTCAAAGTTCATTTTGGATTTCATTCGTTGAAATGCATGAGTTGGAATATTTCAGTAGTGTTTTGTTGTGGTTTACCTTGTCACAGTTACATACTCTTAATTTTTCAAAGTTCATTTTGGATTTCTTTTGATGAAATGCAAGAGTTGGAATATTTCAATAGTGTTTTGTCGTGGTTTACCTAGTCATAGTTACATTCTCTTAATTTTTCAAAGTTCATTTTGGATTTCTTTCGTTGAAATGCAAGAGTTGGAATATTTCAGTAGTGTTTTGTTGTGGTTTACCTTATCACAGTTACATTCTCTTGATTTTCAAAGTTCATTTTGGTTTTCTTTCGTTGAAATGCAAGAGTTGGAATATTTCAGTAGCGTTTTGTAGTGGTTTACCTTGTCACAGTTACATTCTCTTAATTTTTCAAAGTTCATTTTGGATTTCATTCGTTGAAATGCATGAGTTGAAAATATTTCAGTAGTGTTTTGTTGTGGTTTACCCCGTCACAGTTTCATTTTCTTGATTTTTAAAAGTTCATTTTGGATTTCTTTCGATGAAATGCAAAAGTTGGAATATTTCAATAGTGTTTTGTCGTGGTTTACCTTGTCAAAGTTACATTCTCTTAATTTTTCAAAGTCCATTTTAATTTCTTTCATTGAAATGCAAGAATTGGAATATTTCAGCAGTGTTTTGACGTGGTTTAACTTGTCACAGTTACATTCTCTAGATTTTTCAAAGTTCATTTTGGTTTTCTTTCGTTGAAATGTAAGAGTTGGAATATTTCAGTAGTGTTTTGTTGTGGTTTAACTTGTCACAGTTACATTCTCTAGATTTTTCAAGGTTCATTTTGGGTTTCTTTCGTTGAAATGCAAGAGTTGGAATATTTCAGTAGTGTTTTGATGTGGTTTACCTTGTCACAGTTACATTCTCTTGATTTTTCAAAGTTCATTTTGGTTTTCTTTCGTTGAAATGCAAGAGTTGGAATATTTCAGTAGTGTTTTGTTGTGGTTTACCTTGTCACAGTTAAATTCTCTTAATTTTTCAAAGTTCATTTTGGATTTCTTTCGTTGAAATGCAAGAGTTGGAATATTTCAGTAGTGTTTTGTCATGGCTTCCTTTGTCACAGTTACATTCTCTTAATTTTTCAAAGTTCATTTTGAGTTTCTTTTATTGAAATGCAAGAGTTGGAATATTTCAGTAGTGTTTTGTCGTGGTTTACCATGTCACAGTTACATTCTCTTGATTTTTCAAAGTTCATTTTGAATTTCTTTCATTGAAATGCAAGAGTTGGAATATTTCAGTAGTGTTTTGATGTGATTTACCTTGTCACAGCTACATTCTCTTGAATTTTCAAAGTTCATTTTGGTTTTCTTTCGTTGAAATGCAAGAGTTGGAATATTTCAGTAGTGTTTTGTAGTGGTTTACCTTGTCACACTTACATTCTCTTAATTTCTCAAAGTTCATTTTGGAATTTCTTTCATTGAAATGCAAGAGTTGGAATATTTCAGTAGTGTTTTGTCATGGTTTACCTTGTCACAGTTACATTCTCTTAATTTTTCAAAGCTCATTTTGAATTTCTTTCATTGAAATGCAAGTTGGAATATTTCAGTAGTGTTTTGTCGTGGTTTACCTTGTCACAGTTACATTCTCTTAATTTTTCAAAGTTCATTTTGAATTTCTTTGGTTGAAATGCAAGAGTTGGAATATTTCAATAGTGTTTTGTTGTGGTTTACCTTGTCACAGTTACATTCTCTTAATTTTTCAAAGTTCATTTTGAATTTCTTTCATTGAAATGCAAGAGTTGGAATATTTCAGTAGTGAATTGTTGTGGTTTACCTTGTCAAAGTTACATTCTCCTAATTTTTCAAAGTTCATTTTGGATTTCTTTCGTTGAAATGGCTTTTTTATATCTTTTCAGAACAAGTTTTTTCTTAATGTCCTTCTTAAACCATTTTTATAAGTTGAAGTAGTTATCTTGTTAGGTTAAGTTAGGTTAGGTTAGGTTAGCCTACGTACGCGCGTGTACGTAGGCTAACCTAACCTATCCTAACTTAACCTAACCTAACCTAATTTGATCTAGCCTAACCTAACCTAACCTAACACAAATCAAGAAAATGTAACTGTGTCAAGGTAAAGCACAACAAAACACTACTGAAATATTCCAACTCTCGCATTTCAACGAAAGAAAACCAAAATTATCTTTGAAAAATCAAGAGAATGTAACTGTGACAAAGTAAACCACGGCAAAACACTACTGAAATATTCCAACTCTTGCATTTCAATGAAAGAAATCCGAAAAGAACTTTGAAAAATCAAGAGAATGTAACAGTGACTAGGTAAACCATAACAAAACACTACTGAAATATTCCAACTCTTACATTTCAATGAAAGAAATTTCAATGAACTTTGAAAAATCAAGAGAATGTAACTGTGACAGGGTAAACCACGACAAAACACCACTGAAGTATTCCAACTCTTGCACTTCAATGAGTGAAATTCAAAATGAACTTTGAAAAATCAAGAGAATGTAATTTTGACAAGGTAAACCACGACAGAACAATACTGAAATATTCCAACTCTTGCATTTCAACGAAAAAAATTCAAAATTAACCATGACAAAACACTATTGACATATTCCAACTCTTACATTTCAACAAAAGAAATTCAAAATGAACTTTGAAAAATCAAGAGAATGTAACTGTGACAAGGTAAACTACAACAAAACACTACTGAAATATTCCAACTCTTGCATTTCAACGAAAGAAATTCCAAAAAGAACTTTAAAAAATCAAGAGAATGTAACTGTGACAAGGTAAACCACAACAAAACCCTACTGAAATATTCCAACTCCTGCATTTCAATGAAAGAAATCCAAAATGAACTTTGAAAAATCAAGAGAATGTAACTGTGACAAGGTAAACCACAACAAAACGCTACTGAAATATTCCAACTATGAACTTTGAAAAATCAAGAGAATGTAACTGTGACAAGGTAAACCACAGCAAAACACTACTGAAATATTCCAACTCTTGCATTTCAACGAAAGAAATCCAAATGAACTTTGAAAAATAAAGAAAATGTAACTGTGTCAAGGTAAACCATGACAAAACACTAGTGAAATATTCCAACTCTTGCATTTCAATGAAAGATATTCAAAATGAACTATGAAAAATCATGAAAATGTAACTGTGATAAGGTAAACCCCAACAGAACACTACTGAAATATTCCAACTCTTGCATTTCAACGAAAGAAATCCAAAATGAACTTTGAAAAATTAGGAGAATGTAACTTTGACAAGGTAAACCACAACAAAACACTACTGAAATATTCCAACTCTTGCATTTCAATGAAAGAAATTCAAAATGAACTTTGAAAAATTAAGAGAATGTAACTGTGACAAGGTAAACCAGAACAAAACACTATTGAAATATTCCAACTCTTGCATTTCAACGAAAGAAATTCAAAATGAACTTTGAAAAATTAAGAGAATGTAACTGTGACAAGGTAAACAACGACAAAACACTACTGAAATATTCCAACTCTTGCATTTCATTGAAAGAAATTCAAAATGAGCTTTGAAAAATTAAGAGAATGTAACTGTGACAAGGTAAACCATGACAAAACACTACTGAAATATTCCAACTCTTGCATTTCAATGAAAGAAATTCCAAAATGAACTTTGAGAAATTAAGAGAATGTAAGTGTGACAAGGTAAACCACTACAAAACACTACTGAAATATTCCAACTGTTGCTTTTCAACGAAAGAAAACCAAAATTAACTTTGAAAAATCAAGAGAATGTAGTTGTGACAAGGTAAACCACATCAAAACACTACTGAAATATTCAAACTCTTGCATTTCAATGAAAGAAATTCAAAATTAACTTTGAAAAATCAAGAGAATGTAACTGTGACATGGTAAACCACGACAAAACACTACTGAAATATTCCAACTCTTCCATTTCAACGAAAGAAATTCAAAATGAACTTTGAAAAATTAAGAGAATGTAACTGTGACAAGGTAAACAACAACAAAACACTACTGAAATATTCCAACTCCTGCATTTCAACGAAAGAAAACCAAAATGAACTTTGAAAAATCAAGAGAATGTAACTGTGACAAGGTAAACCACATCAAAACACTATTGAAATATTCCAACTCTTGCATTTCAAGTTTCAAGCGGGGTGTCCCACCATATAGCTATAACAGTTTCAGGCGGGGTGTCCCCCCATATAGCTATAACAGTTCCGACGGGGCAGTCCCCCCACCATTCAAGCGGACAGTACTCCCTTTCTGTGTTAATGTAAGGTATCAGACAGATAGAAATCACCATGCCCTAAAAAGTCATGTCTTTGCTTGTTTTTTATGTTGTAATCAGAATCAGCGTTCCATGAAAATTCGCGCTACAAAGCTTTTGGTGTTAAATATCATGTTTTCTGTTAAAAGTCATGGCTGTTTTCATGGTATGGTGATTCTTTTCCTGGTATGAAGTTACGAAATTCTGTTTGTTAAGCAATATTTTTAGGCGTGGTTGTTTTATGTTTAACCTTGAACACGGGTATAAAAACTCTGACGATGAGTTATTCGAACTGTTATGGATGTTTTAATGTTAAACATGATTCTTCATTATGGTATGATTATAGGCGTTGACAGACATATATATATTCTCTTGATTTTTCAAAGTTCATTTTGAATTTCATTTTTTCTTTGAAATGTAAGAGTTGGAATTGCCACTGTTACATTCTCTTGATGTTTCAAAGTTCATTTTGGATTTTTTTCGTTCAAATTGGAATATTTCAGTAGTTTTTTGTCGTGGTTTACCTTCTCACTGTTACATTCTCTTGATGTGTCAAATGGTTTACCTTGTCACTGTTACATTCTGAAGATGTTTCAAAGTTCATTTTGGATTTTTTCGTTGAACTGTAAGAGTTGGAATATTTCAGTAGTGCTTTCTTGTGGTTTACCTTTTCACTGTTAAATTCTCTTGATGCTTCAAAGATCATTTTGGAATTTTTTGTTGAGATGTAAGAGTTGGATTATTTCAGTAGTGTTTTGTCGTGCTTTACCATGTCACTGTTACATTCTGAAGATGTTTCAAAGTTCATTTTGGATATTTCATTGAAATGTAAGAGTTGGATTACTACAGTAGTGTTTCGTCGTGCTTTACCATGTCACTGTTACATTCTGAAGATGTTTCAAAGTTCATTTTGGATTTTTTCGTTGTAATGTAAGAGTTGGAATATTTCAGTAGTGCTTTGTCATGGTTTACCTTCTCACTATTACATTCTCTTGATCTTTCAAAGTTCGTTTTAGATTTAATTCGTTGAAATGTAAGAGTGGGAATATTTCAGGAGTGTTTTGCCATGGTTTACCTTGTCACTGTTACATTCTCTTGATGTTTCAAATTCATTTTAAATTTTTTTTTTCTTGATATGTAAGAGTTGGAATATTTCAGTAGCGTTTTGTCACGGTTTAACTTCTCACTATTACATTCTCTTGATGTTTCAAAGTTCGTTTTAGATTTAATTCGTTGAAATGTAAGAGTGGGAATATTTCAGGAGTGTTTTGCCATGGTTTACCTTGTCACTGTTACATTCTCTTGATGTTTCAAATTCATTTTAGATTTTATTCCTTGATATGTAGGAGTTGGAATATTTCAGTAGTGTTTCGTCGTGGTTTACCTTGTAAGTGTTACATTCTCTTGATGTTTCAAATGGTTTACCTTGTCACTGTTACATTCTGAAGATGTTTCAAAGTTCATTTTTGATTTTTTTTTTCGTTGAACTGTAAGAGTTGGAATATTTCAGTAGTGTTTTATCGTGGTTTAACTTGTAAGTGTTACATTCTCTTGATGTTTCAAATGGTTTACCTTGTCACTGTTACATTCTGAAGATGTTTCAAAATTCATTTTTGATTTTTTTTTCGTTGAACTGTAAGAATTGGAATATTTCAGTAGTGTTTAATCGTGGTTTACCTTGTCACTGTTAAATTCTCTTGATGCTCCAAAGGTCATTTTGGATTTTTTCATTGAAATGTAAGAGTTGGATTATTTCAGTTGTGTTTTGTCGTGCTTTACAATTTCACTGTTACATTCTGAAGATGTTTCAAAGCTCAATTTGGATTTTTTTTTTCGTTGTAATGTAAGAGTTGGAATATTTCAGTAGTGTTTTTTCATGGTTTACCTTCTCACTATTACATTCTCTTGATGTTTCAAAGTTCATTTTAGATTTCATTCGTTGAAATGTAAGAGTTGGAATATTTCAGTAGTGTTTTGTCGTGGTTTACCTATTCACTGTTACATTCTCTTGATGTTTCAAAGTTCATTTTGGATTTTTTTCGTTGTGATCTAAGAGTCGGAATATTTCAGTAGTGTTTTGTCATGTTTTACCTTCTGACTATTACATTCTCTTCATGTTTCAAAGTTCATTTTAGATTTCATTCATTGAAATGTAAGAGTTGGAATGTTTCAGTAGTGTTTTGTCGTGGTTTACCTATTCACCGTTACATTCTCTTGATGTTTCAAAGTTCATTAAAATTTTTTTTCCTTGATATGTAAGAGTTGGCACATTTCAGTAGTGTTATGTCGCAGTTTACCTTGTCACTGTTACATTCTCTTGATGTTTCAAAGTTCATTTTGGATTTTATTCATTGAAATGTAAGAGTTGGAATATTTCAGTAGTGTTTTGTCATGGTTTACCTTATCACTGTTACATTCTCTTGATGTTTCAAAGTTCATTTTGGATTTTTTTCGTTGAAATGTAAGAGTTGGAACATTTCAGTAATGTTTTGTCGTGGTTTACCATGTCACTGTTATATTTTCTTGATGCTTCAAAGTTCATTTTGGATTTTTTTTTTTCGTTGAAATGCAAGAGTTGGAATATTTCAGTAGTGTTTTGTCGTGGTTTACTTTGTCACTGTTACTTTCTCTTGATGTTTCAAAGTTCATATTTTATTTTTTTTTTCTTGAAATGTAAGTGTTAGAATATTTCAGTAGTGTTTTGTCGTGGTTTACCTTGCAACTGTTACATTCTCTTAATGTTTCAAAGTTCATTTTGGATTTTTTTTCGTTGAACTGTAAGAGTTGGAATATTTCACTACTGTTCTGTCGTGGTTTACCTTGTCACTGTTACATTCTCTTGATGTTTCAAAGTTCATTTTGGATTTCATTCATTGAAATATACGAGTTGAAATATTTCAGTAGTGTTTTGTCATGGTTTACCTTATCACTGTTACATTCTCTTAATGTTTCAAAGTTCATTTTGGACTTTTTTCGTTGAAATGTAAGAGCTGGAATATTTCATTAGTGATTTGTCGTGGTTTACCTATTCACTGTTACATTCTCCTAATGTTTCAAAGTTCATTTTGGATTGTTTTCGTTGTAATATAAGAGTTGGAATATTTCAGTAGTGTTTTGTCATGGTTTACCTTCTCACTATTACATTCTCTTGATGTTTCAAAGCTCATTTTAGATTTCATTCGTTGAAATGTAAGAGTTGGATTATTTCAGTAGTGTTTTGTCGTGGTTTATCTATTCACTGTTACATTTTCTTGATGTTTCAAAGTTCATTTTAGATTTTTTTTCCCTTGATATGTAAGAGTTGGCATATTTCAGTAGTGCTTTGTCGTGGTTTACCTTGTCACTGTTACATTCTCTTGATGCTTCAAAGTTCATTTTGGATTTTTTTTCGTTGAAATATACGAGTTGGAATATTTCAGTAGTGTTTTGTCGCAGTTTACTTTGTCACTGTTACATTCTCTTGATGTTTCAAATTCATTTTGGATTTTTTTTCATTGAAATGTAAGAATTGGAATATTTCAGTAGTGTTTTCTCGTGGTTTACCTTGTCATTGTTAAATTCTCTTGATGCTTCAAAGTTCATTTTGGATTTTTTCATTGAAATGTAAGAGTTGCATTATTTCAGTAGTTTTTTGTCGTGCTTTACCATTTCACTGTTACATTCTGAAGATGTTTCAAAGTTCATTTTGGATTTTTTTCGTTGTAATGTAAGAGTTGGAATATTTCAGTAGTGTTTTGTCATGGTTTACCTTCTCACTATTACATTCTCTTGATGTTTCAAAGTTCATTTTAGATTTCATTCATTGAAATCTAAGAGTTGGAATATTTCAGTAGTGTTTTGTCGTGGTTTACCTATTCACTGTTACATTCTCTTGATGTTTCAAAGTTCATTTTAGATTTTTTTTTCTTGATATGTAAGAGTTGGAGTATTTCAGTAGTGTTTTGTCATGGTTTACCTTCTCACTATTACATTCTCTTGATGTTTCAAAGTTCATTTTAGATTTCATTCATTGAAATCTAAGAGTTGGAATATTTCAGTAGTGTTTTGCCGTGGTTTACCTTGTCATTGTTACATTCTCTTGATGTTTCAAATTCATTTTAGATTTTTTTTTCTTGATATGTAAGAGTTGGAGTATTTCAGTAGTGTTTTGTCATGGTTTACCTTCTCACTATTACATTCTCTTGATGCTTCAAAGTTCATTTTGGATTTTTTCAATTGAAATGTAAGAGTTGGAATATTTCAGTAGTGTTTTGTCGTGGTTTACCTTGTAACTGTTACATTCTCTTGATGTTTCAAATGGTTTACTTTTTCACTGTTACATTCTAAAGATGTTTCAAAGTTCATTTTTGATTTACTTTTTCGTTGAACTGTAAGAGTTGGGATATTTCAGTAGTATTTTATCGTGGTTTACCTTGTCACTGTTAAATTCTCTTGATGCTTCAAAGTTCATTTTGGATTTTTTTCATTGAAATGTGAGAGTTGGAATATTTCATTAGTGTTTTGTCGTGGTTTACCTTGTAACTGTTACATTCTCTTGATGTTTCAAATGGTTTACTTTTTCACTGTTACATTCTGAAGATGTTTCAAAGTTCATTTTTGATTTTTTTTTTCGTTGAACTGTAAGAGTTGGGATATTTCAGTAGTATTTTATCGTGGTTTACCTTGTCACTGTTAAATTCTCTTGATGCTTCAAAGTTCATTTTGGATTTTTTATTGAAATGTAAGAGTTAGATTATTTCAGTAGTGTTTTGTCGTGCTTTACCATGTCACTGTTACATTCTGAAGATGTTTCAAAGTTCATTTTGGATTTTTTTTTTCGTTGTAATGTAAGAGTTGGAATATTTCAGTAGTGTTTTGTCATGGTTTACCTTCTCACTATTACATTCTCTTGATGTTTCAAAGTTCATTCTGGATTTTTTTCGTTGTAATGTAAGAGTTGGAATATTTCAGTAGTGTTTTGTCATGTTTTACTTTCTGACTATTACATTCTTTTGATGTTTCAAAGTTCATTTTAGATTTCATTCGTTGAAATGTAAGAGTTGGAATATTTCAGTAGTATTTTGTCGTGGTTTACCTATTCACTGTTATATTCTCTTGATGTTTCAAAGTTCATTTAAGATTTTTTTTTCCTTGATATGTAATAGTTGGCATATTTCAGTAGTGTTTTGTCGTGGTTTACCTTGTCACTGTTACATTCTCCTGATGCTTCAAAGTTCATTTTGGGTTTTTTTCGTTGAAATGCAAGAGTTGGAATATTTCAGTAGTGTTTTATCGCAGTTTACCTTGTCACTGTTACATTCTCTTGATGTTTCAAAGTTCATTTTGAATTTTTTTTTTGTTGAAATGTAAGAGTTTGAACATTTCAGTAATGTTTTGTCGTGGCTTACCATGTCACTGTTACATTCTCTTGATGTTTCAAAGTTAAATTTGGATTTTTTTTCGTTGAAATGCAAGAGTTGGAATGTTTCAGTAGTGTTTTGTCGTGGTTTACCTTGTCACTGTTACATTCTCTTGATGTTTTAAAGTTCATATTATTTTTTTTTCTTGAAATGTAAGTGTTAGAATATTTCAGTAGTGTTTTGTCGTGGTTTACCTTGTAACTGTTACATTCTCTTAATGTTTCAAAGTTCATTTTGGATTTTTTTCGTTGAAATTTAAGAGTTGGAACATTTCAGTAATAGTTTGTCGTGGTTTACCATGTCACTGTTACATTCTCTTGATGCTTCAAAGTTCATTTTGGATTTTTTTTTTGTTGAAATGTAAGAGATGAAATATTTCAGTGGTGTTTTGTCGTGGTTTACATTGTCACTGTTACATTCTCTTAATGTTTCAAGGTTCATTTTGGATTTTTTTTTTCGTTGAAATGTAAGAGTTGGAATGTTTCACTACTGTTTTGTCGTGGTTTACCTTGTCACTGTTACATTCCCTTGATGTTTCAAAATTCATTTTGGATTTCATTCATTGAAATATACGAGTTGGAATATTTCAGTAGTGTTTTGTCATGGTTTACCTTGTCACTCTTACATTCTCTTAATGTTTCAAAGTTCAATTTGGACTTTTTACGTTGAAATGTAAGAGCTGGAATATTTCAGTAGTGATTTGTCGTGGTTTACCTATTCACTTTTACATTCTCCTAATGTTTCAAAGTTCATTTGGATTTTTTTCGTTGTAATGTAAGAGTTGGAATATTGCAGTAGTGTTTTGTCATGGTTTACCTTGTCACTGTTACATTCTCTTGATGTTTCAAAGTTCATTTTGGATTTCATTCATTGAAATATACGAGTTGGAATATTTCAGTAGTGTTTTGTCGTGGTTTACCTTGTAACTGTTACATTCTCTTGATGTTTCAAATGGTTTACCTTGTCACTGTTACATTCTGAAGATGTCTCAAAGTTTATTTTTGATTTTTTTTTTCGTTGAACTGTAAGAGTTGGGATATTTCAGTAGTGTTTTATCGTGGTTTACCTTGTCACTGTTAAATTCACTTGATGCTCTAAAGTTTATTTTGGATTTTTTATTGAAATGTAAGAGTTGGATTATTTCAGTAGTGTTTTGTCGTGGTTTACCTTGTAACTGTTACATTCTCTTGATGTTTCAAATGGTTTACTTTGTCACTGTTACATTCTGAAGATGTTTCAAAGTTCATTTTTGATTTTTTTTCGTTAAACTGTAAGAGTTGGAATATTTCGGTAGTGTTTTATCGGGGTTTACCTTGTCACTGTTAAATTCACTTGATGCTCTAAAGTTTATTTTGGATTTTTTATTGAAATGTAAGAGTTGGATTATTTCAGTAGTGTTTTGTCATGGTTTACCTTCTCACTGTTACATTCTCTTGATGTTTCAAAGTTCATTTTGGATTTTTTTCGTTGTAATGTAAGAGTTGGAATATTTCAGTAGTGTTTTGTCATGTTTTACTTTCTGACTATTACATTCTCTTGATGTTTCAAAGTTCATTTTAGATTTCATTCGTTGAAATGTAAGAGTTGGAATATTTCAGTAGTATTTTGTCGTGGTTTACCTATTCACTGTTATATTCTCTTGATGTTTCAAAGTTCATTTAAGATTTTTTTTTTCCTTGATATGTAATAGTTGGCATATTTCAGTTGTGTTTTGTCGTGGTTTACCTTGTCACTGTTACATTCTCTTGATGCTTCAAAGTTCATTTTGGATTTTTTTCGTTGAAATGCAAGAGTTGGAGTATTTCAGTAGTGTTTTATCGCAGTTTACCTTGTCACTGTTACATTCTCTTGATGTTTCAAATTCATTTTGGATTTTATTCATTGAAATGTAAGACTTGGAATATTTCAGTAGTGTTTAGTCGTGGTTTACTTTGTAACCGTTACATTCTCTTGATGTTTCAAAGTTCATTTTGAATTTTTTTTTTGTTGAAATGTAAGAGTTTGAACATTTCAGTAATGTTTTGTCGTGGCTTACCATGTCACTGTTACATTCTCTTGATGCTTCAAAGTTCATTTTAGATTTTTTTTTTCGTTGAAATGCAAGAGTTGGAATATTTCAGTAGTGTTTTGTCGTGGTTTACCTTGTCACTGTTACATTCTCTTGACGTTTCAAAGTTCATATTATTTTTTTTTCTTGAAATGTAAGTGTTAGAATATTTCAGTAGTGTTTTGTCGTGGTTTACCTTGTAACTGTTACATTCTCTTAATGTTTCAAAGTTCATTTTGGATTTTTTTCGTTGAAATTTAAGAGTTGGAACATTTCAGTAATATTTTGTCGTGGTTTACCATGTCACTGTTACATTCTCTTGATGCTTCAAAGTTCATTTTAGATTTTTTTTTTCGTTGAAATGCAAGAGTTGGAATATTTCAGTAGTGTTTTGTCGTGGTTTACCTTGTCACTGCTACATTCTCATGATGTTTCAAAGATCATTTTGGATTTTTTTGTTGAAATGTAAGAGATAGAATATTTCAGTGGTGTTTTGTCGTGGTTTACATCGTCACTGTTACATTCTCTTAATGCTTCAAGGTTCATTTTGGATTTTTTTTTCGTTGAACTGTAAGAGTTGGAATATTTCACTACTGTTTTGTCGTGGTTTACCTTGTCACTGTTACATTCCCTTGATGTTTCAAAGTTCATTTTGGATTTCATTCATTGAAATATACGAGTTGGAATATCTCAGTAGTGTTTCGTCATGGTTTACCTTGTCACTCTTACATTCTCTTAATGTTTCAAAGTTCAATTTGGACTTTTTACGTTGAAATGCAAGAGCTGGAATATTTCAGTAGTGATTTGTCGTGGTTTACCTATTCACTGTTACATTCTCCTAATGTTTCAAAGTTCATTTGGATTTTTTTCGTTGATATGTAAGAGTTGGAATATTTCAGTAGTGTTTTGTCATGGTTTACCTTCTCACTATTACATTCTCTTGATGTTTCAAAGTTCATTTTAGATTTCATTCGTTGAAATGTAAGAGTTGGAATATTTCAGTAGTGTTTTGTCGTGGTTAACCTATTCACTGTTAAATTCTCTTGATGTTTCAAAGTTCATTTTAGATTTTTTTTTTCCTTGATATGTAAAAGTTGGCATATTTCAGTAGGGTAGTGTTTTGTCGTAGTTTACCTTGTCACTGTTACATTCTCTTGATGTTTCAAAGTTCATTTTAGATTTTTTTTCTTGATATGTAAGAGTTGGAATATTTCAGTAGTGTTTTGTCATGGTTTACCTTCTCACTATTACATTCTCTTGATGTTTCAAAGTTCATTTTAGATTTCATTCGTTGAAATGTAAGAGTTGGAATATTTCAGTAGTGTTTTGCCGTGGTTTACCTTGTTACTGTTACATTCTCTTGATGTTTCAAAGTTCATTTTAGATGTTTTTTTCCTTGATATGTAAGAGTTGGCATATTTCAGTAGTGTTTTGTCGTGGTTACCTTGTAACTGTTACATTCTCTTGATGCTTCAAAGTTCATTTTGGATTTTTCCATTGAAATGTAAGAGTTGGAATATTTCAGTAGGGTTTTGCCGTGGTTTACCTTGTCACTGTTACATTCTCTTGATGTTTCAAAGTTCATATTTTTTTTTCTTGAAATGTAAGTGTTAGAATATTTCAGTAGTGTTTTGTCGTGGTTTACCTTGTAACTGTTACATTCTCTTAATGTTTCAGAGTTCATTTTCGATTTTTTTTCGTTGAAATTTAAGAGTTGGAACATTTCAGTAGTGTTTTGTCGTGGTTACCTTGTCACTGTTACATTCTCTTGATGCTTCAAAGTTCATTTTGGATTTTTTTTGTTGAAATGCAAGAGTTGGAATATTTCAGTAGTGTATTGTCGTGGTTTATCTTGTCACTGCTACATTCTCATGATGTTTCAAAGTTCATTTTGGATTTTTTTTTGTTTGAAATGTAAGAGATGGAATATGTCAGTGGTGTTTTGTCGTGGTTTACATTGTCACTATTACATTCTCATAATGTTTCAAGGTTCATTTTGGATTTTTTTTTTGTTGAACTGTAAGAGTTGGAATATTTCACTACTGTTTTGTCGTGGTTTACCTTGTCACTGTTACATTCTCTTGATGTTTCAAAGTTCATTTTGGATTTCATTCATTGAAATATACCACTTGGAATATTTCAGTAGTGTTTGGTCATGGTTTACCTTGTCACTCTTACATTCTCTTAATGTTTCAAAGTTCATTTTGGACTTTTTTCGTTGAAATGTAAGAGCTGGAATATTACAGTAGTGATTTGTCGTGGTTTACCTATTCACTGTTACATTCTCCTAATGTTTCAAAGTTCATTTGGATTTTTTTCGCTGTAATGTAAGAGTTAGAATATTGCAGTAGTGTTTTGTCATGGTTTACCTTCTCACTATTACATTCTCTTGATGTTTCAAGGTTCATTTTAGATTTCATTCGTTGAAATGTAAGAGTTGGAATATTTCAGTAGTGTTTTGTCGTGGTTTACCTATTCACTGTTAAATTCTCTTGATGTTTCAAAGTTCATTTTAGATTTTTTTTTTCCTTGATATGTAAAAGTTGGCATATTTCAGTAGGGTAGTGTTTTGTCGTAGTTTACCTTGTCACTGTTACATTCTCTTGATGCTTCAAAGTTTATTTTGGATTTTTTTTCGTTGAAATATACGAGTTGGAATATTTCAGTAGTGTTTTGTCGCAGTTTACCTTGTCACTGTTACATTCTCTTGATGTTTCAAATTCATTTTGGATTTTTTTTCATTGAAATGTAAGAGTTGGAATATTTCAGTTGTGTTTTCTCATGGTTTACCTTGTCACTGTTAAATTCTCTTGATACTTCAAAGTTCATTTTGGATTTTTTTTTTCGTTGTAATGTAAGAGTTGGAATATTTCAGTAGTGTTTTTTCGTGGTTTACCTTGTCACTGTTACATTCTCTTGATGCTTCAAAGTTCATTTTGGATTTTATCGTTGAAATGTAAGAGTTGGATTATTTCAGTAGTGTTTTGTCGTGCTTTACCATGTCACTGTTACATTCTGAAGATGTTTCAAAGTTCATTTTGGAATTTATTCGTTGTAATGTAAGAGTTGGAATATTTCAGTAGTGTTTTGTCATACTTTACCTTCTCACTATTACATTCTCTTGATCTTTCAAAGTTCATTTTAGATTTCATTCGTTGAAATGTAAGAGTTGGAATATTTCAGTAGTGTTTTGTCGTGGTTTACCTATTCACTGTTACATTCTCTTGATGTTTTAAAGTTAATTTTAGATTTTTTTTTCTTGATCTGTAAGAGTTGGAATATTTCAGTAGTGTTTTGTCATAATTTACCTTCTCACTATTACATTCTCTTGATCTTTCAAAGTTCATTTTAGATTTCATTCGTTGAAATGTAAGAGTTGGAATATTTCAGTAGTGTTTTGCCGTGGTTTACCTTGTCACTGTTACATTCTCTTGATGTTTCAAATTCATTTTAGATTTTTTTTTTCCTTGATATGTAAGAGTTGGCATATTTCAGTAGTGTTTTGTCGTGGTTTACCTTGTAACTGTTATATTCTCTTGATGCTTCAAAGTTCATTTTTGATTTTTTCATTGAAATGTAAGAGTTGGAATATTTCAGTAGTGTTTTGTCGTGGTTTACCTTGTAACTGTTACATTCTCTTGATGTTTCAAATCGTTTACCTTCTCACTATTACATTCTCTTGATGTTTCAAGGTTCATTTTAGATTTCATTCGTTGAACTGTAAGAGTTGGAATATTTCAGTAGTGTTTTATCGTGGTTTACCATGTCACTGTTACATTCTGAAGATGTTTCAAAGTTCCTCTTGGATTTTATTCGTTGTAATGTAAGAGTTGGAATATTTCAGTAGTGTTTTGTCATGGTTTACCTTCTCACTATCACATTCTCTTGATCTTTCAAAGTTCATTTTAGATTTCATTCGTTGAAATGTAAGAGTTGGAATATTTCAGTAGTGTTTTGTCGTGGTTTACCTATTCACTGTTACATTCTCTTGATGTTTCAGAGTTCATTTTAGATTTTTTTTTTCCTTGATATGTAAGAGTTGGAATATTTCAGTAGTGTTTTGTCATGGTTTACCTTCTCACTATTACATTCTCTTGATGTTTCAAAATTCATTTTAGATTTCATTCGTTGAAATGTAAGAGTTGGAATATTTCAGTAGTGTTTTGCCGTGGTTTACCTTGTCACTGTTACATTCTCTTGATGTTTCAAATTCATTTTAGATTTTTTTTTCCTTGATATGTAAGAGTTGGCATATTTCAGTGGTGTTTTGTTGTGGTTTACCTTGTAACTTTTACATTGTCTTGATGCTTCAAAGTTCATTTTGGATTGTTTTCATTGAAATGTAAGAGTTGGAATATTTCAGTAGTGTTTTGCCGCGGTTTACCTTGTCACTGTTACATTCTCTTGATGTTTCAAATTCATTTTAGATTTTTTTTTTCCTTGATATGTAAGAGTTGGAATATTTCAGTAGTGTTTTGTCGTGGTTTACCTTGTCACTGTTACATTCTCTTGATGTTTCAAAGTTCATATTTTTTTTTCTTGAAATGTAAGTGTTAGAATATTTCAGTTGTTTTGTCGTGGTTTACCTTGTAACTGTTACATTCTCTTAATGTTTCAGAGTTCATTTTAGATTTTTTTTTTCCTTGATATGTAAGAGTTGGAATATTTCAGTGGTGTTTTGTCGTGGTTTACATTGTCACTGTTACATTCTCTTAATGTTTCAAGGTTCATTTTGGATTTTTTTTTTGTTGAACTGTAAGAGTTGGAATATTTCATAACTGTTTTGTCGTGGTTTACCTTGTCACTGTTACATTCTCTTGATGTTTCAAAGTTCATTTTGGATTTCATTCATTGAAATATACAACTTGGAATATTTCAGTAGTGTTTGGTCATGGTTTACCTTGTCAGTCTTACATTCTCTTAATGTTTCAAAGTTCATTTTGGACTTTTTTCGTTGAAATGTAAGAGCTGGAATATTTCAGTAGTGATTTGTCGTGGTTTACCATGTCACTGTAACATTCTCTTGATGCTTCAAAGTTCATTTTGGACTTTTATTTTCATTGAAATGCAAGAGTTGGAGTATTTCAGTAGTGTTTTGTCGTGGTTTACCTTGTCACTGTTACATTCTCTTGATGTTTCGAATTTCATTTTAGATTTTTTTTTTCTTGAAATACAAGTTTTAGTATATTTCAGTAGTGTTTTGTCGTGGTTTACCTTGTAACTGTTACATTTTCTTGATGTTTCAAAGTTCATTTTTGATTTTTTTTTTCGTTGAAATGCAAGAGTTGGAATATTTCAGTAGTGTTTTGTCGTGGTTTACCTTGTCACTGTTACATTCTCTTGATGTTTCGAATTTCATTTTAGATTTTTTTTTTCTTGAAATACAAGTGTTAGTATATTTCAGTAGTGTTTTGTCGTGGTTTACCTTGTCGCTGTTACATTCTCTTGATGCTTCAAAGTTCATTTAAATTCATTTTGGATTTTTTTTCATTGAAATGTAAGAGTTTGAATATTTCAGTAGTGTTTTGTCGTGGTTTACCTTGTAACTGTTACATTCTCTTGATGTTTCAAAGTTCGTTTTGGATTTTTTTTTTCGTTGAAATGTAAGAGGTGGAACATTTCAGTAATGTTTTGTCGTGCTTTACCATGTCACTGTTACATTCTCTTGTTGCTTCAAAGTTCAAAATGGATTTTTTCATTGAAATGCAAGAGTTGGAATATTTCAGTAGTGGTTTATCGTGGTTTACCTTGTCTCTGTTAAGTTCTCTTGATGTTTCAAAGTTCATTTTATATTTTTATTTTCTTGAAATGTAAGTGTTAGAATATTTCAGTAGTGTTTTGTCGTGGTTTACCTTGTAACTGTTACATTCTCTTGACGTTTCAAAGTTCATTTTGGATTTTTTTTCGTTGAAATGTAAGAGTTGGAATATTTCAGTAGTGTTTTGTCGTGGTTTACCTTGTCACTGTTACATTCTCATGATGTTTCAAAGTTCATTTTGGATTTTTTTTTGTTGTTTTTTTTTGGAACATTTCAGTAATGTTTTGTTGTGGTTTACCCGGTCACTGTTACATTGTCTTGATGCTTCAATGTTCACTTTGGATTTTTTTTTTCGTTGAAATGCAAGAGTTGGAATATTTCAGTAGTGTTTTGTCGTGGTTTACCTTGTCACTGTTACATTCTCATGATGTTTCAAAGTTCATTTTGGATTTTTTTTTGTTGTAATGTAAGAGATGGAATATTTCAGTGGTGTTTTGTCGTGGTTTACATTGTCACTGTTACATGCTCTTGATGTTTCAAATTCATTTTGGATTTTTTCATTGAAATTTAAGAGTTGGAATATTTCAGTAGTGTTTTCTCGTGGTTTACTTTGTCACTGTTAAATTTTCTTGATGCTTCAAATTTCATTTTGGATTTTTTCATTGAAATTTAAGAGTTGGATTATTTCAGTAGTGTTTTGTCGTGCTTTACCATGTCACTGTTACATTCTGAAAATGTTTCAAAGTTCATTATGGATTTTTTTCGTTGAAATGTAAGAGCTGGAATATTTCAGTAGTGATTTGTCGTGGTTTACCCATTCACTGTTATATTCTCCTAATGTTTCAAAGTTCATTTGGATTTTTTTCGTTGTAATGTAAGAGTTAGAATATTGCAGTAGTGTTTTGTCATGGTTTACCTTCTCACTATTACATTCTCTTGATGTTTCAAGGTTCATTTTAGATTTCATTCGTTGAAATGTAAGAGTTGGAATATTTCAGTAGTGTTTTGTCGTGGTTTACCTATTCACTGTTAAATTCTTTTGATGTTTCAAAGTTCATTTTAGATTTTTTTTTCCTTGATATGTAAAAGTTGGCATATTTCAGTAGGGTAGTGTTTTGTCGTAGTTTACCTTGTCACTGTTACATTCTCTTGATGCTTCAAAGTTCATTTTGGATTTTTTTTTTCGTTGAAATATACGAGTTGGAATATTTCAGTAGTGTTTTGTCGCAGTTTACCTTGTCACTGTTACATTCTCTTGATGTTTCAAATTCATTTTGGATTTTTTTTTTCATTGAAATGTAAGAGTTGGAATATTTCAGTTGTGTTTTCTCATGGTTTACCTTGTCACTGTTAAATTCTCTTGATGCTTCAAAGTTCATTTTGGATTTTATCGTTGAAATGTAAGAGTTGGATTATTTCAGTAGTGTTTTGTCGTGCTTTACCATGTCACTGTTACATTCTGAAGATGTTTCAATGTTCATTTTGGAATTTAATCGTTGTAATGTAAGAGTTGGAACATTTCAGTAGTGTTTTGTCATACTTTACCTTCTCACTATTACATTCTCTTGATCTTTCAAAGTTAATTTTAGATTTCATTTTTCGTTGAAATATACGAGTTGGAATATTTCAGTAGTGTTTTGTCGCAGTTTACCTTGTCACTGTTACATTCTCTTGATGTTTCAAATTCATTTTAGATTTTTTTTCTTGATATGTAAGAGTTGGAATATTTCAGTAGTTTTTTGTCATAGTTTACCTTCTCACCATTACATTCTCTTGATGTTTCAAAGTTCATTTTAGATTTCATTCCTTGAAATGTGAGAGTTGGAATATTTCAGTAGTGTTTTGCCGTGGTTTTTTAGATTTCATTCCTTGAAATGTGAGAGTTGGAATATTTCAGTAGTGTTTTGCCGTGGTTTACCTTGTCACTATTACATTCTCTTGATGTTTCAAATTCATTTTAGATTTTTTTTTTCCTTGATATGTCAGAGTTGGCATATTTCAGTAGTGTTTTGTCGTGGTTTACCTTGTAACTGTTACATTCTCTTGATGCTTCAAAGTTCATTTTTGATTTTTTTCATTGAAATGTAAGAGTTGGAATATTTCAGAAGTGTTTTGTCGTGGTTTACCTTGTAACTGTTACATTCTCTTGATGTTTCAAATGGTTTACCTTGTCACTGTTATATTCTGAAGATGTTTCAAAGTTCATTTTTATTTTTATTTTCGTTGTAATGTAAGAGTTGGAATATTTCAGTAGTGTTTTCTCGTTGTTTACCTTGTCACTGTTAAATTCTCTTGATGCTTCAAAGTTCATTTTGGATTTTATCGTTGAAATGTAAGAGTTGGATTATTTCAGTAGTGTTTCGTCGTGCTTTACCATGTCACTGTTACATTCTGAAGATGTTTCAATGTTCATTTTGGAATTTAATCGTTGTAATGTAAGAGTTGGAACATTTCAGTAGTGTTTTGTCATACTTTACCTTCTCACTATTACATTCTCTTGATCTTTCAAAGTTAATTTTAGATTTCATTCGTTGAAATGTAAGAGTTGGAATATTTCAGTAGTGTTTTGTCGTGGTTTACCTATTCACTGTTACATTCTCTTGATGCTTCAAAGTTCATTTTGGATTTTATCGTTGAAATGTAAGAGTTGGATTATTTCAGTAGTGTTTCGTCGTGCTTTACCATGTCACTGTTACATTCTGAAGATGTTTCAATGTTCATTTTGGAATTTAATCGTTGTAATGTAAGAGTTGGAACATTTCAGTAGTGTTTTGTCATACTTTACCTTCTCACTATTACATTCTCTTGATCTTTCAAAGTCAATTTTAGATTTCATTCGTTGAATGTAAGAGTTGGAATATTTCAGTAGTGTTTTGTCGTGGTTTACCTATTCACTGTTACATTCTCTTGATGTTTTAAAGTTTATTTTAGGTTTTTTTTTCTTGATATGTAAGAGTTGGAATATTTCAGTAGTTTTTTGTCATAGTTTACCTTCTCACCATTACATTCTCTTGATGTTTCAAAGTTCATTTTAGATTTCACTCCTTGAAATGTGAGAGTTGGAATATTTCAGTAGTGTTTTGCCGTGGTTTACCTTGTCACTATTACATTCTCTTGATGTTTCAAATTCATTTTAGATTTTTTTTTCCTTGATATGTCAGAGTTGGCATATTTCAGTAGTGTTTTGTCCTGGTTTACCTTGTAACTGTTACATTCACTTGATGCTTCAAAGTTCATTTTTGATTTTTTTTCATTGAAATGTAAGAGTTGGAATATTTCAGTAGAGTTTTGTCGTGGTTTACCTTGTAACTGTTACATTCTCTTGATGTTTCAAATGGTTTACCTTGTCACTGTTATATTCTGAAGATGTTTCAAAGTTCATTTTTATTTTTATTTTCGTTGTAATGTAAGAGTTGGAATATTTCAGTAGTGTTTTCTCGTTGTTTACCTTGTCACTGTTAAATTCTCTTGATGCTTCAAAGTTCATTTTAGATTTCATTCGTTGAAATGTAAGAGTTGGAATATTTCAGTAGTGTTTTGTCGTGCTTTACCATGTCACTGTTACATTCTGAAGATGTTTCAATGTTCATTTTGGAATTTAATCGTTGTAATGTAAGAGTTGGAACATTTCAGTAGTGTTTTGTCATACTTTACCTTCTCACTATTACATTCTCTTGATCTTTCAAAGTTAATTTTAGATTTCATTCGTTGAAATGTAAGAGTTGGAATATTTCAGTAGTGTTTTGTCGTGGTTTACCTATTCACTGTTACATTCTCTTGATGTTTTAAAGTTTATTTTAGATTTTTTTTTCTTGATATGTAAGAGTTGGAATATTTCAGTAGTTTTTTGTCATAGTTTACCCTCTCACCATTACATTCTCTTGATGTTTCAAATTCATTTTAGATTTCATTCCTTGAAATGTGAGAGTTGGAATATTTCAGTAGTGTTTTGCCGTGGTTTACCTTGTCACTATTACATTCTCTTGATGTTTCGAATTCATTTTAGATTTTTTTTCCTTGATATGTCAGAGTTGGCATATTTCAGTAGTGTTTTGTCGTGGTTTACCTTGTAACTGTTACATTCTCTTGATGCTTCAAAGTTCATTTTTGATTTTTTTCATTGAAATGTAAGAGTTGGAATATTTCAGTAGTGTTTTGTCGTGGTTTACCTTGTAACTGTTACATTCTCTTGATGTTTCAAATGGTTTACCTTGTCACTGTTATATTCTGAAGACGTTTCAAAGTTCATTTTTATTTTTATTTTCGTTGAACTGTAAGAGTTGGAATATTTCAGTAGTGTTTTATCGTGGTTTACCTTGTCACTGTTACATTCTCTTGATGCTTCAAAGTTCATTTTGGATTTTTTATTGAAATGTAAGAGTTGGATAATTTCAGTAGTGTTTTGTCGTGCTTTACCATGTCACTGTTACATTCTGAAGATGTTTCAAAGTTCATTTTGGATTTTTTTTTTCGTTGTAATGTAAGAGTTGGAATATTTCAGTAGTGTTTTGTCATGGTTTACCTTCTCACTATTACATTCTCTTGATGTTTCAAAGATCATTTTAGATTTCACTCGTTGAAATGTAAGAGTTGGAATATTTCAGTAGTGTTTTGTCGTGGTTTACCTATTCACTGTTACATTCTCTTGATGTTTCAAAGTTCATTTTAGATTTTTTTTTTCCTTGATATGTAAGAGTTGCCATATTTCAGTAGTGTTTTGTCGTGGTTTACCTTGTCACTGTTACATTCTCTTGATGCTTCAAAGTTCATTTTGGATTTTTTATTGAAATGTAAGAGTTGGATAATTTCAGTAGTGTTTTGTTGTGCTTTACCATGCCACTGTTACATTCTGAAAATGTTTCAAAGTTCATTATGGATTTTTTTCGTTGTAATGTAAGAGTTGGAATATTTCAGTAGTGTTTTGTCATGGTTTACCTTCTCACTATTACATTCTCTTGATGTTTCAAAGTTCATTTTAGATTTCATTCGTTGAAATGTAAGAGTTGGAATATTTCGGTAGTGTTTTGTCGTGGTTTACCTATTCACTGTTAAATTCTCTTGATGTTTCAAAGTTCATTTTGGATTTTTTTTTTCGTTGTAATGTAAGAGTTGGAATATTCAGTAGTGTTTTGTCATGGTTTACCTTCTCACTATTACATTCTCTTGATGTTTCAAAGTTCATTTTAGATTTCATTCGTTGAAATGTAAGAGTTGGAATATTTCAGTAGTGTTTTGTCGCGGTTTACCTATTCACTGTTACATTCTCTTGATGTTTCAAAGTTCATTTTATATATTTTTTCCTTGATATGTAAGAGTTGGCATATTTTAGTATTATTTTGTCGTGGTTTACCTTGTCACTGTTACATTCTCTTGATGCTTCAAAGTTCATTTAAATTAACTTTGGATTTTTTTCATTGAAATATAAGAGTTGGAATATTTCAGTAGTGTTTTGTCATGGTTTACCTTCTCACTATTACATTCTCTTGATGTTTCAAAGTTCATTTTAGATTTCATTCGTTGAAATGTAAGAGTTGGAATATTTCAGTAGTGTTTTGCCGTGGTTTACCTTGTCACTGTTACATTCTCTTGATGTTTCAAATTCATTTTAGATTTTTTTTTTCCTTGATATGTAAGAGTTGGCATATTTCAGTGGTGTTTTGTTGTGGTTTACCTTGTAACTTTTACATTGTCTTGATGCTTCAAAGTTCATTTTGGATTGTTTTCATTGAAATGTAAGAGTTGGAATATTTCAGTAGTGTTTTGCCGCGGTTTACCTTGTCACTGTTACATTCTCTTGATGTTTCAAATTCATTTTAGATTTTTTTTTTCCTTGATATGTAAGAGTTGGAATATTTCAGTAGTGTTTTGTCGTGGTTTACCTTGTCACTGTTACATTCTCTTGATGTTTCAAAGTTCATATTTTTTTTTCTTGAAATGTAAGTGTTAGAATATTTCAGTAGTGTTTTGTCGTGGTTTACCTTGTAACTGTTACATTCTCTTAATGTTTCAGAGTTCATTTTGGATTTTTTTTGTTTGAAATGTAAGAGATGGAATATTTCAGTGGTGTTTTGTCGTGGTTTACATTGTCACTGTTACATTCTCTTAATGTTTCAAGGTTCATTTTGGATTTTTTTTGTTGAACTGTAAGAGTTGGAATATTTCACTACTGTTTTGTCGTGGTTTACCTTGTCACTGTTACATTCTCTTGATGTTTCAAAGATCATTTTGGATTTCATTCATTGAAATATACGACTTGGAATATTTCAGTAGTGTTTTTTCATGGTTTACCTTGTCAGTCTTACATTCTCTTAATGTTTTAAAGTTCATTTTGGACTTTTTTCGTTGAAATGTAAGAGCTGGAATATTTCAGTAGTGATTTGTCGTGATTTACCTATTCACTGTTACATTCTCCTAATGTTTCAAAGTTCATTTGGATTTTTTTCGTTTTAATGTAAGAGTTAGAATATTGCAGTAGTGTTTTGTCATGGTTTACCTTCTCACTATTACATTCTCTTGATGTTTCAAGGTTCACTTTAGATTTCATTCGTTGAAATGTAAGAGTTGGAATATTTCAGTAGTGTTTTGTCGTGGTTTACCTATTCACTGTTAAATTCTCTTGATGTTTCAAAGTTCATTTTAGATTTTTTTTTCCTTGATATGTAAAAGTTGGCATATTTCAGTAGGGTAGTGTTTTGTCGTAGTTTACCTTGTCACTGTTACATTCTCTTGATGCTTCAAAGTTCATTTTGGATTTTTTTTCGTTGAAATATACGAGTTGGAATATTTCAGTAGTGTTTTGTCGCAGTTTACCTTGTCACTGTTACATTCTCTTGATGTTTCAAATTTATTTTAGATTTTTTTTTCCTTGATATGTAAGAGTTGGAATATTTCAGTAGTGTTTTGTCGTGGTTTACCTTGTCACTGTTACATTCTCTTGATGCTTCAAAGTTCATTTTGGATTTTTTTTCGTTGAAATATACGAGTTGGAATATTTCAGTAGTGTTTTGTCGCAGTTTCTGTTCACTGTTAAATTCTCTTGATGGTTCAAAGTTCATTTTGGATTTTTTATTGAAATGTAAGAGTTGGATAATTTCAGTAGTGTTTTGTTGTGCTTTACCATGTCACTGTTACATTCTGAAAATGTTTCAAAGTTCATTATGGATTTTTTTCGTTGTAATGTAAGAGTTGGAATATTTCAGTAGTGTTTTGTCATGGTTTACCTTCTCACTATTACATTCTCTTGATGTTTCAAAGTTCATTTTAGATTTCATTCGTTGAAATGTAAGAGTTGGAATATTTCGGTAGTGTTTTGTCGTGGTTTACCTATTCACTGTTAAATTCTCTTGATGTTTCAAAGTGCATTTTGGATTTTTTTTCGTTGTAATGTAAGAGTTGGAATATTCAGTAGTGTTTTGTCATGGTTTACCTTCTCACTATTACATTCTCTTGATGTTTCAAAGTTCATTTTATATATTTTTTTCGTTGAAATGTAAGAGTTGGAATATTTCAGTAATGTTTTGTCGTGGCTTACCTTGTCACTGTTACATTCTCTTGATGCTTCAAAGTTCATTTAAATTAATTTTGGATTTTTTTCATTGAACTGTAAGAGTTGGAATATTTCAGTAGTGTTTTGTCGTGGTTTACCTTGTAACTGTTACATTCTCTTTACGTTTCAAAGTTCATTTTGTATATTTTTTCGTTGAAATGTAAGAGTTGGAAAATTTAAGTAATGTGTTGTCGTGGCTTACCATGTCACTGTTACATTATCTTGATGCTTCAAAGTTCATTTTGGATTTTTTTCATTGAAATGCAAGAGTTGGAATATTTCAGTAGTGTTCTGTCGTGGTTTACCTTGTCACTGTTACATTCTCTTGATGTTTCAAAGTTCATTTTAGATTTTTTTTTCTTGAAATGCAAGTGTTAGTATATTTCAGTAGTGTTTTGTCGTGGTTTACCTTGTCACTGTTACATTCTCTTGATGCTTCAAAGTTCATTTAAATTCATTTTGGATTTTTTTCATTGAAATGTAAGAGTTGGAGTATTTCAGTAGTGTTTTGTCGTGGTTTACCTTGTAACTGTTACATTCTCTTGACGTTTCGAAGTTCATTTTGGATTTTTTTTTCGTTGAAATGTAAGAGTTGGAAAATTTCAGCAATGTTTTGTCGTGGTTTACCATGTCACTGTAACATTCTCTTGATGCTTCAAAGTTCATTTTGGATTTTTATTTTCATTGAAATGCAAGAGTTGGAGTATTTCAGTAGTGTTTTGTCGTGGTTTATCTTGTCACTGTTACATTCTCTTGATGTTTCGAAGTTCATTTTAGATTTTTTTTTTCTTGAAATACATGTTTTAGTATATTTCAGTAGTGTTTTGTCGTGGTTTACCTTGTAACTCTTACATTTTCTTGATGTTTCGAAGTTCATTTTGGATTTTTTTTTCGTTGAAATGCAAGAGTTGGAATATTTCAGTAGTGTTTTGTCGTGGTTTACATTGTCACTGTTACATTCTCTTGATGTTTCAAAGTTCATTTTAGATTTTTTTTTTCTTGAAAACAAGTTTTAGTATATTTCAGTAGTGTTTTGTCGTGGTTTACCTTGTAACTGTTACATTTTCTTGATGTTTCAAAGTTCATTTTTGATTTTTTTTTTCGTTGAAATGCAAGAGTTGGAATATTTCAGTAGTGGTTTACCTTGTCACTGTTACATTCTCATGATGTTTCAAAGTTCATTTTGGATTTTTTTTTGTTGTTTTTTTTTGGAACATTTCAGTAATGTTTTGTTGTGGTTTACCCGGTCACTGTTACATTGTCTTGATGCTTCAATGTTCACTTTGGATTTTTTTTTTCGTTGAAATGTAAGAGTTGGAATATTTCAGTAGTGTTTTGTCGTGGTTTACCTTGTCACTGTTACATTCTCATGATGTTTCAAAGTTCATTTTGGATTTTTTTTGTTGTAATGTAAGAGATGGAATATTTCAGTGGTGTTTTGTCGTGGTTTACATTGTCACTGATACATGCTCTTGATGTTTCAAATTCATTTTGGATTTTTTCATTGAAATTTAAGAGTTGGAATATTTCAGTAGTGTTTTCTCGTGGTTTACTTTGTCACTGTTAAATTTTCTTGATGCTTCAAATTTCATTTTGGATTTTTTCATTGAAATATAAGAGTTGGATTATTTCAGTAGTGTTTTGTCGTGCTTTACCATGTCACTGTTTCATTCTGAAAATGTTTCAAAGTTCATTATGGATTTTTTTCGTTGAAATGTAAGAGCTGGAATATTTCAGTAGTGTTTTGTCATGGTTTACCTTCTCACTATTACATTCTCTTGATGTTTCAAGGTTCATTTTAGATTTCATTCGTTGAAATGTAAGAGTTGGAATATTTCAGTAGTGTTTTGTCGTGGTTTACCTATTCACTGTTAAATTCTTTTGATGTTTCAAAGTTCATTTTAGATTTTTTTTTCTTGATATGTAAGAGTTGGAATATTTCAGTATTTTTTTGTCATAGTTTACCTTCTCACCATTACATTCTCTTGATGTTTCAAAGTTCATTTTAGATTTCATTCCTTGAAATGTGAGAGTTGGAATATTTCAGTAGTGTTTTGCCGTGGTTTACCTTGTCACTATTACATTCTCTTGATGTTTCAAATTCATTTTAGATTTTTTTTTTTTTATATGTCAGAGTTGGCATATTTCAGTAGTGTTTTGTCGTGGTTTACCTTGTAACTGTTACATTCTCTTGATGCTTCAAAGTTCATTTTTGATTTTTTTCATTGAAATGTAAGAGTTGGAATATTTCAGTAGTGTTTTGTCGTGGTTTACCTTGTAACTGTTACATTCTCTTGATGTTTCAAATGGTTTACCTTGTCACTGAAGATGTTTCTGAAGATGTTTCAAAGTTCATTTTTATTTTTATTTTCGTTGAACTGTAAGAGTTGGAATATTTCAGTAGTGTTTTATCGTGGTTTACCTTGTCACTGTTAAATTCTGTTGATGCTCCAAAGTTCATTTTGGATTTTTTCATTGAAATGTAAGAGTTGGATAATTTCAGTAGTGTTTTGTCGTGCTTTACCATGTCACTGTTACATTCTGAAGATGTTTCAAAGTTCATTTTGGATTTTTTTTTTCGTTGTAATGTAAGAGTTGGAATATTTCAGTAGTGTTTTGTCATGGTTTACCTTCTCACTATTACATTCTCTTGATGTTTCAAAGATCATTTTAGATTTCACTCGTTGAAATGTAAGAGTTGGAATATTTCAGTAGTGTTTTGTCGTGGTTTACCTATTCACTGTTACATTCTCTTGATGTTTCAAAGTTCATTTTAGATTTTTTTTTTCCTTGATATGTAAGAGTTGCCATATTTCAGTAGTGTTTTGTCGTGGTTTACCTTGTCACTGTTACATTCTCTTGATGCTTCAAAGTTCATTTTGGATTTTTTATTGAAATGTAAGAGTTGGATAATTTCAGTAGTGTTTTGTTGTGCTTTACCATGCCACTGTTACATTCTGAAAATGTTTCATAGTTCATTATGGATTTTTTTCGTTGTAATGTAAGAGTTGGAACATTTCAGTAGTGTTTGTCATGGTTTACCTTCTCACTATTACATTCTCTTGATGTTTCAAAGTTCATTTTAGATTTCATTCGTTGAAATGTAAGAGTTGGAATATTTCGGTAGTGTTTTGTCGTGGTTTACCTATTCACTGTTAAATTCTCTTGATGTTTCAAAGTTCATTTTGGATTTTTTTCGTTGTAATGTAAGAGTTGGAATATTTCAGTAGTGTTTTGTCATGGTTTACCTTCTCACTATTACATTCTCTTGATGTTTCAAAGTTCATTTTAGATTTCATTCGTTGAAATGTAAGAGTTGGAATATTTCAGTAGTGTTTTGTCGCGGTTTACCTATTCACTGTTACATTCTCTTGATGTTTCAAAGTTCATTTTGGATTTTTTTTTTGTTTGAAATGTAAGAGATGGAATATTTCAGTGGTGTTTTGTCGTGGTTTACATTGTCACTGTTACATTCTCTTAATGTTTCAAGGTTCATTTTGGATTTTTTTTTTGTTGAACTGTAAGAGTTGGAATATTTCACTACTGTTTTGTCGTGGTTTACCTTGTCACTGTTACATTCTCTTGATGTTTCAAAGATCATTTTGGATTTCATTCATTGAAATATACGACTTGGAATATTTCAGTAGTGTTTTTTCATGGTTTACCTTGTCAGTCTTACATTCTCTTAATGTTTCAAAGTTCATTTTGGACTTTTTTCGTTGAAATGTAAGAGCTGGAATATTTCAGTAGTGATTTGTCGTGATTTACCTATTCACTGTTACATTCTCCTAATGTTTCAAAGTTCATTAGGATTTTTTTCGTTGTAATGTAAGAGTTAGAATATTGCAGTAGTGTTTTGTCATGGTTTACCTTCTCACTATTACATTCTCTTGATGTTTCAAAGTTCATTTTAGATTTTTTTCGTTGAAATATACGAGTTGGAATATTTCAGTAGTGTTTTGTCGTGGTTTACCTATTCACTGTTAAATTCTCTTGATGTTTCAAAGTGCATTTTGGATTTTTTTTCGTTGTAATGTAAGAGTTGGAATATTGCAGTAGTGTTTTGTCATGGTTTACCTTCTCACTATTACATTCTCTTGATGTTTCAAAGTTCATTTTATATATTTTTTTCCTTGATATGTAAGAGTTGGCATATTTCAGTAGTGTTTTGTCGTGGCTTACCTTGTCACTGTTACATTCTCTTGATGCTTCAAAGTTCATTTAAATTAACTTTGGATTTTTTTCATTGAACTGTAAGAGTTGGAATATTTCAGTAGTGTTTTGTCGTGGTTTACCTTGTAACTGTTACATTCTCTTTACGTTTCAAAGTTCATTTTGTATATTTTTTCGTTGAAATGTAAGAGTTGGAAAATTTCAGTAATGTGTTGTCGTGGCTTACCATGTCACTGTTACATTATCTTGATGCTTCAAAGTTCATTTTGGATTTTTTTTCATTGAAATGCAAGAGTTGGAATATTTCAGTAGTGTTTTGTCGTGGTTTACCTTGTCACTGTTACATTCTCTTGATGTTTCAAAGTTCATTTTAGATTTTTTTTTTCTTGAAATGCAAGTGTTAGTATATTTCAGTAGTGTTTTGTCGTGGTTTACCTTGTCACTGTTACATTCTCTTGATGCTTCAAAGTTCATTTAAATTCATTTTGGATTTTTTTCATTGAAATGTAAGAGTTGGAGTATTTCAGTAGTGTTTTGTCGTGGTTTACCTTGTAACTGTTACATTCTCTTGACGTTTCGAAGTTCATTTTGGATTTTTTTTTTCGTTGAAATGTAAGAGTTGGAAAATTTCAGTAATGTTTTGTCGTGGTTTACCATGTCACTGTAACATTCTCTTGATGCTTCAAAGTTCATTTTGGATTTTTATTTTCATTGAAATGCAAGAGTTGGAGTATTTCAGTAGTGTTTTGTCGTGGTTTACCTTGTCACTGTTACATTCTCTTGATGTTTCGAAGTTCATTTTAGATTTTTTTTTTCTTGAAAACAAGTTTTAGTATATTTCAGTAGTGTTTTGTCGTGGTTTACCTTGTAACTGTTACATTTTCTTGATGTTTCAAAGTTCATTTTTGATTTTTTTTTTTCGTTGAAATGCAAGAGTTGGAATATTTCAGTAGTGTTTGTCGTGGTTTACATTGTCACTGTTACATTCTCTTGATGTTTCAAAGTTCATTTTAGATTTTTTTTCTTGAAATGCAAGTGTTACTATATTTCAGTAGTGTTTTGTCGTGGTTTACCTTGTCACTGTTACATTCTCTTGATGCTTCAAAGTTCATTTAAATTCATTTTGGATTTTTTTCATTGAAATGTAAGAGTTGGAATATTTCAGTAGTGTTTTGTCGTGGTTTACCTTGTAACTGTTACATTCTTTTGACGTTTCGAAGTTCATTTTGGATTTTTTTTTTCGTTGAAATGTAAGAGTTGGAACAATTCAGTAATGTTTTGTTGTGGTTTACCCGGTCACAGTTACATTCTCTTGATGCTTCAATGTTCACTTTGGATTTTTTTATTTCGTTGAAATTCAAGAGTTGGAATATTTCAGTAGTGTTTTGTCGTGGTTTACCTTGTCACTGTTACATTCTCATGATGTTTCAAAGTTCATTTTGGATTTTTTTTTGTTGTAATGTAAGAGATGGAATATTTCAGTGGTGTTTTGTCGTGGTTTACATTGTCACTGTTACATGCTCTTGATGTTTCAAATTCATTTTGGATTTTTTCATTGAAATTTAAGAGTTGGAATATTTCAGTAGTGTTTTCTCGTGGTTTACCTTGTCACTGTTAAATTCTCTTGATGCTTCAAAGTTCATTTTGGATTTTTTCATTGAAATGTAAGAGCTGGATTATTTCAGTAGTGTTTTGTCGTGCTTTACCATGTCACTGTTACATTCTGAAAATGGTTCAAAGTTCATTATGGATTTTTTTCGTTGTAATGTAAGAGTTGGAATATTTCAGTAGTGTTTTGTCATGGTTTAACTTCTCACTATTACATTCTCTTGATGTTTCAAAGTTCATTTTAGATTTTATTCGTTGAAATGTAAGAGTTGGAATATTTCAGTAGTGTTTTGTCGTGGTTTACCTTGTAACTGTTACATTCTCTTGACGTTTCAAAGTTCATTTGTATTTTTTTTCGTTGAAATGTAAGAGTTGGAAAATTTCAGTAATGTTTTGTCGTGGCTTACCATGTCGCTGTTACATTCTCTTGATGCTTCAAAGTTCATTTTGGACTTTTTTTTCATTGAAATGCAAGAGTTGGAATATTTCAGTAGTGTTTTGTCGTAGTTTACCTATTCACTGTTACATTCTCTTGATGTTTCAAAGTTCATTTTAGATTTTTTTTTCTTGATATGTAAGAGTTGGAATATTTCAGTAGTGTTTTGTCATGGTTTACCTTCTCACTATTACATTCTCTTGATGTTTCAAAGTTCATTTTAGATTTCATTCGTTGAAATGTAAGAGTTGGAATATTTCAGTAGTGTTTTGCCGTGGTTTACCTTGTCACTGTTACATTCTCTTGATGTTTCAAATTCATTTTAGATTTTTTTTTTCCTTGATATGTAAGAGTTGGCATATTTCAGTAGTGTTTTGTTGTGGTTTACCTTGTAACTTTTACATTGTCTTGATGCTTCAAAGTTCATTTTGGATTGTTTTCATTGAAATGTAAGAGTTGGAATATTTCAGTAGTGTTTTGCCGCGGTTTACCTTGTCACTGTTACATTCTCTTGATGTTTCAAATTCATTTTAGATTTTTTTTTTCCTTGATATGTAAGAGTTGGAATATTTCAGTAGTGTTTTGTCGTGGTTTACCTTGTCACTTTTACATTCTCTTGATGTTTCAAAGTTCATATTTTTTTTTCTTGAAATGTAAGTGTTAGAATATTTCAGTAGTGTTTTGTCGTGGTTTACCTTGTAACTGTTACATTCTCTTAATGTTTCAGAGTTCATTTTCGATTTATTTTCGTTGAAATGCAAGAGTTGGAATATTTCAGTAGTGTATTGTCGTGGTTTATCTTGTCACTGCTACATTCTCATGATGTTTCAAAGTTCATTTTGGATTTTTTTTGTTTGAAATGTAAGAGATGGAATATTTCAGTGGTGTTTTGTCGTGGTTTACATTGTCACTGTTACATTCTCTTAATGTTTCAAGGTTCATTTTGGATGTTTTTTTTGTTGAACTGTAAGAGTTGGAATATTTCACTACTGTTTTGTCGTGGTTTACCTTGTCACTGTTACATTCTCTTGATGTTTCAAAGTTCATTTTGGATTTCATTCATTGAAATATACAACTTGGAATATTTCAGTAGTGTTTTTTCATGGTTTACCTTGTCACTCTTACATTCTCTTAATGTTTCAAAGTTCATTTTGGACTTTTTTCGTTGAAATGTAAGAGCTGGAATATTTAAGTAGTGATTTGTCGTGGTTTACCTATTCACTGTTACATTCTCCTAATGTTTCAAAGTTCATTTGGATTTTTTTTCGTTGTAATGTAAGAGTTAGAATATTGCAGTAGTGTTTTGTCATGGTTTACCTTCTCACTATTACATTCTCTTGATGTTTCAAGGTTCGTTTTAGACTTCATTCCTTGAAATGTAAGAGTTGGGATATTTCAGTAGTGTTTTGTCGTGGTTTACCTATTCACTGTTAAATTCTCTTGATGTTTCAAAGTTCATTTTAGATTTTTTTTTTCCTTGATATGTAAAAGTTGGCATATTTCAGTAGGGTAGTGTTTTGTCGTAGTTTACCTTGTCACTGTTACATTCTCTTGATGCTTCAAAGTTCATTTTGGATTTTTTTTTCGTTGAAATATACGAGTTGGAATATTTCAGTAGTGTTTTGTCGCAGTTTACCTTGTCACTGTTACATTCTCTTGATGTTTCAAATTCATTTTAGGTTTTTTTTCCTTGATATGTAAGAGTTGGAATATTTCAGTAGTGTTTTGTCGTGGTTTACCTTGTCACTGTTACATTCTCTTGATGCTTCAAAGTTCAATTTGGATTTTTTTTCGTTGAAATATACGAGTTGGAATATTTCAGTAGTGTTTTGTCGCAGTTTCTGTTCACTGTTAAATTCTCTTGATGGTTCAAAGTTCATTTTGGATTTTTTATTGAAATGTAAGAGTTGGATAATTTCAGTAGTGTTTTGTTGTGCTTTACCATATCACTGTTACATTCTGAAAATGTTTCAAAGTTCATTATGTATTTTTTTCGTTGTAATGTAAGAGTTGGAATATTTCAGTAGTGTTTTGTCATGGTTTACCTTCTCACTATTACATTCTCTTGATGCTTCAAAGTTCAATTTGGATTTTTTTTCGTTGAAATATACGAGTTGGAATATTTCAGTAGTGTTTTGTCGCAGTTTCTGTTCACTGTTAAATTCTCTTGATGGTTCAAAGTTCATTTTGGATTTTTTATTGAAATGTAAGAGTTGGATAATTTCAGTAGTGTTTTGTTGTGCTTTACCTTGTCACTCTTACATTCTGAAAATGTTTCAAAGTTCATTTTGGACTTTTTTCGTTGAAATGTAAGAGCTGGAATATTTCAGTAGTGATTTGTCGTGGTTTACCTATTCACTGTTAAATTCTCTTGATGTTTCAAAGTTCATTTTGGATTTTTTTTCGTTGTAATGTAAAAGTTGGAATATTCAGTAGTGTTTTGTCATGGTTTACCTTCTCACTATTACATTCTCTTGATGTTTCAAAGTTCATTTTATGTATAGTTTTCCTTGATATGTAAGAGTTGGCATATTTCAGTAGTGTTTTGTCGTGGTTTACCTTGTCACTGTTACATTCTCTTGATGCTTCAAAGTTCATTTAAATTAACTTTGGATTTTTTCATTGAACTGTAAGAGTTGGAATATTTCAGTAGTGTTTTGTCGTGGTTTACCTTGTAACTGTTACATTCTCTTGACGTTTCAAAGTTCATTTTGTATTTTTTTTTTCGTTGAAATGTAAGAGTTGGAAAATTTCAGTAATGTTTTGTCGTGGCTTACCATGTCACTGTTACATTATCTTGATGCTTCAAAGTTCATTTTGGATTTTTTTTCATTGAAATGCAAGAGTTGGAATATTTCAGTAGTGTTTTGTCGTGGTTTACCTTGTCACTGTTACATTCTCTTGATGTTTCAAAGTTCATTTTAGATTTTTTTTTCTTGAAATGCAAGTGTTAGTATATTTCAGTAGTGTTTTGTCGTGGTTTACCTTGTCACTGTTACATTCTCTTGATGCTTCAAAGTTCATTTAAATTCATTTTGGATTTTGTTTCATTGAAATGTAAGAGTTGGAATATTTCAGTAGTGTTTTGTCGTGGTTTACCTTGTAACTGTTACATTCTCTTGACGTTTCGAAGTTCATTTTGGATTTTTTTTTTCGTTGAAATGTAAGAGTTGGAACAATTCAGTAATGTTTTGTTGTGGTTTACCCGGTCACTGTTACATTCTCTTGATGCTTCAATGTTCACTTTGGATTTTTTTATTTCGTTGAAATTCAAGAGACGGAATATTTCAGTAGTGTTTTTTCGTGGTTTACCTTGTCACTGTTACATTCTCATGATGTTTCAAAGTTCATTTTGGATTTTTTTTTGTTGTAATGTAAGAGATGGAATATTTCAGTGGTGTTTTGTCGTGGTTTACATTGTCACTGTTACATGCTCTTGATGTTTCAAATTCATTTTGGATTTTTTCATTGAAATTTAAGAGTTGGAATATTTCAGTAGTGTTTTCTCGTGGTTTACCTTGTCACTGTTAAATTCTCTTGATGCTTCAAAGTTCATTTTGGATTTTTTCATTGAAATGTAAGAGCTGGATTATTTCAGTAGTGTTTTGTCGTGCTTTACCATGTCACTGTTACATTCTGAAAATGGTTCAAAGTTCATTATGGATTTTTTTCGTTGTAATGTAAGAGTTGGAATATTTCAGTAGTGTTTTGTCATGGTTTAACTTCTCACTATTACATTCTCTTGATGTTTCAAAGTTCATTTTAGATTTAATTCGTTGAAATGTAAGAGTTGGAATATTTCAGTAGTGTTTTGTCGTGGTTTACCTTGTAACTGTTACATTCTCTTGACGTTTCAAAGTTCATTTGTATTTTTTTTCGTTGAAATGTAAGAGTTGGAAAATTTCAGTAATGTTTTGTCGTGGCTTACCATGTCGCTGTTACATTCTCTTGATGCTTCAAAGTTCATTTTGGACTTTTTTTTCATTGAAATGCAAGAGTTGGAATATTTCAGTAGTGTTTTGTCGTGGTTTACCTTGTCACTGTTACATTCTCTTGATGTTTCAAAGTTCATTTTAGATTTTTTTTTTCTTGATATGTAAGAGTTGGAATATTTCAGTAGTGTTTTGTCATGGTTTACCTTCTCACTATTACATTCTCTTGATGTTTCAAAGTTCATTTTAGATTTCATTCGTTGAAATGTAAGAGTTGGAATATTTCAGTAGTGTTTTGCCGTGGTTTACCTTGTCACTGTTACATTCTCTTGGTGTTTCAAATTCATTTTAGATTTTTTTTTTCCTTGATATGTAAGAGTTGGCATATTTCAGTAGTGTTTTGTTGTGGTTTACCTTGTAACTTTTACATTGTCTTGATGCTTCAAAGTTCATTTTGGATTGTTTTCATTGAAATGTAAGAGTTGGAATATTTCAGTAGTGTTTTGCCGCGGTTTACCTTGTCACTATTACATTCTCTTGATGTTTCAAATTCATTTTAGATTTTTTTTTTCCTTGATATGTAAGAGTTGGAATATTTCAGTAGTGTTTTGTCGTGGTTTACCTTGTCACTGTTACATTCTCTTGATGTTTCAAAGTTCATATTTTTTTTTCTTGAAATGTAAGTGTTAGAATATTTCAGTAGTGTTTTGTCGTGGTTTACCTTGTAACTGTTACATTCTCTTAATGTTTCAGAGTTCATTTTCGATTTATTTTCGTTGAAATGCAAGAGTTGGAATATTTCAGTAGTGTATTGTCGTGGTTTATCTTGTCACTGCTACATTCTCATGATGTTTCAAAGTTCATTTTGGATTTTTTTTGTTGAAATGTAAGAGATGGAATATTTCAGTAGTGTTTTGTCGTGGTTTACCTTGTCACTGTTACATTCTCTTAATGTTTCAAGGTTCATTTTGGATGTTTTTTTTGTTGAACTGTAAGAGTTGGAATATTTCACTACTGTTTTGTCGTGGTTTACCTTGTCACTGTTACATTCTCTTGATGTTTCAAAGTTCATTTTGGATTTCATTCATTGAAATATACAACTTGGAATATTTCAGTAGTGTTTTTTCATGGTTTACCTTGTCACTCTTACATTCTCTTAATGTTTCAAAGTTCATTTTGGACTTTTTTCGTTGAAATGTAAGAGCTGGAATATTTCAGTAGTGATTTGTCGTGGTTTACCTATTCACTGTTACATTCTCCTAATGTTTCAAAGTTCATTTGGATTTTTTTTCGTTGTAATGTAAGAGTTAGAATATTGCAGTAGTGTTTTGTCATGGTTTACCTTCTCACTATTACATTCTCTTGATGTTTCAAGGTTCATTTTAGATTTCATTCGTTGAAATGTAAGAGTTGGGATATTTCAGTAGTGTTTTGTCGTGGTTTACCTATTCACTGTTAAATTCTCTTGATGTTTCAAAGTTCATTTTAGATTTTTTTTTTCCTTGATATGTAAAAGTTGGCATATTTCAGTAGGGTAGTGTTTTGTCGTAGTTTACCTTGTCACTGTTACATTCTCTTGATGCTTCAAAGTTCATTTTGGATTTTTTTTTCGTTGAAATATACGAGTTGGAATATAACAGTAGTGTTTTGTCGCAGTTTACCTTGTCACTGTTACATTCTCTTGATGTTTCAAATTCATTTTAGGTTTTTTTTTCCTTGATATGTAAGAGTTGGAATATTTCAGTAGTGTTTTGTCGTGGTTTACCTTGTCACTGTTACATTCTCTTGATGCTTCAAAGTTCAATTTGGATTTTTTTCGTTGAAATATACGAGTTGGAATATTTCAGTAGTGTTTTGTCGCAGTTTCTGTTCACTGTTAAATTCTCTTGATGGTTCAAAGTTCATTTTGGATTTTTTATTGAAATGTAAGAGTTGGATAATTTCAGTAGTGTTTTGTTGTGCTTTACCATATCACTGTTACATTCTGAAAATGTTTCAAAGTTCATTATGTATTTTTTTTGTTGTAATGTAAGAGTTGGAATATTTCAGTAGTGTTTTGTCATGGTTTACCTTCTCACTATTACATTCTCTTGATGCTTCAAAGTTCAATTTGGATTTTTTTTTCGTTGAAATATACGAGTTGGAATATTTCAGTAGTGTTTTGTCGCAGTTTCTGTTCACTGTTAAATTCTCTTGATGGTTCAAAGTTCATTTTGGATTTTTTATTGAAATGTAAGAGTTGGATAATTTCAGTAGTGTTTTGTTGTGCTTTACCATATCACTGTTACATTCTGAAAATGTTTCAAAGTTCATTATGTATTTTTTTCGTTGTAATGTAAGAGTTGGAATATTTCGGTAGTGTTTTGTCGTGGTTTACCTATTCACTGTTAAATTCTCTTGATGTTTCAAAGTTCATTTTGGATTTTTTTTCGTTGTAATGTAAAAGTTGGAATATTCAGTAGTGTTTTGTCATGGTTTACCTTCTCACTATTACATTCTCTTGATGTTTCAAAGTTCATTTTATGTATAGTTTTCCTTGATATGTAAGAGTTGGCATATTTCAGTAGTGTTTTGTCGTGGTTTACCTTGTCACTGTTACATTCTCTTGATGCTTCAAAGTTCATTTAAATTAACTTTGGATTTTTTTCATTGAACTGTAAGAGTTGGAATATTTCAGTAGTGTTTTGTCGTGGTTTACCTTGTAACTGTTACATTCTCTTGACGTTTCAAAGTTCATTTTGTATTTTTTTTTTTCGTTGAAATGTAAGAGTTGGAAAATTTCAGTAATGTTTTGTCGTGGCTTACCATGTCACTGTTACATTATCTTGATGCTTCAAAGTTCATTTTGGATTTTTTTTCATTGAAATGCAAGAGTTGGAATATTTCAGTAGTGTTTTGTCGTGGTTTACCTTGTCACTGTTACATTCTCTTGATGTTTCAAAGTTCATTTTAGATTTTTTTTTCTTGAAATGCAAGTGTTAGTATATTTCAGTAGTGTTTTGTCGTGGTTTACCTTGTCACTGTTACATTCTCTTGATGCTTCAAAGTTCATTTAAATTCATTTTGGATTTTTTTCATTGAAATGTAAGAGTTGGAATATTTCAGTAGTGTTTTGTCGTGGTTTACCTTGTAACTGTTACATTCTTTTGACGTTTCGAAGTTCATTTTGGATTTTTTTTTTCGTTGAAATGTAAGAGTTGGAAAAATTCAGTAATGTTTTGTTGTGGTTTACCCGGTCACTGTTACATTCTCTTGATGCTTCAATGTTCACTTTGGATTTTTTTATTTCGTTGAAATTCAAGAGTTGGAATATTTCAGTAGTGTTTTGTCGTGGTTTACCTTGTCACTGTTACATTCTCATGATGTTTCAAAGTTCATTTTGGATTTTTTTTTGTTGTAATATAAGAGATGGAATATTTCAGTGGTGTTTTGTCGTGGTTTACATTGTCACTGTTACATGCTCTTGATGTTTCAAATTCATTTTGGATTTTTTCATTGAAATTTAAGAGTTGGAATATTTCAGTAGTGTTTTCTCGTGGTTTACCTTGTCACTGTTAAATTCTCTTGATGCTTCAAAGTTCATTTTGGATTTTTTCATTGAAATGTAAGAGCTGGATTATTTCAGTAGTGTTTTGTCGTGCTTTACCATGTCACTGTTACATTCTGAAAATGGTTCAAAGTTCATTATGGATTTTTTTCGTTGTAATGTAAGAGTTGGAATATTTCAGTAGTGTTTTGTCATGGTTTAACTTCTCACTATTACATTCTCTTGATGTTTCAAAGTTCATTTTAGATTTAATTCGTTGAAATGTAAGAGTTGGAATATTTCAGTAGTGTTTTGTCGTGGTTTACCTTGTAACTGTTACATTCTCTTGACGTTTCAAAGTTCATTTGTATTTTTTTTCGTTGAAATGTAAGAGTTGGAAAATTTCAGTAATGTTTTGTCGTGGCTTACCATGTCGCTGTTACATTCTCTTGATGCTTCAAAGTTCATTTTGGACTTTTTTTTCATTGAAATGCAAGAGTTGGAATATTTCAGTAGTGTTTTGTCGTAGTTTACCTTGTCACTGTTACATTCTCTTGATGTTTCAAAGTTCATTTTAGATTTTTTTTTCTTGATATGTAAGAGTTGGAATATTTCAGTAGTGTTTTGTCATGGTTTACCTTCTCACTATTACATTCTCTTGATGTTTCAAAGTTCATTTTAGATTTCATTCGTTGAAATGTAAGAGTTGGAATATTTCAGTAGTGTTTTGCCGTGGTTTACCTTGTCACTGTTACATTCTCTTGATGTTTCAAATTCATTTTAGATTTTTTTTTTCCTTGATGTGTAAGAGTTGGCATATTTCAGTAGTGTTTTGTTGTGGTTTACCTTGTAACTTTTACATTGTCTTGATGCTTCAAAGTTCATTTTGGATTTTTTCATTGAAATGTAAGAGTTGGAATATTTCAGTAGTGTTTTGCCGCGGTTTACCTTGTCACTGTTACATTCTCTTGATGTTTCAAATTCATTTTAGATTTTTTTTTTCCTTGATATGTAAGAGTTGAAATATTTCAGTAGTGTTTTGTCGTGGTTTACCTTGTCACTGTTACATTCTCTTGATGTTTCAAAGTTCATATTTTTTTTTCTTGAAATGTAAGTGTTAGAATATTTCAGTAGTGTTTTGTCGTGGTTTACCTTGTAACTGTTACATTCTCTTAATGTTTCAGAGTTCATTTTTGATTTATTTTCGTTGAAATGCAAGAGTTGGAATATTTCAGTAGTGTATTGTCGTGGTTTATCTTGTCACTGCTACATTCTCATGATGTTTCAAAGTTCATTTTGGATTTTTTTTGTCCTTGAAATGTAACAGATGGAATATTTCAGTGGTGTTTTGTCGTGGTTTACATTGTCACTGTTACATTCTCTTAATGTTTCAAGGTTCATTTAGGATGTTTTTTTTGTTGAACTGTAAGAGTTGGAATATTTCACTACTGTTTTGTCGTGGTTTACCTTGTCACTGTTACATTCTCTTGATGTTTCAAAGTTCATTTTGGATTTCATTCATTGAAATATACAACTTGGAATATTTCAGTAGTGTTTTTTCATGGTTTACCTTGTCACTCTTACATTCTCTTAATGTTTCAAAGTTCATTTTGGACTTTTTTCTTTGAAATGTAAGAGCTGGAATATTTCAGTAGTGTTTTGTCGTGGTTTACCTTTTCACTGTTACATTCTCCTAATGTTTCAAAGTTCATTTGGATTTTTTTTCGTTGTAATGTAAGAGTTAGAATATTGCAGTAGTGTTTTGTCATGGTTTACCTTCTCACTATTACATTCTCTTGATGTTTCAAGGTTCATTTTAGATTTCATTCGTTGAAATGTAAGAGTTGGGATATTTCAGTAGTGTTTTGTCGTGGTTTACCTATTCACTGTTAAATTCTCCTAATGTTTCAAAGTTCATTTTAGATTTTTTTTTTCCTTGATATGTAAAAGTTGGCATATTTCAGTAGGGTAGTGTTTTGTCGTAGTTTACCTTGTCACTGTTACATTCTCTTGATGCTTCAAAGTTCATTTTGGATTTTTTTTTCGTTGAAATATACGAGTTGGAATATAACAGTAGTGTTTTGTCGCAGTTTACCTTGTCACTGCTACATTCTCTTGATGTTTCAAATTCATTTTAGGTTTTTTTTTCCTTGATATGTAAGAGTTGGAATATTTCAGTAGTGTTTTGTCGTGGTTTACCTTGTCACTGTTACATTCTCTTGATGCTTCAAAGTTCAATTTGGATTTTTTTTCGTTGAAATATACGAGTTGGAATATTTCAGTAGTGTTTTGTCGCAGTTTCTGTTCACTGTTAAATTCTCTTGATGGTTCAAAGTTCATTTTGGATTTTTTATTGAAATGTAAGAGTTGGATAATTTCAGTAGTGTTTTGTTGTGCTTTACCATATCACTGTTACATTCTGAAAATGTTTCAAAGTTCATTATGTATTTTTTTCGTTGTAATGTAAGAGTTGGAATATTTCAGTAGTGTTTTGTCATGGTTTACCTTCTCACTATTACATTCTCTTGATGCTTCAAAGTTCAATTTGGATTTTTTTTCGTTGAAATATACGAGTTGGAATATTTCAGTAGTGTTTTGTCGCAGTTTCTGTTCACTGTTAAATTCTCTTGATGGTTCAAAGTTCATTTTGGATTTTTTATTGAAATGTAAGAGTTGGATAATTTCAGTAGTGTTTTGTTGTGCTTTACCATATCACTGTTACATTCTGAAAATGTTTCAAAGTTCTTTATGTATTTTTTTCGTTGTAATGTAAGAGTTGGAATATTTCGGTAGTGTTTTGTCGTGGTTTACCTATTCACTGTTAAATTCTCTTGATGTTTCAAAGTTCATTTTGGATTTTTTTTCGTTGTAATGTAAAAGTTGGAATATTCAGTAGTGTTTTGTCATGGTTTACCTTCTCACTATTACATTCTCTTGATGTTTCAAAGTTCATTTTATGTATAGTTTTCCTTGATATGTAAGAGTTGGCATATTTCAGTAGTGTTTTGTCGTGGTTTACCTTGTCACTGTTACATTCTCTTGATGCTTCAAAGTTCATTTAAATTAACTTTGGATTTTTTTCATTGAACTGTAAGAGTTGGAATATTTCAGTAGTGTTTTGTCGTGGTTTACCTTGTAACTGTTACATTCTCTTGACGTTTCAAAGTTCATTTTGTATTTTTTTTTCGTTGAAATGTAAGAGTTGGAAAATTTCAGTAATGTTTTGTCGTGGCTTACCATGTCACTGTTACATTATCTTGATGCTTCAAAGTTCATTTTGGATTTTTTTTTCATTGAAATGCAAGAGTTGGAATATTTCAGTAGTGTTTTGTCGTGGTTTACCTTGTCACTGTTACATTCTCTTGATGTTTCAAAGTTCATTTTAGATTTTTTTTCTTGAAATGCAAGTGTTAGTATATTTCAGTAGTGTTTTGTCGTGGTTTACCTTGTCACTGTTACATTCTCTTGATGCTTCAAAGTTCATTTAAATTCATTTTGGATTTTTTTCATTGAAATGTAAGAGTTGGAATATTTCAGTAGTGTTTTGTCGTGGTTTACCTTGTAACTGTTACATTCTTTTGACGTTTCGAAGTTCATTTTGGATTTTTTTTTTCGTTGAAATGTAAGAGTTGGAACAATTCAGTAATGTTTTGTTGTGGTTTACCCGGTCACTGTTACATTCTCTTGATGCTTCAATGTTCACTTTGGATTTTTTTATTTCGTTGAAATTCAAGAGTTGGAAAATTTCAGTAATGTTTTGTCGTGGCTTACCATGTCGCTGTTACATTCTCTTGATGCTTCAAAGTTCATTTTGGACTTTTTTTTCATTGAAATGCAAGAGTTGGAATATTTCAGTAGTGTTTTGTCGTAGTTTACCTATTCACTGTTACATTCTCTTGATGTTTCAAAGTTCATTTTAGATTTTTTTTTTCTTGATATGTAAGAGTTGGAATATTTCAGTAGTGTTTTGTCATGGTTTACCTTCTCACTATTACATTCTCTTGATGTTTCAAAGTTCATTTTAGATTTCATTCGTTGAAATGTAAGAGTTGGAATATTTCAGTAGTGTTTTGCCGTGGTTTACCTTGTCACTGTTACATTCTCTTGATGTTTCAAATTCATTTTAGATTTTTTTTTTCCTTGATATGTAAGAGTTGGCATATTTCAGTAGTGTTTTGTCGTGGTTTACCTTGTAACTTTTACATTGTCTTGATGCTTCAAAGTTCATTTTGGATTGTTTTCATTGAAATGTAAGAGTTGGAATATTTCAGTAGTGTTTTGCCGCGGTTTACCTTGTCACTGTTACATTCACTTGATGTTTCAAATTCATTTCAGATTTTTTTTTTTCCTTGATATGTAAGAGTTGGAATATTTCAGTAGTGTTTTGTCGTGGTTTACCTTGTCACTGTTACATTCTCTTGATGCTTCAAAGTTCATTTAAATTCATTTTGGATTTTTTTCATTGAAATGTAAGAGTTAGAATATTTCAGTAGTGTTTTGTCGTGGTTTACCTTGTAACTGTTACATTCTCTTAATGTTTCAGAGTTCATTTTCGATTTATTTTCGTTGAAATGCAAGAGTTGGAATATTTCAGTAGTGTATTGTCGTGGTTTATCTTGTCACTGCTACATTCTCATGATGTTTCAAAGTTCATTTTGGATTTTTTTTGTTTGAAATGTAAGAGATGGAATATTTCAGTGGTGTTTTGTCGTGGTTTACATTGTCACTGTTACATTCTCTTAATGTTTCAAGGTTCATTTTGGATGTTTTTTTTGTTGAACTGTAAGAGTTGGAATATTTCACTACTGTTTTGTCGTGGTTTACCTTGTCACTGTTACATTCTCTTGATGTTTCAAAGTTCATTTTGGATTTCATTCATTGAAATATACAACTTGGAATATTTCAGTAGTGTTTTTTCATGGTTTACCTTGTCACTCTTACATTCTCTTAATGTTTCAAAGTTCATTTTGGACTTTTTTCGTTGAAATGTAAGAGCTGGAATATTTCAGTAGTGATTTGTCGTGGTTTACCTATTCACTGTTACATTCTCCTAATGTTTCAAAGTTCATTTGGATTTTTTTTCGTTGTAATGTAAGAGTTAGAATATTGCAGTAGTGTTTTGTCATGGTTTACCTTCTCACTATTACATTCTCTTGATGTTTCAAGGTTCATTTTAGATTTCATTCGTTGAAATGTAAGAATTGGGATATTTCAGTAGTGTTTTGTCGTGGTTTACCTATTCACTGTTAAATTCTCTTGATGTTTCAAAGTTCATTTTAGATTTTTTTTTCCTTGATATGTAAAAGTTGGCATATTTCAGTAGGGTAGTGTTTTGTCGTAGTTTACCTTGTCACTGTTACATTCTCTTGATGCTTCAAAGTTCATTTTGGATTTTTTTTTCGTTGAAATATACGAGTTGGAATATAACAGTAGTGTTTTGTCGCAGTTTACCTTGTCACTGTTACATTCTCTTGATGTTTCAAATTCATTTTAGGTTTTTTTTTCCTTGATATGTAAGAGTTGGAATATTTCAGTAGTGTTTTGTCGTGGTTTACCTTGTCACTGTTACATTCTCTTGATGCTTCAAAGTTCAATTTGGATTTTTTTTCGTTGAAATATACGGGTTGGAATATTTCAGTAGTGTTTTGTCGCAGTTTCTGTTCACTGTTAAATTCTCTTGATGGTTCAAAGTTCATTTTGGATTTTTTATTGAAATGTAAGAGTTGGATAATTTCAGTAGTGTTTTGTTGTGCTTTACCATATCACTGTTACATTCTGAAAATGTTTCAAAGTTCATTATGTATTTTTTTCGTTGTAATGTAAGAGTTAGAATATTGCAGTAGTGTTTTGTCATGGTTTACCTTCTCACTATTACATTCTCTTGATGCTTCAAAGTTCAATTTGGATTTTTTTTCGTTGAAATATACGAGTTGGAATATTTCAGTAGTGTTTTGTCGCAGTTTCTGTTCACTGTTAAATTCTCTTGATGGTTCAAAGTTCATTTTGGATTTTTTATTGAAATGTAAGAGTTGGATAATTTCAGTAGTGTTTTGTTGTGCTTTACCATATCACTGTTACATTCTGAAAATGTTTCAAAGTTCATTATGTATTTTTTTCGTTGTAATGTAAGAGTTGGAATATTTCGGTAGTGTTTTGTCGTGGTTTACCTATTCACTGTTAAATTCTCTTGATGTTTCAAAGTTCATTTTGGATTTTTTTTCGTTGTAATGTAAAAGTTGGAATATTCAGTAGTGTTTTGTCATGGTTTACCTTCTCACTATTACATTCTCTTGATGTTTCAAAGTTCATTTTATGTATAGTTTTCCTTGATATGTAAGAGTTGGCATATTTCAGTAGTGTTTTGTCGTAGTTTACCTTGTCACTGTTACATTCTCTTGATGCTTCAAAGTTCATTTAAATTAACTTTGGATTTTTTTCATTGAACTGTAAGAGTTGGAATATTTCAGTAGTGTTTTGTCGTGGCTTACCATGTCACTGTTACATTATCTTGATGCTTCAAAGTTCATTTTGGATTTTTTTTCATTGAAATGCAAGAGTTGGAATATTTCAGTAGTGTTTTGTCGTGGTTTACCTTGTCACTGTTACATTCTCTTGATGTTTCAAAGTTCATTTTAGATTTTTTTTCTTGAAATGCAAGTGTTAGTATATTTCAGTAGTGTTTTGTCGTGGTTTACCTTGTCACTGTTATATTCTCTTGACGTTTCAAAGTTCATTTTGTATTTTTTTTTTCGTTGAAATGTAAGAGTTGGAAAATTTCAGTAATGTTTTGTCGTGGCTTACCATGTCACTGTTACATTATCTTGATGCTTCAAAGTTCATTTTGGATTTTTTTTCATTGAAATGCAAGAGTTGGAATATTTCAGTAGTGTTTTGTCGTGGTTTACCTTGTCACTGTTACATTCTCTTGATGTTTCAAAGTTCATTTTAGATTTTTTTTTCTTGAAATGCAAGTGTTAGTATATTTCAGTAGTGTTTTGTCGTGGTTTACCTTGTCACTGTTACATTCTCTTGATGCTTCAAAGTTCATTTAAATTCATTTTGGATTTTTTTCATTGAAATGTAAGAGTTGGAATATTTCAGTAGTGTTTTGTCGTGGTTTACCTTGTAACTGTTACATTCTTTTGACGTTTCGAAGTTCATTTTGGATTTTTTTTTCGTTGAAATGTAAGAGTTGGAAAATTTCAGTAATGTTTTGTCGTGGTTTACCATGTCACTGTAACATTCTCTTGATGCTTCAAAGTTCATTTTGGATTTTTTTTTTCTTGAAATGCAAGTGTTAGTATATTTCAGTAGTGTTTTGTCGTGGTTTACCTTGTCACTGTTACATTCTCTTGATGTTTCAAAGTTCATTTTAGATTTTTTTTCTTGAAATGCAAGTGTTAGTATATTTCTTTTATATTCTATTTTATATTCTTTTGACGTTTCGAAGTTCATTTTGGATTTTTTTTTCGTTGAAATGTAAGAGTTGGAAAATTTCAGCAATGTTTTGTCGTTGTTTACCTTGTCACTGTTTCATTCTCTTGATGCTTCAAAGTTCATTTAAATTCATTTTGGATTTTTTTTCATTGAAATGTAAGAGTTGGAACATTTCAGTAGTGTTTTGTCGTGGTTTACCTTGTCACTGTTACATTCTCTTGATGTTTCAAAGTTCATTTTAGATTTTTTTTTCTTGAAATGCAAGTGTTAGTATATTTCAGTAGTGTTTTGTCGTGGTTTACCTTGTCACTGTTTCATTCTCTTGATGCTTCAAAGTTCATTTAAATTCATTTTGGATTTTTTTTCATTGAAATGTAAGAGTTGGAATATTTTAGTAGTGTTTTGTCGTGGTTTACCTTGTAACTGTTTTAGTCTCTTGATGTTTCAAAGTTCATTTTGGATTTTTTTTTTCGTTGAAATGTAAGAGGTGGAACATTTCAGTAATGTTTTGTCGTGCTTTACCATGTCACTGTTACATTCTCTTGTTGCTTCAAAGTTCAAAATGAATTTTTTCATTGAAATGTTAGAGTTGGAATATTTCAGTAGTGTTTTATCGTGGTTTACCTTGTCACTGTTAAGTTCTCTTGATGTTTCAAAGTTCATTTTATATTTTTATTTTCTTGAAATGTAAGTGTTAGAATATTTCAGTAGTGTTTTGTCGTGGTTTACCTTGTAACTGTTACATTCTCTTGACGTTTCAAAGTTCATTTTGGATTTTTTTTTTCGTTGAAATGTAAGAGTTGGAACATTTCAGTAATGTTTTGTTGTGGTTTACCTGGTCACTGTTACATTCTCTTGATGCTTCAATGTTCACTTTGGATTTTTTTTTTCGTTGAAATGCAAGAGTTGGAATATTTCAGTAGTGTTTTGTCGTGGTTTACCTTGTCACTGTTACATTCTCATGATGTTTCAAAGTTCATTTTGGATTTTTTTTTGTTGTAATATAAGAGATGGAATATTTCAGTGGTGTTTTGTCGTGGTTTACATTGTCACTGGTACATGCTCTTGATGTTTCAAATTCATTTTGGATTTTTTCATTGAAATTTAAGAGTTGGAATATTTCAGTAGTGTTTTCTCGTGGTTTACCTTGTCACTGTTACATTCTCTTGATGCTTCAAAGTTCATTTTGGATTTTTTCATTGAAATATAAGAGTTGGATTATTTCAGTAGTGTTTTCTCGTGGTTTACCTTGTCACTGTTAAATTTTCTTGGTGTTTCAAAGTTCATTTGGATTTTTTTCGTTGTAATGTAAGAGTTAGAATATTGCAGTAGTGTTTTGTCATGGTTTACCTTCTCACTATTACATTCTCTTGATGTTTCAAGGTTCATTTTAGATTTCATTCGTTGAAATGTAAGAGTTGGAATATTTCAGTAGTGTTTTGTCGTGGTTTACCTATTCACTGTTAAATTCTTTTGATGTTTCAAAGTTCATTTTAGATTTTTTTTTCCTTGATATGTAAAAGTTGGCATATTTCAGTAGGGTAGTGTTTTGTCGTAGTTTACCTTGTCACTGTTACATTCTCTTGATGCTTCAAAGTTCATTTTGGATTTTTTTTCGTTGATATATACGAGTTGGAATATTTCAGTAGTGTTTTGTCGCAGTTTACCTTGTCACTGTTACATTCTCTTGATGTTTCAAATTCATTTTGGATTTTTTTTCATTGAAATGTAAGAGTTGGAATATTTCAGTTGTGTTTTCTCATGGTTTACCTTGTCACTGTTAAATTCTCTTGATGCTTCAAAGTTCATTTTGGATTTTTTTTTTTCGTTGTAATGTAAGAGTTGGAATATTTCAGTAGTGTTTTCTCGTGGTTTACCTTGTCACTGTTAAATTCTCTTGATGCTTCAAAGTTCATTTTGGATTTTATCGTTGAAATGTAAGAGTTGGATTATTTCAGTAGTGTTTCGTCGTGCTTTACCATGTCACTGTTACATTCTGAAGATGTTTCAAAGTTCATTTTGGAATTTATTCGTTGTAATGTAAGAGTTGGAATATTTCAGTAGTGTTTTGTCATACTTTACCTTCTCACTATTACATTCTCTTGATCTTTCAAAGTCAATTTTAGATTTCATTCGTTGAAATGTAAGAGTTGGAATATTTCAGTAGTGTTTTGTCGTGGTTTACCTATTCACTGTTACATTCTCTTGATGTTTTAAAGTTAATTTTAGATTTTTTTTTCTTGATATGTAAGAGTTGGAATATTTCAGTAGTGATTTGTCATAGTTTACCTTCTCACCATTACATTCTCTTGATGCTTCAAAGTTCATTTAAATTCATTTTGGATTTTTTTCATTGAAATGTAAGAGTTGGAATATTTCAGTAGTGTTTTGTCGTGGTTTACCTTGTAACTGTTACATTCTCTTGATGTTTCAAAGTTCATTTTTGATTTTTTTTTTTCGTTGAAATGCAAGAGTTGGAATATTTCAGTAGTGTTTTGTCGTGGTTTACCTTGTCACTGTTACATTCTCTTGATGTTTCAAAGTTCATTTTAGATTTATTTTTTTCTTGAAATGCAAGTGTTAGTATATTTCAGGAGTGTTTTGTCGTGGTTTACCTTGTCACTGTTAATTCTCTTGATGCTTCAAAGTTCATTTAAATTCATTTTGGATTTTGTTTCATTGAAATGTAAGAGTTGGAATATTTCAGTAGTGTTTTGTCGTGGTTTACCTTGTAACTGTTACATTCTCTTGATGTTTCAAAGTTCATTTTGGATTTTTTTTTCGTTGAAATGTAAGAGTTGGAACATTTCAGTAATGTTTTGTCGTGCTTTACCATGTCACTGTTACATTCTCTTGTTGCTTCAAAGTTCAAAATGGATTTTTTCATTAAAATGCAAGAGTTGGAATATTTCAGTAGTGTTTTGTCGTGGTTTACCTTGTCACTGTTACAGTCTCTTGATGTTTCAAAGTTCATTTTATATTTTTGTTTTCTTGAAATGTAAGTGTTAGAATATTACAGTAGTGTTTTTCGTGGTTTACCTTGTAACTGTTACGTTCTCTTGACGTTTCAAAGTTCATTTTGGATATTTTTTTTCGTTGAAATGTAAGAGTTGGAACATTTCAGTAATGTTTTGTTGTGGTTTACCCGGTCACTGTTACATTCTCTTGATGCTTCAATGTTCACTTTGGATTTTTTTTTCGTTGAAATTCAAGAGTTGGAATATTTCAGTAGTGTTTTGTCGTGGTTTACCTTGTCACTGTTACATTCTCATGATGTTTCAAAGTTCATTTTGGATTTTTTTTTGTTGTAATGTAAGAGATGGAATATTTCAGTGGTGTTTTGTCGTGGTTTACATTGTCACTGTTACATGCTCTTGATGTTTCAAATTCATTTTGGATTTTTTCATTGAAATTTAAGAGTTGGAATATTTCAGTAGTGTTTTCTCGTGGTTTACCTTGTCACTGTTAAATTCTCTTGATGCTTCAAAGTTCATTTTGGATTTTTTCATTGAAATGTATTTGCTGGATAATTTCAGTAGTGTTTTGTCATGCTTTACCATGTCACTGTTACATTCTGAAAATGGTTCAAAGTTCATTATGGATTTTTTTCGTTGTAATGTAAGAGTTGGAATATTTCAGTAGTGTTTTGTCATGGTTTACCTTCTCACTATTACATTCTCTTGATGTTTCAAAGTTCATCTTAGATTTCAACTGAACCCCCGTGCAACTGAACCCCCGTATAACCGAACCCCCGTGCAACTGAACCCCCGTGCAACTGAACCCCCGTGCGACTGAACCCTCGTACTACTGAACCCTCGTGCAACTCAACCACTGAACTTATATTGGGTAAAACACAATAGGGTTATGAACCATAGTTATTTAACCTTTAAACTGTTTTAAATAAAATGGCCGTCCCAAAATTTAGATCGGATGTATTTGGGGGAAAAATGGGGTGGGTGGAAGCCCTCCGATCACTTTTAACTCTGAAAAAGTGCACTGGAAATTTTGATTTCCATTCGAATGAGCTCCCCCCCCCCCAAAGTGCATACAAAATTTTTTCTACAAAAGCCTTATGTGTTAGCAATGAGCAACTAGCTTAACTTAAAGCCCTTGCCCCAGATGCTGCTGGTGGGGTTGTTAACCCCAAAGGCATGGTTATTTGATCTTCAGACTATTTTGAACAAAATGTTTGTTTTTATTTTTATCGGATGTATTTGGGGGGGGGGTGTCGGTTAAGAGGGAAAGGCTGATTGTCCTGTGATTACCTTTGATTCTTCGAAATTGAACTTGAACTTTCAATATCCAATCGAATGAGCCTCCTTCAAAGTTTTTACGATCATCCCTTCTATAAAAACCTTACATTTTAACAATTGGTAACTTGCAATAACATACAGATTGCTGATATAGATGTATCATCAATTTTTTTGGAACAGCTTAGCGTATCAAGACGAAACTTCTGGGGCATCTACCTGCTACTACTGCTATTAATACTGCTACTACTGCTACTAATTCAATACTATTATTACTTCTACTGCTCCTACTACGACCTCTTTCTACTATTAAACTAGCACTATTAAGGCTACGCATATCAAGTTGAAAATTTGATAGAATGAGGTATTTGAGGTGGAACTTGAACTAAATCAAAAAACACTATGTGCATGCAGATTTTCAAAATGGCATATCTCAAAAAGGGATTTGTGCATTAAGTTGGAACTTTCAGAGAGTGCTTAAAGGGAACGTCAATTCACAAAAAGGAAATATGTGCACGCTCAGGCCTGGATTTACCACTAGGTCCCTAGGCCCGGACCTAGAAGCGCATAATGCTAGCGTGAGTAATAAATTATCACTGAGTAATTTTTTCCGGACAAAATCTGGACTGATGTGATTTATCGTTGCCAGGTGCACTCTGCCGCCACGCTGCCTATTCACAGAAAAGTGACCTTAAACAACACAGGAATTCCATGGTCACTTATAAACTGTCAGATGTCTCCCAAGAATGGTAGCTGAGAGTTCGGTATTACCCCTCTCTTTCATCACTTTTCGCTCATCAGTTGTGTTCTGTTAACAAACAGTTACATGATTACATGGTTACACACAAATACAGTTACATGGGGGTTCAGTTATACGGGGGTTTAGTTAAATGTTGAGTTGCACGGGGGTTTAGTTGCAGGAGGGTTCAGTTAAAGGGGGTTCAGTTGCATGAGGGTTCAGTTGCACGGGGTTCAGTTGCACGGGGGTTCAGTTGCACGGGGGTTCAGTTATACGGGGGTTCAGTTGCGCGGGGGTTTGGTTATACATGGGTTCAGTTACAGGGGGTCAGTTACAAGGGGACCATATGCTCTATATTATGCAAATACGTACTACTTTGAATAGACATCGTGTCTAGTAAGTTATAGACGACACTTATGATTTTAGGGTATTAGACTAGCTGGATGCCCCAATCTTGTTTTTCATAATCGTATTAGGAGAGCAAGAATTTAGTATTGTCCTGTTTTTGTTTCCTGTGGCTTCGATTTCTGTGTATTAATAAAAATTGGTAAGGGACAAATCCCTGAAATCATTATCTGAAGTGTTATCCCAGTATTCGGCTGAAGGACCTTATCCCAAGGAGAATTGATGAATATGACATTAAAGTCTGGAAAGTTGTACATGATTTTTGCCTGACCTGAAAAAGGATGATTTTCACTTGTCATTCAGTCGAGTCCTATAGTACGGGGACTGGATTTAGGTTTTATAGAGTATTCTTAGAGTTTGGGAGAATAGAAAGATAAGTATTCGAACCAAGATTAGAATATTGGAAGCTACAGTGATGACAGTGGTCACGCATGATTCTGAAGCGTGGGCGCTCCAAAAAAACGGAGGAGGATTTGCTATATGTTTTCCAGAAAAATTGCCTACGGATTGTTTTTAGTACCCGACTGACTGACCGTATCTCAAACAATAAAGCTGTACAAAAAATTTAGTTCAATCCTGCTCTCATGGGCTATAGTGAGAGGAAGGATGAGATGGCTAGGACACGTTTTGCGGATGAAGGATGACAGACTTCCTAAGATTCTCCTTGTTGGCCTACGGCCTAGGGCCAAACAAAAAGTAGGTCGTCCCGGAATGTGGTGGGAGGATGTCGTACGGAAAGATTGAAGGGAATGGAAACCTCTTGGGAGAGAGTAAAGAGGGAGGGTTGAATAAATTGGGATGGAGGAGGAGCGTGCGTAGCTGTGTTGGCCGTAGACGGCTCGGTGCTGCAGTGAGTTGTTATGAGTGTTAGTAGTAGTAGTTGAGAAGACTATCTGAAGCTGTCGCGCCAATCTTTTGCTACTTAGATACATTTTTCTGGTTTCGAGAGGGCAGCTTCGTTCGAGTAGTTAAGCAGGCAGGCACAAGGTTTAAACAGAAGCTAGACTAAAATCTAAAGATACTTATGATTTGTGACTATTCCATAGCCTGGTCGCCAAAATAACATATGGTAATAATAAATAGAAATATTTAGAGATAAGAATAGCTTTTGCCATGGGTATGAAAGGGCTTGATTGATTGATTGATTCAATTATGTGACTTCACCAAACAGGTATTTCACGCTACAATACTATATAACTACATTTATACATAAACACTAAAATAAAACACGAACTACCAAAAAAAAAAAAAAAAAAACAACCCATTCACTAAACCATCCTCAGAAAACTTTCACAATAGCCTCAAACGGCAAGTCTATTTGTGCTATACAGGACTCTCTTCACTATATTCCTAACGTTTTTTCACCAATTATCAAATTTAAATCAAATGGGAAGCTTACATTATGTTCTCTCAATTTAAAAATCATATTAAACCTCTGACGAACATAAAAAGGACAATCATACAGGACATGCTCACAGTTTTCTGTACCTGCACGTTTATATTTTAGGCTATCAGTTATGCCTATACTATGTAAAAAAATAATAATTCAGTTTCGAATAGCCTGTTATAAACTGAGTTAAAATATAGCTTGGTTAAAGTTTTTGCGCACAAATTAAGTCTTCTTTACATCTGAAAAAACTAACAGGCCCACTACTCACATAATTTTCAAATATTACATATCATTTATTATATAGAGCATTTTTTAAAACTCTACAGTTCAGTTGGAAAGGTGACAAATAATTTTCTATTAGAAACCCAACTCCTAGCAGCTCAGCAACTATTTCATCGGTAAAAATACTATGATCAACAGAATATATATTTAAAGGAAAACTAGGCTGCACAATATTTGGCCAAAAACGGGGACGTCCCTTTTTAACAAACCTCATCACTGCCAATTATTTTGGTCTTAGACCGATTGGAAGGACACCAGAAAGGGTTGTAATAACATGATTTTTAGCAGTTCTAAACGACTTTGAAATACTAAGGGTTGAACATCTTTGTGCTGACTGTAACATATTTTGTATATTTTTTTTCTTAAGACCCCAATCCATACTGGAGCCGTATACAAAATAGCACTTTCAATTACTGACTTGTACAATTTTCTAAGAGCGAAAGGCTTAAAGCCCCGAGTCATCCTTGCCGCACTTAAAAGACGGCTCGAATATTTCTCAGCCTTGTTTATTCTGCATGATGAAAGGGCTTCCTTTTGCTGTTTCTAATCATTTCTGTTCATGCTTTCATTTGAGTTTGTGATTTCGTTTCCTACTGTTAATCCTTTGGCAGATGGGTGATATCAGATTTACCTCGTAAACTGTAATAGTGCTATCATGGCTGAAGACATAAATTTGTGTTCATTTTAAGGTTGGCTTCATTGCTCATCTTATTTTTTGTTCGTTTTAAGTTTTATTTCACCATATAAATTCTTATTTGTTTTATGCTCAACATTGTAGTCTATATACCGTAAGCTTATTTTCTGCTCGTTTTAAGTTTTAAATTCTATTTTACTTTTCAGTGAAAAGCTTCGTTATTTATTGCTTAATTTCTGTTTGTTTTTTAAATGACATCTTTGCTGTCTGTTAGAACTAGTAATTTAGGCAATTTTGAATAACAGAGTCATATTAAAAATAGTACTACTAATACTACTACTAACAACTGACCGCAACACTAAGCCGCCTGAGACCAACACAGCTACGCACTCTCCTCCTCCATCCCAATCTATTAAAAGCCTCCCTTTTTACACCCCTCCCCCCCCGAAGTTTCCATTTCCTTTAAATCTTTCTTTATGACGTCCTCCCACCCCAGACGAGGACGACCTGCTTTCCGTTTAGCCCTAGACGGTTGGCCGAAAAGAACAATCTTCGGCAATCTGTCATCCTTCATCTGAACAACGTGCCCTAGCTACCTCAGCCTTTCTTTCATTATAGCCCTAGAGAGCGGTATTGATCCACATTTTTCGTACAGCCTATTGTTTGAAATATGGTCGGTCAGCCGGGTACCCAGAACAATCCTTAAGCATTTTCCCTGGAAAACGCTTAGCAAATCTTCATCCGCTTTTCGGAGCGCCCATGCTTCAGAGCCATATTTGACCACTGTCATCGCTGTAGCTCCTAATATTCTAGTCTTGGTTTGCAACTTGTCTTCCTACTCTTCCAAACTATTTTAACTGTGGAAAAACACCCTGAGCCTCGGCTATACTACTTTAAATATCTTCACTGCTCCCATCATCTTTACTAATAATACTACCAAGGTAAGTGAAGCTGCCCACCTGATCAATCTTTTCATTACCCAACTTCACCTTTTCATCTTCACTTATTCCTAGCCTTAGTGACTTAGTCTTCTTAACATTAATTTTCAAACCTATTCTAGCACCCTGAACTCGCAAAATCTCTAAAAGTTCATTATTTTGCTCACACTTTCAAATAGGATGCTTAAATCATCAGCATAATCTAAGTCCAGGAGACTTTTTCCTCCCCATTTAATTCCGTGGTCTCCCATTGCCTTTCCTGTGCTCCTTAAGACAAATTCCATCAAAATAATCCATATAAAGGGGGATAAAACACAACCTGCTTAACTCCTGATTTAATACAAAACCAGCTGCTAACCTCATTTTCTACCTTAACCGCAGCAGTGTTATTCTCGTACATAGCACTAATCACTTTAATGTATTTGACTTTGTCTTACTTTGTCAATCACTTTGTCTGGTATACTTTAAAAGGATAAAACTTTTACTAAGGCTCTTCTATCAACAGAATCGAACGCTTGCTCATAATCTATAAAACTGTGGACCAAAGGTGTTTGACGACTCAGGCACTTCTCAATTATTAACCTAAGAGTGAAAATTTGGTTGACACATCCTCTACCTTTTCTAAAACCGCACTATTCTTCTCTTAAAACTTTGTCTACGGCATCTCTCTGTCTAAAAAGTATCATATTACTAAGTAATTTTCTACCTACAGTGACCAGAATAATGCCTCAATAATTACCACCAGGGGCGTCCCGAATAAAGTGGCTTAATTAAGGTTTTCCTAAAATCGATAGGTACTTCCTCTTTTTCAAAAATCATGTTCATAATCTTCAGTAACTTATTTCTAACCTCAGAGCCACCATATTTAAGAAACTCATTTACCACCCTATCAGCACCTGGAGCCTTATTATTTTTTAATCCTTTTAGTACTGTCGCTAATTCTTCCTCACAAAACAAATCTTCCTTCACATCCAAGATATCACAATTTTTTTCATTTTCCTCTATATCTTTTTCTGCAACTCTATCTCGGTTTAGCAAATTCTCAAAATGTTCTGCCCATCTCTCTTTAATTCTTTCCTTATCGCTAATTGTGGCGCCATTCCTATCTTTAACTGGGCCACGTTAATGTATTCTTGTACAAGTCCTTTCTCCTTTCTATTAAACATAAAGCTTTTTCACTAGTATTCTTAGCTGCAGTCCTAGCTTTCTTCCCTAAGACACCTTCAACAACTTCACAAATTATTTTTCTAAAATTATTCCAACCATCTTCCACATTATCAAATTTTAAACTCTTAAGTTTAGTATTCAACTGTTCCTGGAAAGTTTCTCTCAGATTCTCATCCTGGAGTCTACCAACATCATAACTTCCCGGGAGGTAGTTACCCTTCCGAAATTTCAGCTTTAAATTAACCCTTGACGCTACTAGATGGTGATCTTTACTTTTAACATCAATAACAGCACTCCTACATACAATAGTATCTTGCATTGATCCTACCAGTCTTCGGTTTACTATAACATAATCAATAAGGTTTGCTGTCTTACAGTCACGTGAATACCATGTTAATTTATGAGCCATTTTATGACCAAACACCGTATTAGTTATAACTAGATTGTTATACCTACAAATTGCAAAAGTCTGTATCCATTACTGTTTTCTTTTCCTACACCAAATTTACCTAGGACACCATCTATCCCTATTTCTACCGACCTGAGCGTTAAAATCTTCTATTAAAACCATCATATTTCTACCTGGGACCCTGTCCATTTGCTCTTGTAATTGTAAGTAAAATTTAACTGAGTCACTAGTATCTCCGTCAGTCGGTTCTACAGGAGCATATACTACTACAACTGATACCCTGAACTTTTTAGTCATAAAATGAGCTATTAGTATTCTATTATTAAACCCTTCCCAACCTAAACAAGACTTAGCAGCTTCCTTATTCAACATGGGCCCTACTCCCTGTCTATGTACCCCATACTTCCTGTCTGAGTAAACAAGATCTATATCACCTAATTTTACGCTTCCTATCCCTGGGATATGAGTTTCTGAAACTCCTAATAAGTCCAGTTCGAATCGTCTGAATTCGTCAGTCAAAATGTCGATACGATGGTCATTTATTAACGTCGTAACATTCGAGTTCCAATTTTCATGTTCTTTAAATCATTGAAATTATTTTGGCATCAGGAAAAGCAACGATCCCGAAGGAAACATCAAGGAAACTCAGCATTCCTCGGGCAAGCCTGATAAGATGGGTAGAACTTTGGAATAAAGTGCCTTTAAATGAACTTGAGAGTAAAGAAACAGAGGTATTTAAAGCTGATTAAGGTAGTAAAAAAATATTAAGTGGTAATGAAGAAAACAATCTAGCTAATTATCTGACAAAAGCTAGTAAGCTACACTATGGACTCAACCCAGAACAATAACGTATTCTGGCCTATCAGTTTGCAAAAATGAACTAGAAAAAGATTCCAGATAGCTGGGAAAATAATAAAATTGCTGGTGCAGATTGGTTTACGTCCTTCCTGAAATGAAACCCAAGTGTGTCTATCCGTTCTTTTTAGGCTACGAGCATTGCTAAGGCAACAGCATTCAATCAAACAACAGTCAATGAGTTTTTTGACAACTACTCAGCTGTGTTAGAAAAGGAGAAATTTGAAGCTTATGCTATATGGAATGTTGATGAAACTGGTCTTACAACTGTGCAGAATCCTAAGTAGGTGTTAGCTCCAAAAGGTGCTAAGCAAGTTGGTCAACTAACATCAGCCGATAGGGGTGAGCTTGTAACGGTATTTTGTGCAGTTAGTGCTACAGGTGTAGTGATTCCCCCTTTATCGTCTTTCCACGTGTTCACTTCAAAGATCATATGGTCTCTGGTGCCCCTACTGGCACGAAAGGTGCGGCTTATGTAAGCGGATGGATTACTGTTGAAACCTTTCCAGAATTTCTTAAACACTTTCAAAAGCACACACGATGTAGTTATGCGTCAGTAGTCTTATTGATCATGGACAACCATGCGAGCCATATAAGCCTGGAATCAGTAGAATATGCTAAATTAAATGGAATTGTGATACTTATTATCCCACCACACACAAGCCACAAGCTTCAGCCCCTGGATAGATCCGTCTTTGGACCCTTAAAATCTCACTACAATAGAGCTGCCGATGCGTGGATGCTTAACCATCCTGGGAGGCTCATCAAGATTGATAATATTGCAGAACTGCTTGGCACTGCTTTTCCACAGGCTTTCGCGCCACAGAAATATTCAGTTTGGCTTCAGAGTTTCTGGAGTCTATCCCTTCAACTGTGATATTTTTACGGATGACGAATTCTTGAGTTCATATGTCTGTGATCGTGCAGAACCAGCCACTCTGAGCATTAATCCTCATGAAAGAGATGATCTGTCTAAATCAAGCACATCTTCTAGTGAATCTTCAGGATTACGAGAAGAAACGCCTGTATGCCCAAATATCTCCCTTGAACAGATTTCTCCTCACCCTAAAGCCAGTGCCAGAAAAAATATTACCTACCGCAAAAGGACAAGGGCATTATAGCCACTGACACACCTGTTAAAAATCAACTGATGAAAGACTTCGCTGAACTAACAGCAAAGGCTAAGGGAAAGAAAAAAGTGAGAAGTAACAAGGCAAAAATTAGCAAGAAAAAAGGGAAAAAGTCCCAGAGTTTTGTTACCATAGAGAGTAGTCAGGATGAGATGGAAGACGAATTTCATCTAAGTGACTCAGATGATGAAAGCATGCATACATATGTTGTGGGAGACATTGACTATGAAAAAGTGATAACTGGTGACTATGTACTTGTCTTAGAGGGAAAAATAGGGAAAATCCCAACCTACTCAATTGGGAAGATAGTTTCACGGGAGGAAGACAAATATGAGGTACTCTATTTGAAAAGACTTGTGCCTTTCGTGAAGTTTACGAGAGCAGATCAGATTTTTACATTCGACAGAGCAAGCATCAAAATGAACATAGGGCCTCTATCATTTACTGATGGCACTATGTGACAAGCAGAACAGCTTGTTTTTCAAGTGGACCAGTTCCGAAGTTTTATAAATTTTTTAAAAGACGTTTGGTGTTTTCTTGGATAGGGCTATTCCACCAGTTAATAGAAGAAAAACAAAGATCTTGTATCAAATTTCGAATGACATTTTTAAATTAAAGAAAATTAAAAGGGAAATAAAATGAAATGGAAATTAAAGGGAAAATTTTTCCTTACCAATAAAAAAAAAAACAATAAGAAAAATTTTTGACGCTCCATGGCGCAATTATATTATCTAAAACCACAGACTATTGTGAGACCTAATAGATAATCTGTACTAAAACTTTTAGGTTGCCCCTTTGTGGTAAAACATTTTGCGGCAAATTTCAAATTCTCCCGCCACTTCGTGGATCCCTCTCCGCTATGAAATTTCGGCTATTTCCCTGTTGCAGTATTGATTAGAAGTTAGCAGTAGAAATTTTTGTATTTTCACAAATTTCACAAATAGGCCAGAACATAATTTGCACTTTACTGAAAAGATATATATGTTTTTACTTTTATAACTTTAATAAATAAAATAATATTTACATTTTGATTACTAAATATCAGTATATGTATATTAAACCGACAATGCACATTCATTTGTATTTTTTCAGTAAAGTGCAAATTATGTTCTGGCCTTGGGAAGGCATAGGGGTTTTGAGCCCAACTTATGTTAATTTCTGCTCGTTTTGAGTTTGACTCGGTTATTTATTGTAATTTCTGTTTGTTTTGGGTTTCATATATTTATCGATGCTGATTTGTGGTAGTTTCACGCTTGGTAGATTATTTGATTTTACTTTTGCTCATTTTTGTTTAATGGAGTTCTTTACTTTTCTTTGAAAAACTTATTTTGTTGAAATTATTTTTTTTTAATTAGTTTCTGTTTGTTTTATATTGGCATAGTCTTTTCAGGGAAAAAGAAAACAATACTTTAAATCTTTTCGCTTTTTAAAAATTTGTGGTTTGGCCTGCTATTTGTATGCTGGAGAAAAATTTTCAGTAATTTTTAACAACATTCATATTCAATTTTTAACCTTTTCAAAATTTGGACACAAATAGTAGTGTTTAATTTAGATTCATACCTCCTCTAGTTGACCTGAAATGGAAAACTTGATACCAATTGCAAAAAAAAAAAAAATCTGTATACTTTCTTTGATAGCTTGGATGCACTTACGCTATTTTGATTTGGTTAAATTTTAAGAGCAGAAGTAGCCCCGGAAGTTTGAAAATAATACCCTCAGTCGTTCTTTGGATACTGCTGAGATGCCTTATTGGGAATTAGCATTAACACAGGGCATTTTGATTTAATCTTATGGCAACATTTAGTTTTAAAAATAAAGGCAAATGGGAGGGTGGGCGTGGGAGGGGGATGAGTTTCCTTCCAATCATTTTCGACTATTAAAAAGGGCGTCAGCCCTTTCTATTTTCAATCGAATGAACCCTTTTCGAAGTTCCTACGAGAACTCCTTCGATACAAAGTGCCCTGGTCTAAACAACAACAACAACAACAAAATACATTATACCCACATCGATTTTTACTATAAAATGTCAAGCCTTCCAATCACTTTTGACTATTAAAAAGGGCACTAGGCCTTTCGATTTCCAATCGAATGAGCCCTTTTTGAGTTTATACGACACCACTTTCTATAAACACCTTATATGCCCCCAGGGCATAAATTACAACCCTTACCCTAAGGGCTGTGAGGGTGGTTGCCATCCTTTAAGACCTAATATCCAGAACTTTCAACTACGTTAAACAAAATGGCTCAAAATTTTGAGCCATCCAATCTCAAAATTTTGATTGGATGTGTCTGGGAAAATGGTGGGCGTGAGAAGGGCGTTAGTTTCTCTACGATCACTTTCAACTATTAAGAAAGGCACTAGCCCTTTCAATTTCCAATCAAATGAGCCCTTTGAAGTTTCTACGACAACGCTTTCAATAGAAACCTTATATGCCCCCAGGGCATAACTTACAACCCTTGCCCTGAGGGCTGGGGAGGGGGTTGTCATCCTCAAAGACCTAATTTCCAGAACTTTCTGCAACTTTGAACAAAATGGCTATCTGCAAATTTTGATAGGATGTGTTTGGCGGAATGGTGGGCGTGAGACTGGGTTTAGTTACCGTCCAATCACTTTCAACTATTAAAAAGGGCACTAGCCCTCTCAATTTCCAATTGAATGAGCCCCTTTTAAAATTTTTACGACAACTCTATCTATAAGAACCTTATATGCCCCAGGGCATAACCTACAACCTTTGCCCTGGGGGCTCTGGGGGTTTTGTCATCCTTAAATACATAATTTCCAGAACTTTCAACTATGTTGAACAAAATGGCTATCCATAAACATTGATAGAATGTGTTTGGGGAAATGGTGGGCGTGAAAGGGGGTTAATTACTCTCCACTCACTTTCGACTATTAAAAGGGGCAATTTCAATTTCCAATCAAATAAGCCCCTTTTGAAATTTATGCAACAAATTTCTATATAAGCCTTATATGGCCACAGGGCATAACTTACAACCCTTTCACTGAGGGCTCTGATGGGGTTATCATCCTAAAAGACCTAATTTCTAGAACTTTCGACTACGTTGAACAAAATGGATATCTCAAAATTTTGATTGGATGTGTTTGGGGAAATGGTGGGCGTGAGAGGGGGGTTAGTTGCCCTCCAATCACTTTCGACTATTAAAAGGGCACTAGCCCTTTCAATTTCCAACCGACAGAGCCCTTTTTAAAGTTTCTACAACATCGCTTTCTATAAAAACCTTGTATGCCCCAGCGCATAGCTTACGACCCTTGCCCTGAGGGCTGTGGGGGTGGAGGGGTTGTCATCCTTAAAGACCTAATCTCCAAAACTTTCAACTACGCTGAATAAAATGGCTATTTAAAAATTTTGATTGGATGTGTTTGGGGAAGAGGTGGGCGTGAGAGGGGGGTTAGTTTCCCTCAAGTCACTTTCGAGACTATTAAAAAGGGCACTAGCCCTTTGAATTTCCAATCGAATGGGCCCTTTTTCAAGTTTCTACGACAAAGATTTCAATAAAAAACTTATATGCCCCCTGGGAAAAACTTATAACGCTTGCCCTGAAGACTGCGGAGGGAGTGTTCTAATCAAAGGTGTAATTTCCTGAACTTTTAACTGCGTGGAACAAAATGGCTTTCTCAAAGTTTTGATTGGATGTTTGTGGGGAAATTGTAGGCGTGGAACGGGTGTTAGTATCCTTCCAATCACTTTCGACTATTAAAAAGGGCGCTAGCCATTTCAATATCCAATCGAATGAGCCCTTTTTGAAGTTTCTACGACAACGCGTTCTATAAAAACCTTATATGCCCCAAGGGCATAACTTACAACCCTTGCCCTGAGGGCTGTTGGGGGGTTGTCATCCTCAAAGACCTAATTTCCAGAACTTTCAACTACGTTGAACAGAATGGCTATCTTAAAATTTTGATTGGATGTGTTTGGGGAAAAGGTGGGCGTGAGAGCAGGGTTAGATGCCCTCCAATCACTTTCGACTATTAAAAACGGCATTATCCCTATTGAATTTCCAATCGAACGAGCCTTTTTTTTAAGTTTCTACGACATCGCTTTCTATGAAAACCTTATATGCCCCCAGGGCATAACTTACAACCCTTGCCCTGAGGGCTGTGGGGGAGTGTCCTCCTCAAAAACATAACTTCTATCTGGAAATCAACTACACTGAACAAAATTCCTATCTAAAAATTTTTATTTGATGTGTTTGGGGAAAAGGTGGGCGTGAGAAAGCGGTTAGTTGCCCTCAAATCACTTTCGACTATTAAAAACGGCAATAGACCTTTGAATTTCCAATCGAATGAGCCCTTTTTCAAGTTTTTACGACAAAGATTTCAATAAAAACTTATATGCCCCTAGGGCATAACTTATAACCGTAGCTCTGAAGACTGTGGGGGGAGTGTCCTGCTCCAAGGTATAATTTCCTGAACTTTAAACTGCGCGGAACAAAATGGCTATCTCAAAATTTTTATTGGATGTTCTACGACAACGCGTTCTATAAAAACCTTATTTGCCCCCAGGGCATAACTTACAACCCTTGCCCTGAGGGCTGTGGGGTTGTCATCCTCAAAGACCTAATTTCCAGAACTTTTAACTACGTTGAACAAAATGGCTATCTTGAAATTTTGATTGGATATATTTGGGGAAAAGTTGGGCGTGAGAGGGGGGTTAGTTGCCCTCCAATCGCTTTCGACTATTAAAAAGGGCACTAGCCCTTTGAATTTCCAATCGAATGACCCCTTTTTCAAGTTTCTATGACAAAGATTTCAAAAAAAACTTATATGCCCCCAGGGCATAACTTATAACTCTTGCCCTGAAGACTGCAGAGGGAGTGTTCTAATCAAAGGTATAATTTCCTGAACTTTTAACTGCGTGGAACAAAATGGCTATCTCAAAATTTTCATTGGATGTTTTTGGGGAAATGGTGGGCGTGGAAGGGCTGTTAGTTGCCTTCCAATCACTTTCGACTAATAAAAAGGGCACTAGCCATTTCAATTTCCAATCGAATGAGCCCTTTTTGAAGTTTCTACGACAACGCGTTCTGTAAAAACCTTATTTGCCCCCAGGGCATAACTTACAACCCTTGCCCTGAGGGCTGTGGGGGGGGGGGTTGTCATCCTCAAAGACCTAATTTCCAGAACTTTCAACTACGTTGAATAAAATGGCCATCTTAAAAGTTTTGTTGGATGCATTTGGGGAAAAGATGGGCGTGAGAGGGGGGGGTTAGTTGCCCTCCAATCACTTTCGACTATTAAAAAGGACACTAGCCCTTTGAAGTTCCAATCGAATGAACCTTTTTTGAAGTTTCTGTGGCAACGATTTCTATAAGAACCTTATACGCCCCCAGGGCATAACTTACGACCCTTGCCATGAAGGCTGTGGGGGAGTGTCCTCCTCAAAAACATAATGTCTATCTGGAAATCAACTACGCTGAACCAAATGGCTATCTCAAAATTTGATTGAATGTAATAGGGGGAAGGATGGGCGTGGGGGGGGGGGCTTGTTGCCCTCCAATCACTTTCGACTATTAAAAAGGGAACTAGCCGCTCCAATTTTCAATCGAATGAGCCCTTTTCGAAGTTTTTACGACAACTCCTTCGATACGAAGTGCCCTGGTCTAAGACCAAGAAAAAAATAATACATTTTGCCAACATCGTTCTTTACTATGGCAGGTTACCAGGCTCTTTGGAGAGCTGAGGGTTTAGAAAGAGTACGTTCTTAAGGGCCCAATTTTGGGTCCGTAGTCACACACATTGAAACCCTTGTATGTCTCTGATTTCAACAAGAATTTGCAAGAACAGCTCACTATGTATAAAAAATTGGGTAAGGGACGTGGGATGTTTATGGCTACAGCCGAAAAGGATGACTTTGGGCTCTTCAACCATGCAAATTCGAAATCCTATTTTAACAAGATGTAATATGTCTACCCTTTGTTGGCTCTGTTTTACATGGGTTTTTCTCATGATTTTGGACCTTTATTCTCAAAGCCGCCGAAGGCAAATTTTTAAACCTTGTAATCGTTCTTCATTAAACTGGATATTTAATAAATATTATTCGATATCTTGTAGGTTTAGATACTTCTTGGGGATATAACTTTTCCCTAGTATTGGCTTTGACCCATAAGAAGGATGTCTTAAGAACTTCTAATTTGCGATTAAATCAGCCTCTTGATGCCTCTACGGGCAACCGTACAAGTACAACCATACGATCGTACAAATCGAAATGTTAAGGCAAAAAACATGAGGTGCGCATTGCTCTTTACTGGCTCTGCACTAACCTGTAGGTTATTTTTAATAACCTGTATGTATATTATATTACATTGCTCTTTACTGACTCTGCACTAACTAGACTATGATAAGTTCGACTTCAAATTTCTAAAAAGTTGTAGGTTTTTTTCTTGTGACAAAAGTTGTCATTCAGTGCTGCCCAAAAAAGCGTCAGAAATAATTTGGAGCTTTATTTTAGAACACTGTTACTTCTCTCCACAGAATCTAATGTGTATGCACGTTTTTCTTTAAGTTTCCTATGCAAATATTGTCATATTATTACATTTTTTATTTCTTTTTTCCAGTATATGTTCTACTGCTCTCTGCTAATGATACAGCAAATTTGATTGATAAGCTTTACCTTATCACCTACGAGTCTGGCAGATAATCTTAGTATTTTAAAGTCTTTTACGAGTGCAAGTTTCAATTTAATTTCTTGATACATTACGTAAGTTTCTTTTTTGTTCTTACGATGCACATCGTTTTTGGTAAACTACCTACGATTGTGCTTAGGGTTAGGCTGGTTTTGTAGTACCCATATTATTTCGGATTGATCTTCCATTGCAAGTTTTAAACTTGGATGAATTTTTGTATGCGATCTGTATGGATATTTAATACGCTTTCAAGTACTATTTTAATCTGATAGAAAGGCGGTGGTATTGCATTTAAAGGCCATATTTTCATAAAAGTAAATTTTTTCCTCTGCTTCTGGTTTTATTTTCTCCCTATAAATTGACATAGAACGAAACCTTGGAAAACCGTTGGAGCGATATAAGCTGGTCTTCATCGCCTAAATTAGGTGCGGGCACGAAAACCTTGCTTGGCTTTGGCTGGTGCTCAAACCTTTGGACTTTGTAGTTATTACTGTCTTCACCGAGACCATTACTCGGGGTTTTCGTCTTGGAGTTGGCTCTCGCTTCACTCAGACCACCTCTTGAGCCTTCAACTCTTGGAGGTTGAACTCGCTTTGCTAGCGTCGATGCCGAAGCTTATAGCCTTTTTAGATGCCCATATAAATCAGCGGACTTTTAAAGTCCATAGATTTGTATGGACATCGAAAAAGGATAAAGCTTCAGTCTATAAGACAAGGCCGTATCCAGCGGTGGGGAGGGGGTTTAGGGGGTTTGAACCCCTTCCCCCTGAAATGTTTTTTTTTCAACTCTCCTTTTATTATTATTTTTTTTTAACAACACATTCTTGCCCACCAAGACACAAAAACTATTCTCTTCTACTTTATACCAAACACGTCCTCTATTTTCTTACACTTCATAATCCTTATCCTTTTCCATTCTGTTTCCACACGATTTATCACATCATAATCTTCCTTCTGCTTTTCTTTTCGCTTCCACGTGCAATGACTTCATTAACTTCATCTTTTTTACCTGTAATATTTGCCAATAAATTCTCAGTCCTGCTACATTTGTTTCTTGTTTTTCACATTCTAACATTACGTGACATTGCGTTTCTTGTTTTTTTCTTGCATAGCTTACATAGTCCATTACTACCACTCATATTCATCTTTACTTTCGACTCTTCTGTGGGTAACAAATTATGCATAAAGAAAATATGTTCTTTAACTTTTGGCGGCAACAGACAACTTTCTATTAGTATGAAACTTTTGTCCACCTCTTCTTCACTATAACCACCATTTTCAATTATTTTTAGTGGAGGAAGCTGCTTCTTTTTTCTATATTATTCCTTAAGTTTTTCTTTGCCAATTTTCCCACTTATCTCAAGCGACATTCCTAATTTTCTATTTCATAAATTTCTTCGAATGCTTGATTATATTTTGGAGGATATTTCTTTTCTTTTCTTTTCCATGTTTCATACCAAGCCCTTGTTGGTGATTCTTTTTCCTCATCACTTGTACCAACATTGTCCTAATAAAAAGTTCTTTCATCTAACATTCCACATGTATGACCTGAAGACCTCCATGATTTATATATATCAACAAATTGTCTGTTTTCAATTTAGGTGGAAATTTTTCATTCCATATGTACTGGTAAATTGCACTCACAATTTGCTTCAGATGTGTCTTTTTAGGTTGTGAAACAAGGACAGATACCATAAAACTGGGCAAGCATAAGTATTTACATACCGGGACTCCTGGTGAACAGTCAGCCCTCTTAAAGATCCTTGTCTAAGGGCATTTTTGAATTTCGATATCGTATTTATCCAATTTTCACTTTCCGTTCGGCTCCAACTTCTTTGAATACACATACCCAATATTTTAATTTTTTCCTTTTTCGAGATCCCTCACACACCTCTTCTGCTTCGCCTCCCAATGATAGCATGTCACACTTATTTCTATTGAGCTATAGCTTGAAGATGTCACAATATTCAACTATGCACTGAGCGGCCACTTTGAAATCATCTTCAGTTTCTGTGTACGTTGTCAGATCATCCACAAAACTGTTCAACTTCACTGCCATATTTTCTATTATAATGCCATTTATTTCCTTTTCTAGATATTTAAGTAACAGGTCAAAATATAGTTCAAACAGTAAAAGACTCAGCGGGCATCCTTGGCTCACTCCAGTTTCTGCTTCAAATTCACCCGTAACATCGCTATTCACACAAATTACTTGTACTATTTTTTCTATTATCCTATTTATCCATTTTATGAATTTCTCGTGGAAACCGTAGTAATCCATGATCCACACTAGAATTTTTTTTTCTTATTTTATTGAAGGCCTTTTTAATATCATAACTCGTTATCCTGTACTTAATTTTACTTTTTTCCTTTCGACTTCCTGCTTGTATTATTACATCTCTTATATTAGCGAATACATCTGCTGTTTTACTGTTTTTTAGTCCTCCTATTTGGTTTTTGCAACCCTTACTCAATATTTTTATATTTCATGCTCTAGTGAGGCATCAACTTCCGTAACTGAAAGCTGGAAATGTCTGAACTGGACTTGTCCAAGTCCAAAATAGATATTTATGAGAAAAATCAATACTCAAGTGGCTGGAAAAAGTTTCGACTACTTTTATGGAAAAACTGGGTAATACAAATACGACATCCAGTGCAGACAGTGTCCGAGGTCCTATTACCTTTGGTTTTCTGCCTTGTTTTAGTTGCTGTAAGGTCATTAGTTGAGATCACTCCTATTGATGTGACAACTTGGGAGCCCTTCACCATTGATGAACTGCCCAATATCCCCATGTAAGTATTTAAGTTTTTGCTTCCATTTTATTGCAGACAGTCGTAATCTCAATTTAATTCATAATCAGTCAGACATATTAAAAATTGAAAATCGTCACAGATTAAAATCTTTCAGTCTTGGCCCACCTTTGCCCCAGAACCTACAACCAGTTCTCCACCCGCTTTCTTACGACGTAGTTCCAGAGTCACCCCGAGCAAATAGAAACTTCTATAATATACTTTGTATTAGTTAGAGGGGGGGTGTTTGGTAAATTCTTGAGCGATAGACTATTATTCTAATTACAAATGAAAATCATGATTTCGTTGTCAATTTACGGAAAAGCGTTATAAAGACGCTTAGAATGTCAAAATGGTCCGAATGCTAAGATCAGACTGGTGTTTTACTGTGTTCGTTTAGTAAGCGAAAAAAGATTAATATAGACTTGAGAGAGAATATATTCAGATAAATATTGAGAGAGAGGGGAGGGTTATCTTATGTTTCCCTAATTTGTAGTAATGTATTAAATATAAAAATAAGCAATTAAATTTACATGTTTAACTCTATAGAAGTGGAAGGGGTAAGAACCCCCCCCTAAGAACAAGATTTTTCTGTAGAATTCCAAGAAAAAAAAAATTGAACATCATAACCTGAAAATTCATGTTTGGATATCCCATTTAAATATTTTAATCAACAGAACGGTGTTGACTTGGTAGAGAGCGAAATATATTCATAGACATTATCATTACTATTTTTCCCAGTCTCATCATATAGAACAAATTACTTCAAAAACTTGGAGGGGTACTCGTTCGATTACAAATTGAAAGCTCTATTGCCTCTTTTAACGGCTGAAACTCACTGCAATGCCGTATATGATAGCGCCACTTGGCCGTGGATAACCTGCAGCTTTGGATGATATAGGGTTAAAGCTAGTAGATACAATTTTAATCAGAACAGTGGAAAGGTCAAAAAGCAAATAAACGAATAGTAATCAAGATTTTAAATCAAGCAGTCTCAAAAAGAATCGAAATTGCCACAAATAAAAGTTGGGCTGCCACCAACCTCCTCAAACCCCTATAAAGGCATGAGTACTGTTTGCGCTTTACTAAGAAGTAAACAAAATAATTAAAAATTGCCAGTTGGTGTTTTAGAAGTTTAATTTAGCTATGTTAAAATTCTGTAATTTGTAAAGAAATGGAACTGAAATAAAAAATAATTGACGAAAATGAATTTCCTTTTACTATAGTAAAACTGAATTGATCGTCACAAATGTATTTGTTACAAGATTTTTTTTCTTTGAAAGTTGATTTGCGTTTTGATTTATTAACACGGTGACAAAACAAAAGTTTTAAATATATGCTGTGTTGAGAAAAGCGAAAAATGATGTTCTAGCTTTTAGTCGGTTTGAGGGAGGCAACAGCCCAATTTTTATTTGCATGTGCTTTTTTCTTGAGTTTGATACTATTATTAATACTAATTTATGTTCATTTCAGTTTTGACATATTTTAAACTAATAGCGCTCGTATTAGGTTTTGGTATTGCTTTTTTCCTTTCTTTAAAAGAGCTTTTCTTTGAAAAACCTTATCAGTTCTTGCATAAGGTGGATGTGTATAGGGAACATATCAAGTACGTTTTTGTTTCCGCATTTGTTTTTCTACGTGATTCATCAAAAGTTATCGGACTTTAAGCATTCAAAGTGCAATCTAGATAAAATTAATTATCTTTTGTGCACAGATTCTAACTGTAATCTCCAGAACAATATCTTTTGAGAGTTTCAGATTGAGACACTATCATTTCCCTGTTACCTACTGTTCTCACAGACAGGTGCGTTTCGGAAAACGCGATGCGGTGCGTATTCCGCACCGCATCGCCGCAGCGATGAAACCGCAGACTCTGTTCACATCAAAAGTTGACTTTCCTATTTATCTCATTATGGTCCTATATACCAAATTTACCAGGATCTTTGCAGTCGGTTACTTTTTCTGCATCTGAGTCACTAAATTCACTGTTTTTTTTAATAAGTTTGCCCTGCACGATCCCTGATATTGGATATTGCATCTTCCCCATGACTGTGGCCCAGCTAAAATTCGTAGTGTAGACTTACATAGCATGGGCTAGTCTATCAGAGCAAAATTACCAAATCAACAGTTGCATTTGTCAAAAAAAAGGATGGGATCATAAAATAGCAAAATAGACGTCTCCCCCATTTCTTTTAGTGGATTGTGAGCTTTGGTCATACATTCGTGGATAGCTTGCTGTTAAAAGAGTCCAGTGCACTGTTCACCACATCCTATCTGGTAAATTCGTTTCTCTTAAGATCCCCTCCCAAGCCTTCTAAATTAAATGCGGTCTTTTATGCTTAGGACGATTTTGGTCATATATTATTTTATGAAATTAAAATTTTAAATCAGCCTTTCAATTGTCTCCATGTTCTTTTCTTTCACAATCCGCAAGCGTTTTAACCACATGCGTTAGATTTTTTCAACGCAGGCGTCTTGCGAAAAATCGCAGGGGTGACCGGCAAGAGACGCATGTGTCCGTCCGCAAAACTTAATCCGCAGCGGTTTTCTGCAAATCCGTGGTCTGTGTGAATATAGGGTTGAAGTTCTTATCCGATATCGTACGTACATGCTGCGATCATGGTCGACTCTTTAATGAAGACCGGTTCAACTGTTATTTAAAACATAATGCTAGCCCTCACGCCCCTAGTGAGATGTTTTCATGAAACATCTTCTCTCCTGAAATGGAAGGGAGTATTCCATACTTCAGAGAATATAGGGTAAGAGAGATCAGTTCGTAGGGTCACCCGCTTTGAATACACACATGTGATACGTGACACGTGTGTCGAATGTATAGACTAAGGAGGTATGGTGGATTTGCCCCTATGTGTTGAGGGAAGTTTGCTACGCTTGTCCGAGCAAGTGGTACTGGCACTCTGAGATGTATAACAGCTAGAAAAGAATGGGTATCCTCTCAGATTCCTCTAGTAGCTATTTAGTTCACTGCTTACATAAAAGACGAGACACGTACAAAAAAAAAAAAAAAAAAAAAAAAAAAAAAAAAAAAAAAAAAAAAAAAAAAAAAAAAAAAACAGAAATCACTACCAATAAATAAATAAGACCCAAAAGGAACAATGAATAATCTAACAATGAAAGCACAATGAATAATCTAGTCAAACTTAAAACGAACAGAAATGAACACCAACAGGGGAAGAGCAAACTCTCCCCAAGGCTTTTAAACACTTGAGTGCCATTTGTGCTTTGCTGTGGGTAATTTTTATTTTGAGCCATGTTTTTATTTGTCATTACATCAAAAAGAAAAGAAAATCATCGTAATAATCGTGATTAAAGAAAAGAACTAATGAATGCAGATTGACAGTTAAACATATAATGATATGAATTTCTGGAAGTCTCGGCAATTTTGGATATATTAATTTTCAGTAAATATATTTTGTTTTCAGTAAAGCATAAATTATTCATTGTAATTTCGGTTCGTTTTGGGTCTCATTTGTTTATTGATATTGATGTCTGTTTGTTTTAAGCTTGAATTATTATTTGACTTCAGTTCTGCTTGTCTTTGGCTTAATGTACCTATTTACTTTTCTTTGAAAAACTTGTTTGTTAAAAAGTTTTCGTGTTTATCTCTGTTTGTTTTTGATTGACATCGTTTCCTACGTTGGTTAACAATAGAGCTATTTGTAAAGCTTTTTTTTCTATTTTTCTCCTAAGAATCAAGATTTTATTTTGCCAATTATATTTTGGGCTACATTTTGCAACAAATTTAATAACAGTTCTACGATAGAAGTTTGGATGGATGGGCCGGAGAATACTTCTGAAATAAGTGGAATGAAAACCTGCAGAATTTTTGGCCTTCTATAAGGATGAAGCCATCATTCCCATCATATTACGACCTTGAGCATAGAACAATATTAATCGACCAGTTCATTATAATAATTTATTGTGTTATTTTCATTCTCAATGCTTCTTTTTTTAATTACATTTTGAGCTCATTTATTAAAAATAGTTCTAATTTGCTGTTGAAAAAACAAAATAAAGGTACGATGTCAAGAATGAATACAATTTATTTCTGGTTGGGGTTTCCTTGGCTCTGAAACTTTAATGAGATCTGTTCATGGCCTAAAATTTTAAGCAGATCAACATGAAAAAAAAAAGAATATTTCAATACTAAAAATTAATAAAACCGCATTTTTCCAAACACTTCTTGTTCTCGATAAGCTCACCTTGCCACCCCTCCCACCCAATTAAAACAAACCCCAGGAGCATGTAGTGCCTTTTGATTTAGTCAAACGTCCCCTTATTTATTTCCTGGAAGTTTCAACTTAATAATCATAGCCGCTTCTGAGATATTGCAGATACGCCTGTGTGACAGCCTGGGCTTTAATATAGTTTTAGCTTAGTTCAAAATACCCCTCAATACATACTGGAAATTCTGACTGAATACCTTTTTTTCTCCTAAATCTATGGTGCCAGGTACATTTAAATATCCGATTTGCCGCTAACTTTCACATGGATCCATTATGATGTATTACATGACTGTTGAATATTCGTTAGAAGCAGTCGGCAGAGAAACTTTTAGGGAAAGCTTCCCCTGGAAGATCGTTCCAAATTCAAATACAATATCGAATGATACTGTTCTACAAATGCTCTGTTCTTGGTGTCTCAACCTTGATAATTAAACTAAGCTCTGTTCTTGGTGTCTCAACCTTGATAATTGAACTAAGCTGTGTATCTTCGTGTCTGCCTTGTCAGTTGGACGATTGGTAGCACAATACGAGAAAGCTCTAGTCAAGCAGGGGAATTTATGCATTTGTAAAAAAGCAGCCATTGACTTTACATCAAATCTTTTCCTATCAGCCTGGTCAGAGTCATGGGGAACGACTGAACCCGGTCTTTTAGTACTACTCTGGATCTTTTGAATGTACCAACAACTTTTTCTAAGGTCCAGCTCACAGCAGTGCTCACACGACTTTCCGACCATCCATGCAACGGATCACTTTTCAATTTCCAAAAGATCCGTCTGTAGGGGCTGGCCTTGAGTGGGTCCTCATGTTTTTGGATGGCAACGTGTGTCGTGTTTTTGTCGGCCAAAAGATACAGAGGGCTGACAAGGTGCAGGGGGCGCCTGCCTTTATTGGATGTTCGAGGGAAGTGAACCTGTCAAGAAAAATCCGCAGTGAACGATCAGAAAGAAAACTCTCGATCGCTTTTAACAGACGTCCGTAGACACAATACTTGTAGTGTTACTTTAGTTGGCTTCGCTGTCATACTCTGTAGAAAGCATAGAAATTACATGGGCAGATTTCTATATGTACGGAATAGGTCCAAAGCGAAAAAACAGCCGGAAAAGCAATAATAAACATCCAGCTAATTAAGCACTGCAGGACTTCCAAGCAAAATTAGGTATACTCTCAGAACCCGTGGATTTAGTCACATCAAGACGCTGCAGATTGCGAAGAGCTTTAGAAGTAGAACAGTTCACATGATCAAGGAGAGTATCGGTTTGACTAAAGAAATCTTAAACTTCTTGACTGTCGTCCAGATTTGAGAATTCGGAAGACGCCTTAGCAAGAGCTTCAGTCTCTGCCTATGTGTCTTGCAAAACACTCCCGTTATTTATTTTGAGGTAAGGAATCGAAGTTCCCTTAGACGGCGGTATAAGGGAGCTTCAATTCTTGAATCTATTTTTATGGAACAAAGTCTGCTATTTTCGCTCTTTGAGAGCAGCCATTGCTTGTGTGCCTTTCGTTTTGCTTGCTCCTAAGATATTGCAGACACTCAACTTTTACACCCTGGATGCACGTAGTTTCTTTTGATTTAGTTCCACACCTCCCTCAAATTCCCTGAAATTTTCAACTTAATAGCCTTAGCTGCTCCTCAGATATTGCAAAGATACCATTTTGACAACCATGATCTAGTTGGTGTCTTTTGATTTAAGTCAATATCCCCTTCGACATTCCCAGGATGTTTCTTCTTGATACCATTAGCCACTCCTTACATATTGCATATGCGCCATTTTGACAACGTGGAGAAGAAAAGGGTCTTTTAATTTAGTTCAAAATCGCCCTCAACATCCCCTATTAGTTTCAAATTAATACCATAAGCCGTGATTTAGATATTGCAGATACGCCCTTTTTACAACCCAGATGCATATAGTGTCTTTTGTCTTAGTTTAGTACCCCCCTCATTTTCCCTTACTGGTTTTAACTTGGTTACCTTAGGTATTCCTCAGGTATTTCCCATATCTTTTTGACAAATTGAATGCGCGTAGTTTCTTTTGACTTGTCCAACAATACAGATATGGGTGGACTCTGGAAACATGAGTGCAAATGGGACAATTCATAGTCGGGAATCATCCACCCCTTGACAGTAAAACAAAGATAGTAGCAGAATGTGGGCCAGCGTATTCTTGGTGCCGAGTTGCGCTGAACAGCCTGTATCTTGTCTCAAGCACAAGCAAGTACTAGTAGTTCAAAATGCCCTGAAATTTGTAACTTATTATACTTAGCCTTACCATTCTACTACTATAACTGACAACTTACTCCAGCACCAAGCCGCCTGAGGACAACACAGCTATGCACGCTCCTCCTCCATCCCAATCTATTCGAAGCCTCGCTCTTAGCACCCTCCCTGGAAGTTCCCATTTTCTTCAAATCTTTCTTGATGACATCCTCTCACCCCAGCCGCGGACGACCTGCTTCCTGTTTAGCCCTAGACGGTTGGCCGAAAAAGACAATCTTCGGCAATCAGTCATCCTTTCTCTCGTTATAGCCCTAGAAAGTGGGATTAAACCACACTTTTTGTACAGCCTACTGCTTGAAATATGGTCAGTCAGCCGGGTACCGAGAAGAATCCGTAGGCAATTCTTTGGAAAATATCTAGCACATCTTCATCCAGCTTCGGAGCGCCCATGCTTCAGAGCCATATTTGACCACTGTCTTAGCCTTATCATAGGTATTGCAGATACGCCTTTTGAAATTTTGGATGCACGTATTGCCTTTAATTTTGTTCAAAGTCCCCAACAACATGCACTGAAAGTTGCAACGTAATACCCGATGCAGGTAATTATTTTTTTTTATTTATTTCAAGACCAATCTTAGTGTTGTCTCAAACTCTCAACTTAATGAACTTGGCTGTTACTGGGATATTGCAGGTATGCCTTTTTGACAACCTGGATGCGCATTGTGCCTTTTGCTTAACATACTCTTAAAATATCAACATAATGTCCTTACCTGGTTTTGAGATGTTTCAGATGCGCCTGTTTAACAACCAGGTTTTTTATGCAAACAGTAGAGATGGGGGTGTTACTCCGATCAGTACACCTTATATGGGCATAGAGTCATTAGTGAGAATGGGGTCAATGGCCTCTTTCTCCAGGTGTGTTTTTGGCACGCCCTCAGCGAAGGTCAATGTTGCTATTGTTTCCGAGGCAAAATGCCAAGGTCAATGTTGTTTTGAATAGAGTCATTAGGGAGAACACGTGGTTAATGGGGTCAATGTTATTGTTATTCGAACCAGATGTTATGAGGTTCCCGGAAACAGTTAATGACACTTCCTTCCTGTTCGAGGCGGATGTTATGATCCAGAAATAGCATTTGTTATTGTTATTCGAGCCAGATTTTTTGAGGTTCCCGGAAACAGTTAATGACACTTCCTTCCTGTTCGAGGCGGATGTTATGATCCAGAAATAGTATTTGTTATTGTTATTCGAGCCAGATGTTATGAGGTTCCGAGAAACAGTATTTGTTGTTGTTTCCGAACCAACTTTCTTTTCAGTCTAGAGTTGGCAGTCAGAGTGAAAGGATTGAAAAATGAAAAAATTTGAGAAAGAGAGAATTAGATCAAATCTAGTGTTTATGGAAAAACATTTGATTTTGGATGATGATTTTCTTGAGTTATCTCTTCAACGCAGGATATTCTCCCAAGGAACACTTGACAATATAATGAAAACTGATTCTCCCCCATTGGACTATTGTATGAAACTTTTAAAATGTGATTCAAATGCTTATACTCAATTCATTGATATCTTGATCACGACACGTCAGAATGATATCGTGGATATACTTTCATTGCCAATGTAGATGGCTCCTCCTTCGAAAGAGGCAACGTCACAGAGTTACTCCTCCCCCCCCCTTTCCTACACTTTGAATTTATCGAGCGAAGACGATCAGTTTCGTTTTAGCTGTGAGAGAGTTGACATCGGAAACCAAAATGTTCTATATATGCCCATTGTGCATGTACACTCTTGGCAGTTGGACTCAATGTGAGAATTGTACAATTATTGATGACTATAATGAAAAGTGTAAATTATGTAATCCTTGCAAATTACATAGAGGCTATGCAGTACAAATTAAAGGATGTAATTCATGTCTTGAGGAGGTGTGTGACTCTCATCCTAGAGGGCACCTATGCTCCAATTGTCACAATGATAAATGTGATCAGTGGGAGAATACTTACCCCGCTATGATTGGAAAGAATCCTAAACGTGATTTTAGTTTATTTCTACGAGATTGGTATCGTCGTGGATTTAAATTATTCTGGGAAGAGGAATCTGGTCTACGATTCAACTGTTGGGGTAACAAGACAATCTGGTTTCTACGTCATCGCTGTGACGACACTGCCTACTATGACTATAAACCAAGTGATTTTTATTTGGCAGTTACCGAATGTGATTCACCACTTGAAAACACAGTATGTGATATTGCTTCAAATAGACAGATTGAAACTCGTGAATTTCATAATATGAATGCAAATAGTATCATTGACTATACAAAGAGATATGACAAGAGTGAAGTTACATTGTACTGCAGAAAATGTGACCCTGACTTTGCAGTCAATCAAGATCAATATATAGTGAATCCAAATGATTTACCTGCATTAGTGGTTCACGATAGTTACCTATACACCGATGAAGAAATCTAAAAGTGAAGATTTAAAGACATTGTTGTATATATACATTTTATTAATAAACAAATTCACAAACATTTTTTAAGCACTTTACTCTTAGGGCACTGAAATCAATATTAAATACACTTGTAAGTATATTTTCCACTAGAAAGTCGTTCAGACGTGGATTGTCACCATAAATATGGAGAAACTGCTTGTAAGTATAGCCAAGACATCGGAACACAAAATATAGTAGCGCATGGAAGCCACAGCTTTTAGTCGTTAGATCCTGCACCCTTTTTCGATTTTGAATAATAGTTTTATTACTGCTCTCAATATAGTTGCTGATGTGAGGCGTGTAGAATGTATAGGGTAGGCCAAGAGGATCAAAAAATTCGATATTCCTCATTGTTTGATAGATGCACAGCCAATGACCCGTCAGCACAGTCGATGGACTGCTATTAACAATAATCAAGGTATTGTTCGCACTTTGAATTTTTCCAAGATAGTCTGAGGGTAGACAATAGGATTTGTACTGGGACATGTAGGGGTCCATATTAAATACACTGATTATTTGACTGGTGTTCATGGCGCCAAGTCTAGTAGAACACTGCCTTCGGGAGTGATTTCCCAATAGGTTTCATATTGATTTAGTGAGATTAGGGCAACACTCTCAGCCAATGGGTTGGCAAATGTACACTCTAAACGCACAGTCCCCGTACGTACTATACTCATATCCTGCGTGCCAGACAAATCCAATACAATGATACCATGTGTTTTAGCAAACATATCTTCGGTTATACCATTTTCAAATAGTTGCGAATCATGATCTAGGGTTTGCATGGTCAACTCATACAATGTTCTATAGGATTTATCAAAAGATAGATTGTAGAGTGGGATACCGTTTACTTTGCACACAAGAGATGAAAGTCCAAACATCTCGAATTTATGTGGGCATTCAGTCCATGATCCTATTGCACTGGCGCTCTTTACAAATGCCAAAGCCAATTTCGAGGGGATTTCACCATTGATAAAGGATGAATCGGTGAAGGTGCGTGACCCCATGGCAATATGACGTTGATTCGTGATTGTATGAGGAACAAGTAGTTTAATATTATTTCCATTGGCTCTCAATTTTTCCACGGCCAAAGCAACAGAACTCATAACCTGCTGTTTGCGTACATGGAGTATTGCTGAGGTGAGGGAGAGACTTACATCGGGATTGGCTGCAAGTTCCTTTCTCAATATGAAATTTGATGGTGCAAGCGTCAATTTTATATCCACTTTAACATTGGGTGGTAGCCATTGGGGTATATTAAATATTTCATGATATATTTTTCCAACTAGATGTAATTCACTAGTTGTAGCATTTTTAAGTGCATCTGTACTATCAGTATTAGTAATATATTCATATCCATTGGAGGCACCTCTCAATTCCTTGTATGACTTGGGCGTCATCAACATGAATTGGATATAGCTAGCATAGTTTGAGAGATTGTTGCTTGTGCTCACCAGCGTGCCATTGATGTAGACACTAATTTGACGAAATAAATTATGTAGTATACAATTTTCATAGGATATCCCGTCGGCCCGAACTGGCATTGTATTATCGGATTTCCGGACTTTCATTTGTAAATCTATAAATGTGGACGATAAATCCATAAAGTAGTCTTCATTGGAATAAATTTGAAAGTGGATATTATCGGAGAGGGGTTGTAGTGGATAAAATTGTTCATAGTATCCATGCTTGACACTCACATCAACATTTTCGGCATTGAATAGATTCAATGAGGCGGTGATTGAAGGTTGGGAATCCTTATGCGGCAGGTAGGACATCTTAAGAGAAGAAATCAAGTTTCGATCTAACAATTTTCTTCCTGGGGCTTCTGTTTACACTACGTGTCGGCTTTTTCCTTCTTTTCTTTGACAAAAGGGATGTCTTTCGTTTCCGTCCTGAGTAGAGACTGATGAGTGATGCATTGTTTCTTAACCTTTTTAAACCTTTACCATTTTGCTTTAATTTCTCGCCAAGGGTTCGCGCACTGGACCTAAGATTTTCCGAAGCACTTTTTTTAAAATCCTTGCCAGAGCCCCAATCGTATAGTGTAGAGGATGCAAAATCTGTCGCAGCCGGTACAAGATATTTTCTAGCCAGTGGTAGTGAAGAGCGAAACAGCTTAGCAAACCAGCTACCAAGACCATAGCCAGACATTGACGAGCGACCCTTGTAATAGTCCATTCCATTGCCCTGTTGTCTTGGGCCAAGAGTATTAACATAGCAGTCAATATCAGGACAAGTGAATACCACTTTTCTATTAGACATCTTGCTGTTGAACGATGGGTCGAAAATGACATGTAATCACAGCCAAACCTTTTGAAATTGCTATTGGATCACCCAATTCAGTTCTTAATGTTAACTGACAGAGTTCCAAATAGGAAGTGTTTACTGGAATATACTGAAGATGCTTTATATTGTAGTGATGAATATGTTCTTGATTGGTTTTTCGTTCAAGAACTCGTAGGAGGGGAACATTTGAATTACCAACCCGAGATGTTTCCACAAATGAAGCATAGAGAAATATACAAGTGTCTGTGGAGAAGGCAGGCGGGTAGTCGGCAAAAATGAAATTAGTGTTTCCGGCACTTTTACCATTGATTATATTGAGCTTAAAGCCAAGAACATCCCTTAGGTTATCATTGAGAATAATCTTTTCACTGGCAATAGGTGAACTAATGTAGATCTTGCCCTCCTCCTTTGAATAGTTGAAATGAAAAGCTCCTTTTTTACGAGCGGAAATTCTTTTATTAATAGTACGACATAAATCATTCATACAGGTGAGTTCCTCGTAGGGTAATTCAATATATGGATAATCCAACCAATTGATTTTTGAATTTGTTCTTGATCACCTGGTGGTGGTGGCCAATCATAGGGTCTAATTTTTATTTCATATTTACGATCCTTTCTCAGGATGTCATAGGTATTTTTGAGAATACAGTCGACAAGAGCCACTTCATACTTTCCGTCGAATTTGATGGTGGGGGAGAGTTTTGTCCAAAAATACTTGTTTTATTCAAGTCATTGTAGAGAGGATCAGAAACATTGGACATGAAAGTCACTTAGAAATCATTGGGCATTGTTAATATCTTCAGCACTGACCCAAGAATCAAAATCCGAGTTGTATCCTAGCCAGCGAACAAGCAACTGCTTCTTGCCCCTACGAGTACGACTCTTTAATATCTTTTCAATTTGATAAATTTCACTAGTGTTTCTAACTTTTTGCAGTTCATATTCATAAAAACCACCGAGAATTTCATCATCTTTGGTATCTCGTAGCCGATAAGTTATGGGTATGGTGTCTAGGATTTTGGACACTTTAAAAAGTTCGGTGCTCCATAAATAATTCCCCTTTTCAAAAATATTGCTGGTTCTATTAATTCGAACAGTATCACCAACATTGAATTTCTTCTTCTTTTTCTTCTCATTGCCATTGGAGTATTGCTTTAGAAAAGCATCAAATGTATTCTCACTGTAGTGAACATCCCGAGGGCTAGAGTTGGACAGAGATCGATGTGGTCGATGGTTGTATATCTGCATGATTTTATCTAAATCATGAATAAAAGCAGATGTATTTTTCAGTGTACAATATCTTGAAATTAATAGACGAATCGTTCTTATTAATCGTTCAGCCAATGCAGCCTTTATCGGGCTGTGACTATGATAAAGTGTTGTATTATATTTCAAAAGAACCTTTTGCACATGTGGGTTAACAAATTCACTGCCACGATCTGATTGAATTTTTCTATAGGAATCCTGTTCAAGAATACTTTCAATGGCCCGAGCAACTTCAACACCTCTCTTTGATCGCAGCGGAATGGCATAGGCATAGCGACTAAAAATACTGATTGCCACTAGAATATATTTGTAGGGTGTATTGTGACGTCGTTGAACTGCGTCTAAAGTTAAAAGGTCCATTTGCATTATATGCAGAGGGAAAAAGGCTTTAGTTTGACGATATTGTTTACTGCGAAGTCTATGATTCCGATGTAGTGTGTAACTTGGTTCATTTTCTAGATACTCTTTTGCTTTTTTCAATGTGGCGTCGGAGACTTTGGAAAGCGTTTTGGGAGAACTTAAACTTCCCGCTTCACCAATATTTTCATAGATACCTTTCAAAACTTCATCCATTTTGAACGTAAACACGTAGTGTAATGTCCACTCCCCTTTTGCACACTGGTGGGTGAATCAATTCGTCTTCGCTTTTGACTAGCAGCCACAGGTGTTGTAAAATCAGTGGTGCTAGTATCTTCTTCTTCTTCTTCTTTTTTAAATGGTGTTGTTGAATGTTCATTTAATTTCTTTAGAATTTGCTTATTGCCAATAAGACTTTTGGGAAAGTTTGATACACTTAGAAAGGTGTATAGATTATCGTCAAAGGATAAGAGTCCTTTACGATTCGTCACCATATCACAAATTAAATCAACTAGATTATAACTTTTTCCCCGAATTATAATTCGTTTCCCTATGCTGTCGACTTGAACTTGATCACCAGATTCCGACATGAGATAAGATAATACTCTTTTACTCTGTTCTCGATAGGACAGTGGCAGTAGGTTTCCAATTTTCAATACAATCGAATTCAATTCCTTCTCCTTTGATTGTGCAGAATCTTGAGATGTTTCTTGTTTAGAGGCGACGGGTCTCTCGCGATAAGGTCTATGTTTGTCCATACGTCGCAATGCATCTTGAAGTAAAAGCAGTTTTTTATCATCGGCAATATTCTCATCATTAATGAACTTGTTTAGATTATCTTCAAAATGCTCGACGGGCGAGAGAGCGAGTTCCATTGGAGTCAATTTATAGGGTTTTGCCATTCTCTAGAGAAAACTGTTTACAAGTCCTGCAATTATTGGCAGTAAAAGTGTGAAAAAGCTACCGCCTGCTTGAAGGAGTCGTTTTCTTTTAAATTTGTTTCCCTTGTTTTTACAAGCCAAGGCACGTACAGTGGAACGATGTTGCTTTGTCTGTTGTCTAACACCTTCTGGCAATTGAACATTGCCCTCAGTTAAATTTAAACAAAGTTCAGATATTAAATTAATGAAATCATTGTCGACACCATGTTTGAGTATAGCCTTCCTAAGCAAGGGTTTTGAAGTGCTTAAAACGGAAAACAAGTGCCTATTTTCGTGTAGTTTCTTCAGTGTCATGATAGCGACTAATAGCCTTTTCTACTATTCACCGGAAGATATACTGTAATTTCATTGTCGAAAATGTCGGTGACTACACGAAGATCCTCGGGCGTGCTCTGATTAAGATCCAATAAAATGTAACCGTAGGGCTTGCTAGTCGCCTGAGTGTACGCTGACAACAGAAATTTTGGAGTGCCAGGGTATATCTGTTTATTGAGAGTTATTAGTGAGCTAGAATCACGAACGACTCGATATATAATATAGATAGTACAATTCAAAGCAAGGGTTCGCATACATTTGCTCTGATGAAACAGATTGTGTAGAACTAGGGTTATGGAAATGTTTTCATGATGAGATCGGACAGTGAACAATTGCAACATTTCCTGTGAGAACTGTTCAATGGATTCAGCCAAATCGTCAATAATCAGCCATGAGTTCGGTTCAATACTATTGAAAACATCAAGTCCTCGTATGAATTGTATTGGTATGGTTGTGGCAATAGCTTTTATTTTATCATAGGACTCTTGCCAAATACTATAGCAATAGTAGATTTTTTCGGTTTTTCCAAAAACATTTTATCGCAATTTTGAATTATTCTAGCTAAAAGCGTTGTTTTCCCTGACATTGAGGGTCCACACAGAAACGATCTGAAGGGTGTTTTAAATTGATACATGCTGTTGACAACAGTCGGACTATGACTAACTGTAAATCATATGTGTCCAATGAATAAGTAGTAATTTTCCCGTCTATTCAAGAACAACAAAAACAATATTTCATGGCAACATTTATTACGACAAACACTTCTTCAACATGAACAATGATAACACTTTTTGTACAACACTTATTGTCTTTAAACACTTTTTGTACAACACCTTTGTCCATCTACAGCACTTTTCTGTACAACACCTTTGTCCATCTACAGCACTTTTCTATACAACACTTTTCTATACAATAAAATACACTTGGAACTAGCACAGTTGAACAGTAGAGTGATTGGTGCCCCCCCCCCCCGGGAGCCGGCCGTGGGAAGGGTCCCCCACCCCCCTGGAGCCACGATGGAAAAATAGTTGTCGTCACTGCTATGGGTTAGTGGTTAAGGTAGTGAGATTGGGTTAGTTAATTCATGAACGGGTTGGGCGGTTAGTTAATTTATGAAAGGTTGAGTGGTGGTTAGTCAGATTAGTTTATCCAGACCAAGTTGATTACGATAGTCTGCGCATTCAACTCGATCTGAAATACGATAGTGGCCATGTGGCAGGACACTCACACCGTTCTCGAGCACATAGACCTTGTCAGATATACACGACATTGCATTTTTTTCTACTCTCACAGTATAATTTCTATACTGTAGAGAGCGAATTGCAAGCACTTGTGCTCTTGGCACTAGGCTACTTTCTACACAGTCTCTGTACACGCTCATGTTAAAATTGCTCTTTACAAAGTGTGTAGGCACCCCTTTACATGTCTTCTTTTCATCCCCACTATGTGTTTCCACGCAATAAACTTTGGGACCCGGGAACACCCCCCTAGATATCAAGTCACTCCCCGTTTCAGATTTTAATTTTAATAGTTGGTTGGGGGCTTGACGTTTCACCAGCTCGGGGTAGAGGGATGGATTCCAGTTGGTGAAATCCATCCGCGAGCTGATGTGCACCCCATTTTGCAAATCACCCAATAAATCTTCAGTTTTTACTTTTAGCAGTAGAGAATCGGTATCCCCATAATATACTTGAACCTCCCCCTCCCGTGGCCATTGCACCTTGCACACATTGTAAAAGAACGACAACATGAGCTTTTTTGAAATTTCTAGTACTGAACTACCTCCTGCGATATTCTTGTTCAGTACTACATTTCGCTTTTTCCTGTGTAGAAGAACCATGCCGGCCTCTATGCTCGTGAATGATGTGAAATTAGGGTCGGCAATAATTCGTGCACACTCTAGAGGGTCAGTCACGACGTCACAGCGAGATCTGTTACGTACGCTTTCGCACATTTTGCCAAACGCTGAATTTAGAATGAGCTTGTACAATTCCTTCTCCACCTTTGAATTTGCCCTAGAACGTTTATCGACAAAAGTATCGATAAACGTTTTCAAATAAGGTTTCTGTTTGAACTGCAGGACCCTATGTATTTTAGTGATTTTGAAACCATTGTTCACCATCCAGTGCAAAAGCACATGGTGAACAACGATATTCTCTTTAGGGTCCAAATCAGCAATCAGTTTTTGTTTAGAGGGAGTCCAATGCATCCCCATATCCTCAACCAATGAACGATTGTAGGGGCTCAACGAGTCCCTGGTCACTGGTCGATTGATACAGGGAAAAACAAAATCTTTGACTGAGTCGTGAAGGGCCAGCGGAATGTGACCGTCAATTTCAAAGAACCATCCTTGTGGCCCATTGTCCTCGACGGTGTTAATGTCGGGGAACTCACAAGGATTCTCAAGCCATTGATAGTTCCCACACGGCAAAGAGTAGTGGGACATTGCCGAGGGGTACAACGAGTTCATGTCCAAGAACACTGCATTTGACTTTACACCGGTGCTTTGTCCGCTCGGATCGGTTGATAAGACGCGGTCCCCGTGAAAAACATACCCTCCCCGCATTGAACGCTCTACAAAAAGGTGTTGATCTACATCGGTGATTAGGCCTATTTCCTCCCTGCTAATTTTTAAAATTAAATCCATTACTAAATGTGGTGTAGAAAAATAATATCCTATATCTAGTCCAAACTCTGAATAGATCTGGTCTGTATTCTTACAGACTATATCCAACAGAGTTAGAACGTCACTGGCCAAGTACAGTCTACAATAATCCCAGCCATTCTTACAATTCCCCTTAGCCCACACCTTCTTGGCAAACTCGTACTCCTCGACTGTGCATTCACTGTTGGTGAGTGAATTGTGAAAAGCTTCAATTGGAGGTAGTTTCTCCTCGCTTAAGCGAGCGCCAGAACAGTAATAATCATATGCATATACACCTTTGCTGGTTAATAGGTCATACATTTCACTGTCTGGAAAGTGCTGTTTAAGCAAGGGAAAGCTATCAAAATTGTCGCTTTTCTGCACTTGAATTAGTTGACTAAGGGATTTGGGGAAAAAACTAAAAGAATCTAAAAACCTAATTTTATTCCAGCACGTATGTCCATTATCCACTACCTGCCATTTCAGTTCGAGAACCAATAGCTTCTCGGCCGATTTGGGAATGATGTTGTAGGTAAATGAATTATTCACCCATGGACTATCTACTCCCCCTCCCTCCCTATGCATACGTGCCAGTGCTGGTAAAATAAATTTTAAGTCATAGTTAGAGTTATGAATAAAAACAGGGATAAAAAACTGTTGGCTAACGTTTAAATTACACGATTGATGCGCTACCCCTCTAAAATTACTACCCCCAGATGATATTTCCTGCCACAAGTGGTCATGGTCTCTGACTTTCCCCCTCCCCCCTCTTTTCCCTTTAGTCCCCTTATCCTCCTCTACAAACTCCCCCTTGCATACCCAACATATTTTTTGATTTTTAATCGCGAGACGATCCTCTGCAGACAGCACCATTGGATAATGCGTATTTCTCAAACGAGAAATAGCACCATTAGCCGTGCCAATCAGTTTAGTCAATGCCTTGACCATGCACTCATCGCCCTCATCCAATGTTTCTACTACTTCTAACAACCGCATGGTATTAGAATTGTCTCTTTGCGCATGGGCATAGGAGACTGCAATGGCCTGGTGTTCTTTGATACGGTTTGGATATTGGGGATCATTCACCTCCACCAGCTTAGCTTCGCAGTCTAAAGATATTTTGTTGCATTGGAGAAGAGTATTTTGAAAATTTTTGAATCGTAGAATGACCCTATCCCCTGAAACCGTTTCCACCGTCTGGTATCCATGCCGTCTACAGTGTCTCATGTGACCCCGTAGTTTCATATCACTACGGAATTGTGACAAGCATGTTGGACAGTAGAAACGTACCCCATTATGCTTACCACCCCCCAGAACTCTACTAATGTCAGTGATTGGGTTAAAATGTCCGATTGTGTTCGGTTGACTAGGTGGCGTGTAAAGCAACCAAACCCAGTGTTTAACCAAATCAACTGACGGGCCCCTTACGGGGAATACCACCCCCTTCTTTTTTGAACGAGCCCCATCTTTAAATTCTGTTTTGTATTGTACCACAGTAACGCCAATATTTAAATGGGCATTAGCCCTTTCAAACATGTCAATGGATCGTAGCGTTACTGGGTATTTCCCCTCTAAACATGAAAAATCTACAACTGGGAAATCGGACCCTTCCTTCCCATGTACAGCCCAGTGATCTAAATTCTTCTTGGTAGCGTCACGTGCTAGAGGCTCGAATGCTGATATGAGGAAAGCATATCGGAAACACTTTTGATCTGTTTCAAAACGGATCTTCTGGACACCTTGACAACCCTCTAGATCTGGATTATAATTTAAAACTACTGCCCTTGGTCCACTCCCCCCTCTTAAAATAAAATCTTTCTTAAATTTACAAATATTTACACTTAAATTTTCAATAAATAAAACTACTGAGCCACTCCCATTTTCATTATAGTTCTCGAGATGCGCAATAATTTGCCCTACCCACTCGCTAAAAACACCCTCAAAATTTTCTAAATTTGGATAAATTACACGCATCTCGGAATGTATAAAATGATAGTAAACCTCGCTTTTTCCCTCATTCAAATAAAAAACCTTTAAAACAATTGAAACCTTAATTGAATCCCTACCCCCCCACAATTGAATTTGGTTCTCCAGTAGTGCACGAATTTTATCTACATAGGCATGCACTATTTCTACAGGATCAAAAGCAAAATTTCCCCCCATTAGTGTATTAAAAGGATCCCCAAATGTTGCAGTGAAAACAACTATATTATTCAATATTGTATTGGACAAAAGAAAATCGGGGAATGATGTATCCCCTCCCCCTACTTGTTCAACAATATTTGGACTCTGTTCCACTTCAGTTGTTTGAAGTGGGTAATCGGAGGCTGGAGGGTTCCCTGCCAATTCCCGGGTAAAATCGTCTAAAATTTGCAAGGTATTTTGGCTCAAGTCTACCAGTTCAACTGCGCTATTATCTACTTTAAAAAAATCATCTAAAAACTCATCAATATTGTCAGGTACTTCAATAGAGTTGTCCCATGTTAGATTGTTGGGGGACTCCAAAGATGCATCTTCTTCCCCTTCTTCACTAGACGGCGAGTAGGGGACCAGGACAACCTATAAATGAAACAAAATAGCTTAACGACGATCCAAGATATGACATAGAATTTTTTTTTTTTTTTTTTTTTTTTTTTTTTTTTTTTTGGGGGGGGGGGCATCCCTGTGGCACTTCCCTGACCCGTGGCGCTTCTTGGACCCGTGGCACTTCCCCCGGCGCTTCCGTGACTCGTGGCACATCCCCGTGGCGCTTCTCGGGGGTCGCATCGCTTCCCGCGATGCTTCTCGAGCCCGTGGCGCTTCCCTGACCCGTGGCGCTTCCCCCGGCGCTTCCCCGGTGCTTCCTGGACCCACTGGCTCCGCCCGTTTACATAATGTCCCAAAAAAAAGTTGAAATATTTGCTTAGACCGCATAAGTCCAAGTTTCTCTCTAATTCCATTCTATAGGTTCGGCGAACTCTTCATTAGCTCTCAATTATTGTAAGCCACCGCGTGAGTGTTCCAGGATTGAACCGTTAAGTCGGTTTCCCCTCACTAAAATCTTTGGCACGATAGAAATATCCTTGCGCAAATTACGGGATCCACATGTGACAAATACAATAATCTCTCTCAGTTCCTTCTCTTAAAACTATGTGATAATCAATTGTGAAAAATAGGGAATTTTGAGTTTCAAATGGTGAGCATTAATTTAAATTACCTAAAAATATTCGTTTATGAGATAGCGGCGGAGAGATAGGGGGGAATGCATAGAAAATAGCAAAGATTAGAAAAGAGTGGTTTCTCTGCAAAAAATTACATTTAGATATATCCCGCTGAGATAAGTTTATATTGGGTTGAAAACAATGGAAGAAATAGATAGTTTGAAGAAAAAATACTTACATTTGTATAATCCGAGGGCAGTATTTGAATGCCCGAAGGACCAGATAGTGCATGCTGGAGGGTCACTTCCTGACCTTGTGTAGGTGGGGCATCCCCCGAAGGCCCAGGCAACGCATGAATGAAGGTGGACGAAGCGATGTGGCTATGTTCTTGTGCAGGAGCTGTGACTTGTGCAGCCGGGGTAGCTTCTGAGCCCCTTGAAAAAGCTTGTGTAGGTGGGGCTTCGGCATTGAAGCTATTCACCCACTCTCTCTTTAACTTTCTGGCAGGCTGCACTTGGACAGGCAGTGCGGAGCTGGGGGGCTTTGGCCAGCGATCATATTGCATGGCAGGGGGCGCATTATTGGCCCTCGTCTTCTTAGCAGGAGGGGGCACGCATTCTTCGCTATTTGCGTCAGACATAGGCCCCATCAATGCAGTGTCCGCAAATTCTTCATAATTTGCCTTAAAAAGAAGAGAAGAAAAATCAAATCAAAATAATTTCTCCCTTTTTAAAGAAGGAAAGTTATTAAACATAATGTTGTTTAGTTTATCACTAAGAAAGCACAAAACCCATATTCTCTCCCCCTAAATTTAGGAAAATTAAGCCATCCCTCTCATAGAGTTAATCATGTGTTTTATTCAAGCGAAAGGCATATCTTACTAGCTTTTATTCAAATGTTATAGCTAAAATCACTAAATGACGAAGAAGCAATTATCTTTTCTATCTCTAATAAAAGCGCTAACCCCCTGAACAAAAATCCTGGATTCACGCCCGGGAATATAAAAGAAACTTTATTGAAGGCTTGAAAAGATTATAAATTTACACATTAGTTTTCTTGTCAATGGGCGTACATGTCTATACACAGAATCCCCCTTACTTTTACTTACAACGAAGCTGTTAGAAGCGATGTATTGGCCCCTTTTACATAATGCCCTAAAAATATTTGTTAAACTTAATCTGTTTCTCTCCTTCCATACAGGTTACGAAACTACAATTCTAATTATTGCTTAAAAGTGTTTTAATTTTGACGGAGAAACCCTTTGGCTGCTGCGTTTGTAAACACATCGGAAGAGGGGACGACAAAGTAATTATAACCCTGCGGAAATGTACTGTCAAAACCAGAGCGAGCTAATAACAACAGAGCGCTGGATGTCTCAGTTAGAGAAAAGATTACAATTGAGAAAAGTCAAACTTTAACGAAATGCTATTTCTTTTTGCGAGAATTTGGGTTGTAAAGCAATGGTGGAGGGGTTAGGTTTTGAGGGTAAAGGAATATATTTACATTGATTATAATGATGTTTGTATAGTTTGTTGTGGTGGGGGGGGGGTTGAGGGTATAGGAATATATTTACATTGATTATAAAGATTGTATGGTTTGTTGGGGGGGGGGGATTTAGCTGGAAATATAGAGGGAAGGAATTTATCGAAAAAAGTATTTCTTTTGCGATGGGGTTGTAAGACAATGGGGGGGGGGTTAGGTTTTGAGGGTAAAGGAATATATTTACATTGACTATAAAGATTGCATGGTTGGGGGGGGGGGGTAGGTTTTGAGGGTAAAGGAATATATTTACATTGATTATAGTGATGTTTGTATAGTTTGTTGTGGTGGGGGGGGGGTTGAGGGTATAGGAATATATTTACATTGATTATAAAGATTGTATGGTTTGTTGGGGGGGGGGGGATTTAGCTGGGAATATAGAGGGAAGGAATTTATCGAAAAAGTATTTCTTTTGCGATGGGGTTGTAAGACAATGGGGGGAGGTTAGGTTTTGAGGGTAAAGGAATATATTTACATTGACTATAAAGATTGTATGGTTTGTTGGGGGGGGGGGGGGTTAAGGGTGAAAAGAACATATTTGCGTTTTAGCTGAATATACTGGAGGGTGTCCAAGGAAAATTCATTTGAAAATAAAAATGTACTTACATTGCTAATTGCGGCTGCCAAGATCTCAAGCTCATCAAATTTATCCATTGTCAGGTTGTTTGCACTGTGTCACAATAGTTTCTGTTAATTGAATTGCATTGCATGCCCGTTATATACGAAATATCTAGGTCGAATTGTTATGTAAACAAAGCCCTCTGATTGGCTGAGAAGGGGGATGTAGCTGTTTCCCGGGAACTCGTAACATTTGGCTCGGAAACAATAACAAATACTATTTTCGGATCATAGCATCTGGTTCGGAAACAACAACAAATACTGTTTCTCGGAACCTCATAACATCTGGCTCGAATAACAATAACAAATACTATTTCTGGATCATAACATCCGCCTCGAACAGGAAGGAAGTGTCATTAACTGTTTCCGGGAACCTCATAACATCTGGTTCGAATAACAATAACAAATGCTATTTCTGGATCATAACATCCGCCTCGAACAGGAAGGAAGTGTCATTAACTTTGCTTCGAACGACAACAACATTGACCCCATTAACCACGTGTTCTCCCTAATGACTCTATTCAAAACAACATTGACCTTGGCATTTTGCCTCGGAAACAATAGCAACATTGACCTTCGCTGAGGGCGTGCCAAAAACACACCTGGAGAAAGAGGCCATTGACCCCATTCTCACTAATGACTCTATGCCCATATAAGGTGTACTGATCGGAGTAACACCCCCATCTCTACTGCAAACAATGTCTGTTTTGAACACGCTTAGTGTCTTTCGATTTAGTTCTACACCCCCCCCCAACATAACCTGAGAGTTTTAACTCTATACCCTTAGCTGTTTCCAGGCTATTGCAAATATGCCCTTTTGACAACCCGAAGACGCTTAGTGTCTTTCAAATTAATGCAACATTTCAAGAAAGCTTCAATTTAGTAGCCTTGACTGCTTCTGAGATATTGTTGCTACAACCTGCATGCACATAGGGGCTTATGATTTAGCTTAATATAGCCCTTGACATTCCCTGACAGTTTCACCTTAATAGCCTTAGCTTTTATAGAAACCCAGGATCAAACGCACCACTCTTTCCGAATAATAACACATTTATATAAACAATTAGCCACTTGCATAATTTACAACCCTCACCCCAGGAGCTTTGGAAGCTTATACCATCCCCATGGAACAGTTATTGGGCCTTCCGACTTTTTTCAACAAAATAGCTATCTTAAAATTAATATCGGGTGTGTTTTGGGCTTGAGGGGGAACGGACAGCTAAAAAGCGTAGGAGGGAGCTTGTTGCCCTCCAATACCTTTGAAGATGGGGGTCTTATCCTCGTTACCGATATGACAACTTAATATATTTATGTTGAAAGGAGGGGGCTTGTTCCCTCCAATATCTTTTGAATTTCAAAAAAAGCAATAGAACTTTTAGTTTCCAGTTGAATTAACCCCAGCTGAAATTGCCACGACAACTCCTTTCATACGAAATGGCCTAGTGGAAAAAAAAAAAAAAAAAATGTTGAAGCCATATCGCTTTTTGCTTTGACAGCGCTATTACCCTGCCTCTGATTGGCATGCAGAAGAATCAAGAATTTGATTAAAGGAGAGGATGGAACCTTTTTCGTCGTAAATGAGAATTTCAAAATGATTTAATTTTACTTATAAATTTCCACCCTCTGTGAATAAGCAGATCCGGCTTAATCACTGAGTTTAAATTTAACGTACATAGGAAAATAATAGAAGTCATTGCACCCGTACATGGCTGAGTTTAAAAGAACAGTATATTTAATTGGCCAACATCCATATAAATGCTTGTTTTTGTTTTTTTTTCATTTAGAATATAGGCCTTTAGAGTACTACATGAGCAAAGCGACTGCCAACTGCGATGGCTGATGGCCAGAGCATCGACCTGAACGAAGCAGGAGTCGAAAGACTAAGAGAGTAGATAGAGGCAACAAAAATCGGTGAAAGTTTTGCGAGTAAAAAAAAAAAAAAACAAACATGAATTAGGCCTTTCTTGCTTGAATATTTGTATAACCTTACATAGATATGCTGTCTTTTGCTTGAATTATACATAAAATTGTCAAAAATATGTAAAATAGTTGATCTCTTCTGGCCGGTTAATCGTCTGTTGCTTTTTTTCAAAGTATCTTTCAGCTCCTAAGGTGTGGACAGTTCATAGGTGATAATTTGCTTGAAATTCTGAAATATTTTTTCCGCAGTATCTGTGCCTAGTTTTGCTTTGTCTTTTCAAAATGTATTCTTCCTCCTTAAGTTATATATTATATTCGGTACTGGTGCATTATGCGGGCACCGTGAAGAAGTCAAGTTTGGTTAATGCTAATGAAATAAAATAAAATAGGATGAATACATAATAGTTTAGGGCTATATATTTGCACATTATGGGGAGGGATAAAGCATAGAATATATTAAATACCTAACCTAACCTAGGTACCTTTCCCGCCCCCACCCCTAAACCACAAAAAAATCGTTTAAATATTATAACTATATTATTAACTCAACTGTATTTCACTTGAGTTAAATTATAACTACAGATATTATTGCCGCTAATTATTGGCTTTAATATGGCTAATTAGAAGCTGTTCTAGCCAGAAGACATTGTCAAAAACGTTTCTTAAGGGCTAGGCACACGTAGCTGATTTCGGGAACTGATTTCCAAATCAGCACCGATTTTAATAGAAATCGGCGCCGATTTGAGCTTGAAAAATTTTCTAGTTTTCGGCGCCGATTTACAAAATCAGCGCCGATTTTCAGCGCCGATAGTCAGCCAGAGAAGTATGTAGTGAAAGACCCCGCTACTGAGTTGAGAATTAAACTGAGAACTAAGCTGAGACCAATCATGCAAATATTAATAAACTCCAGTTGACTATTTGTGTCCATGATTTTTTGTTTTGAAAATCTTGCGCAATAAATTTTTCTTTACCGCTATCGTTTGTCCACTGATGCTGAAATCGGTTCCTAAAATCAGCTACGTGTGCCCAGCCCTTTAGCGATAACAATATATTATGCGTAGTATTTCCTCTACCAGGTTTGAAGCTATCTTGAATATGGAATCAACACCACTTATCTTGAACACCTAAGAATTAAAAGAACGAAAATTTTCAAGGTAACAAATATTCATTAGCCTTATTTTAAAAATGTTGTCCAAGAAATATTTATTTGTTAATATGCTGCTTCTTCTTACTGAGACAAACCTAACAACAGACACTCGCTTTGGTCGTATATGTTTGATAATCACCGTATGTACTTCGTTTCAGAAATGACTTTGGCATACCTAACCCAGCTTTTAGATGGCCTTTTGCTTATTCACCAAACAATACCATAGTAACAGAGGTAATGAAAACCGTGGCAGAAAAACTGAATCTACAAATAAATCGAGGTAATTTGACAAGAAATTCTCGTTTGCTAGTCTGTTACTTCTTTTCTTTTTTGCAACGTATGAACTAATTTTATTTACTATCAGCTACTAGCTTTAAAGCAACTTTGGAAGTCTAAGTTACAAAAGCTTTATACACTGGAAGATCGAAACTACAAAGTTAAGAAGTATCCCAAATCAATTGAGTTATTCCGCTCCATAGATAATAGATAAACTGCAAAAACGAAGTTAAGTTAAAAGTGTTATTCTAGGAACTGTTAACGAATGATGCATTTGAGTGCCACATTTCCTTAGAACACAAAATAAAAAAAAAGACAAAAAAGAAAATGCCAATTTTCTTAAGAAAGACATTAAAATAAAATCTCCTGCTTTTCATCCGTTGAGGTAATTAAACGTGGATGAAGAATACTAAGCTCTGTCTTAAACTGTGTTTGGCCCTTTAATATCAAAAACTAAAAACTCCTTTAAACAATACTGAAACAAGTTGAACAAAACTAGCTTTAAATATAAAATTCACTGATCGTGGAGGGCAAAGAAGTGTTCATAAGGGCAGTCCCTTCCTCTTTTCCCTTGGAAATAAAGAGAAAATTAACTAATATGTCTTTTCCCATGTAATTTTTCGAAGTTTAAATAACCGAATCCGCTTCTGAATTTTTTTTTCTTTTCTTGTATGTGTAGGTTATTTACTACAAGCTCATTGGTTTCATGATGTAACCAAGGTGTATTCATGCTGGGGCTCATTTTTGAACAGATTGTGCATGTTTTATTCATATGTTTTAAATAGTTCTTTGTCTGCCCAGCTTTTACTTTCTCTTAGCATTCCCAGCAGAGCTAAATGGACATTTTGTAGAAATGGCTATTGATTCTTGAGTACGGAAATAAATAAAAAAGTTTTTTTTTCAACTAAAAATAAGGAGTAACATTAAAACTCAAAATGAAAGGAGATTATGGAGGAAGGGTTTGTCTCCCTCTCCCATACTTTTCTCTTCATGCTAAAGCTCTTAGCAATCTTGAAAGGCTTCCTATTCTAATTAAATGGCCCATGTGTTTAAGGAGCCTTTATTAAAAAAAATTGGGACAATTAGTCAAACTCTAGTGTAAAGAGCAAGGTATTGAGGAGGTGGGCAACCCCTCCATATACGGAATAATTTCTGTTCGTTTTGAGTTTTTATGTTGCTCCTTAATTTCTTTTGGAAAAGCTTGTTTTTTATTTTTAGTTTCTGATCGTTTTTCAAATAATGGCGGTAAGTCTGGCTCACCCTCCATGGAAAATTCCCTCCCTTCATGGGAAAGTCCTCCGTGGAAAGTTACTCACACTTAAAATACATCCCCCCTGTCAAATTCATTCTGGAAAATTACATCCTCGCTGAAAATCCCCCCCCCCGCCTCGATAAAATTCCTGACAGGAGATTCGGCCTGAAAAATTCTCCTTCACATACTTTCACTTTTAAAAAGCCTTTAAGTTCCAATCATTTTCTGGTCACTCCGGAAATCCCCCCTTCCGTGGAAATTATTTTCCAAAAATCCAAACACGCTGAAAATTTCCCCCGGACGATTCCCCTTGAACATCTCCACATGCAAAATAGAGAAGGCAAAGAGAAATAATACAAATAAAAACAATTTTGTATAATAATTCTGTCAAAACACCAATCTAAAATTTCTCCTGGAAAGTTCACCCTCAGAAACGTCCCTCTACACAGAAAATTATCCACTTGGAAATTCAACCCAATCCCAACCCACCCCCCGAAAAATGTCTATATACTTCCCAGTAACAAATACTATGTGTAAACAATGGGAAAGTTTTGCAACTTAAGACCTATCCCCAGGGCCTGGGGGGTATGGTGTCTCCAAAGGCATAGTTTTGAGACTTTGCAACTATACTGAAAAAAATGGCTCTCTCAAAATTTTTATCGGACGATTTGGAGTAAAAAGGGGAGTGAGAGAGGGCTAGTTCCCCTCCAATCTCTTTGGTCACTTAAAAAGGGTATTAGAACTTCTAATTTCCCTTCAAACGAGCCCTCTTGCGATGTTATAGGACTATTGGCTTGATAAAATCACTTCTGGGAAAAAAAAACAAACAAAATAACACATATCCGTGATCTTTCTTCTGATAAAAAAAAAAAAAAATACAAAATTCCACATTTTTACGTTTAGAAGATTTAAACCTCAACAGGCAGATTCTCTGATACGCTGAATCCGATGGTGTTTCTCCGGCTCATAGCATTTTATTGGATTAATTAAAAAAACTTTCCGAAAAATAAGTTTTTCAAAGAAAAGTAAAGGCCATTTTAAACTTAAGCTCAGCAGATACAAATACCTTTTAAAATTCTAACTCAAAACGACCAGAAATTACCATTAAAGAATAAATGAAACCCAAAACGAACAGAAGTTAAATAAGCAATCATAGCAAAAACATACAACAAGTAATAATATAAGTGAATAAATAGATCATAAAGCGAGTAATGCTTAGATTGAATATGAATATCAAGCTAAAAATGAAAAAAAAAACATATTCTCCTATTGAAGTATAAATGAAACTTAAAACGAACAGAAATTAAATAAACAATCAATGCAAACAATCATACAATAGATATTAATGTAAATTAATAAATAAATCTTAAAACGAGTGAAACTTAAATTGAATATGCAAATCAAGCTTGAAACGAACAAAAATCACCACAAACAAGAGTTTGGGTATGACCTCCTTCTCTCACTGTAAAAGTCTAAAACCTACTGCGTCATTGGCGCTTTTCTGAAAACTATATGCGTCTTGAACAGTATTGGGAAGCATAAACAACATTGAATATTTAGTTTTTAAAAATTCCTTATTTCAAAATCAAACTTATAAAAAAATCAAATATTCATCAAAGTATCAAAACTGATATCAAAGTAACAACATAAAAGTGAAAAACTGGGTTTGTGTCAACCTTGGAGTTTTCATTATCTGATGTTTGAACTATTTTTAACAAAATTGCTATCTCAAAATTTTTATCGGATGTGTTTGGGGAAAAAGGGCATGGGGGGACTAGATTAAGCTTCGGTCTCTTTTAACTCTTTAAAAGTGAACTAGAACTTTCTATTTTCAATCAAATGAGTCCTCTCTGAAGTTTATACGAGTATCCCTCATATAAGAACCATATATATCCCCAGAGTATAACTTACAACGCCTATCCCTGGGCCCTGGGGGGTTGTGTCGACCCTGGAGTTTTAATATCTGATGATTGAACTATTTTTAACAAAATAGTCACCTGAAATTTTTATCGGATGGGTTTATCCATCCGACACGCCCAAAGGCGTTGAGGATGGGAGGGGCTATTTGCCCTCTAATCTTTTTCACTCTGAGAAAATGAACTACAACTTTTAATTTCCATTCATATGAACCCTTTCTGAAGTTTATACGAGCAATACTTACAACGCTTTCCCCGGCCCTGGGGGGGGGGGGGGTGTTGACACAGGGGTTTTTCTTATCTGATATTTAAACTATTTTCAACGAAATGACCATACGTAAAGGTGTTTTTGTTATATGATCTTTCAACTATTTTTAACAAAATGGCTACCTCAAATTTTTTTTCAGATGTATTTGGGGAAAAAGGGCTTGGGGGGCCAGTTGCCCTCTGATCACTTTTGACTCTTAAAAACGGCACTAGTACTCTCGATTTACAATCGAATGAGCCCCCTTTTGAAGTTTATACGACGACCCCTTCTGTGTGAAGTGCCTCTGGGAAAAAAATAAATGGAGTGTGGGGGAGGCTAGCTGCCCTCCAATCACTTTTGACTCTTAAAAAGAGAATTAAAACTTTCAATTTCCAATCAAATGAGCCTTCTAGGAATTTTATACGAGCATCCTTTCCATAAAAACCATATATGCCCCCAGGGCATACCTTACAACACCTACCCCCGGGCCCTGGGGGGCTGTGTCGTCACCGGAGTTTTTGTTATCAGAACTTTGCACTATTTTTATCAAAATTTCTATCTCAAAATTTTTATCTTATGCATTTAGGGCGTGGAGGAGGGTGGGGGCTAGTTGCCCTCCGATCTCTTTTGACTCTTAAAAAGTGAACAAGAACTTTCAATTTCAAATCAAATGAGCCCTCTCCAAAGATTATACGAGCATCCCTTCCATAAGAACTATATATGCACCTAGAGCATTTCTCATAACGCCTGCCTCCGGGCCCTGGCGGGTTCCGTCGACAAAGGAATTTTTCTTACCTGACCTTTGAACTATTTTTAATGAAATGGCTATTATAAAAATTTTATCAGATAGGCTTGGGGAAAAAAGGGTGTGTGGCGGGGAGGGGGGGGGGCTAGTTGCCCTTATATCTTTTGACTCTTAAAAATTGAACTAGAACTTTCAATTTCCAATCAAATGAGCCCCCTCTGAAGTTTATACGAGCATCCCTTTCATAAGAACCATAAACGCCCCCAGGACAACACTTACAACGCCTATCCATCCGGGCTCTGGGGGTGTTTTTGTTATCTACTTTTTGAACAATTTCCAAAATACTGGCTATCTCAAAATTTGTAGGGGACGGGTTTGGGGAAAAGAGCGTGGGGGGCTAGTTTAACTCTCTTGACGCTTAAAAAGTGAACTAGAGCGTTCAATTTCCCATCAAATGAGCCCTCTATGAAGTTTATACGAGCATCCCTTTCATAAGAACCATACATGCCCTTAGGGCATAACTGAGAACGCCTTCCCCTGTGCCCTGGGGGGTTCTATTGACACCTGATTTTTTTTTATCTGACCTTTGAACTATTTTTAACAAGATGTCTATCTCAAAATTTTCATCAGATGGGCTGGGGTATCTGATGAAAATTTTCATCAGATAGCTGCCCTCGGATCTCTTTTGACTATTAAAAAGTGAGCTCGAACTTTCAATATCCAATCAAATGAGCCCTCTGAAGTTTATACGAGCATCCCTTTCATACGAACAATATATGCCCCAGGGCATAACTTACAACGCCTGCCCCCGGGTCCGGGGGGGGGGGGGGTTGTGACCCCACCTGAGTTTTTGTTATCTGACTTTTGAGAAATTTTTAACTTAATTTATTTATTTATTTATTGAAAAACCAGTCAAATCAACATACAACAAGACGGAGCCCTTAAAAGAAAAAAGAAAAAAAAAAGAAGACACAAACTATAATAACTGAACCAACAAAGAAAACGAATCGCTGATTCACTGAATGAGCAGATGGGACCATTTGTGTAGATTTCGGTGTATTTTTCTATTATGCTTCGCTATTCGTCTAGCGACGGCGACGTCAGGGTCTGCAACTTTAAAATTTTCAATTACATGTGAATTCCTATACCACGGAGGTAGACGAAGCAAATACTTCGCAAAACGAAAATACATCGCTCTGATTATATTCTGGTCAGTTTTAGTGAGAAATTTCCAGAAGGGCGTGGCATATAAAATGTGAGGAAGAGCGATGGCGTTATACAAGCTTGCTAGAAGCAGCCGGTTGAATCGGAGTTTGCTCGATACAACTGAAGCGTAAGACGCTGAAATTCGTCATTTAAGCTGTTCGAGGAGAAGTTTTCAGGTATGACGGATAGACGAACCTATGGGTAAACCTAGATAAACGAGGTGATCCACTGGCTGGACAGAGCTAGAACCAAGGGCAATGGTAGGAACACATAAATCAGTTTTCCAATTGAATAGGACTATTTCCGATTTTGAAGAGTTGAACTGAAGTCCAACCTTAAGATATTCTGCTTCAAGGATTTCGAAGATATATTTTGCCCGCTGAAGGGTTCGGCTAAGATTCAGGATGTCGTCCGTGTAACAAACCAAAAACAAGTTAGCAGATGACAGAATCAGTGAAGATGGACATTGATCTTGTGCATCAAGGACATAGTTATTGAAAAGGTCGGGAGAGGTGACTGCTCCTTGACGCGCTCCTTTCTTGACTGGAACTAGTCGGGTGTGCGGAATGGGGTTCAAACCCTTGTCAGGAGGTAGCTTCAGTCGGATCCGTAATCTAGAATACAGATTCCTGAGAGAACGAATGACAGCTAGATTCAACCCACGTGTACCGGCCTTCAAAAGAATCGCAGCATGGATTAGAGAGTCGAATGCACGTCTAATGTCGTGTCCTGCCAAAGAAAGGCTCTTTCCAGAAGATTCGGCATCTATCAAGACATTAGCAACGACTGTTAAGGCCTCAGCACATCCAGTTCCTCGCTTAAAACCGAACTGATGCGGAGGAGTGTAGCATACTTTTTCGAGTTCCTGTATAAACAGTAACTCGAAGAGCTTGCACAGTGACGTAGCTACAGTTATCGGACGGAATGCTGTATATTGAGTTTCAGATTTTGCCTTTTTAGAAATGGGAGTCAGATCTCCGATGCAGAAAGAGGCAGGAACAATCCCTTGAGAGAAAATCATCTGCATAAGCAGAGAGAGATGTGCCGCGAGATGTTTACCTCCGTGCTTCAAGTGGATTAAACTGACTTCGTCAATGCCCGATGAGCCTTTCCATTTGAGTCTACAGATGGCATCTTCAACAGAGCGGGTACTGACGATAAAATCTTCATCGGGATGAGAAGATAGAAACTGATCTAAGGCAGTCTCGTAAGATTGTTCGATGGAGGGGTCAGGAGCTGAGAACTCCGATTCTTAATGGGCATGCCATTCATCTTCAGGGATGTCGGCGGGGGATGGTGAAGAAGATTTTTTTGCAGAACGAGAGACAAATTTGATGATCATATTTCTATGTTGTTTGGCACGGGCAGAATAATGATTGACTAGATTTTTCCGATGCCGAGCCAGGGCCTTAGAAAACTTTTGCTTCATGAAAATCCGTATGCTGTTCACAAGACACCATGTTCGCACTTCCATACTTTTTCCATACTGAAAACCAAAATTTTGCTTGACTACATGAAATGACGAGATCTGGATTTGACGACCACCTGGGAATGATTCCTTTACGAATTCGTTGCAAAGGAACAGCTTGTTTTTCTGCGAAGCGGAGAGCATGGCAGATTTCTGCGCAATATATATCTAGACAAATCGAAACCTCTTTTTGAGGTAACTGGAGTGACTTCTGAAGGAGATGAAATGGGACGCTGATTTTAGTCAGGACTGAATCTACCGACTCGATGAATAAGGCTTGGTCAATTTTTGACCAGTTACGACGGTGTCGAGGTGCTGAAGGAGCAAGTGGTGTGGTTTGGTGATCAGAAGATGGCATACCGACAGAGCAAGTTATGGGAAGATGATCAGACAACTGAAAATCAAACACAACCTTTACTATATCCACTCGCAAATCTGACGATACTACAAAGTGGTCCAGGTTGGAAGTTCGTGAGGACGTGTGAACATACGTAAAATCGGACGATTTATCCAAAACACACAAGAAATCACTAAATAAGCCTTTTATCAGTGTTGTACGCGGTGAAGCTTGAAAATTCGGCTCGGACAGATTACAATTAAAGTCACCGGCTATAATGCAAGGTAAACCTAAGTGTCGAATTTTGTCTATACATGAACCTAGTTTTTCACAAGATAGCGCAAACGCTCAGACTAGTCATTATTGTAGTCTGTGGGAAGATACACACTAATACAAACAGAATAATCCACTCTCACAGCTAGATAATAATCATTTGCTTCGAAGATACTAGAACGGAGAGCTGATTTCACAAACTTAATAAGTCCACCCGAGGGTTGGCCTCTATTGTTCAGCTGTCTAGCGGGTACACAATAAGTTGTCATATCCTCAAGCTCAATTATGTTCAGACCATGTTTAGTAACAAAATGTTCCTGGAGACAAATCACAATAAACTCAGAACGGGGGCTTTCCAGTACCGGAAGTTTATTAATAAAAGAGCCGTTTATATTCCACGATGAAAGAGTTAGTGACGAGGTCATTAGTTCGACGGTTTACGGTTTTTCGGGCACTTCACACTATGGCAAGTATGACCCTGCTTCTTGCAAACAACGCAAAAGGCTCCACTAAAGAGTTAGTGACGAGGTCATTAGTTCGAGGGTTTACGGTTTTTTGGGCACTTCACACTATAACAAGTATGACCCTGCTTCTTGCAAACAACGCAAAAGGCTGCCATCTGACATGGGGTATCGGAAGTAGATTTGTGATCGGCGGAGCCGCATTTGAAACATAATGAACCGTTCTTACAATCTGCGGCTAGGTTACCGATTGCGTGGCAATTAAAGCAGCGCCGAGGCAAGAACACGAACTCTTCGACTGGAAGGTATCCGATTTTCATTGAGACTTTGAGAAAGGTATCGAGGTCATTTCGTGTCGGAAAGTAGACTTTGAATATTTGAGACTTGCCACACTGTAGGGTTTTATTGCACTTGAGGATTAGCTGTTTAAGAGACTGTTCGTCTAGATCCTCCGGCACTCGCAAGATCGCAGCTAAAAAAGAAGGTTCCTTGAGGGAGATGTTGAGCGACGGTTTCGCACGTTTAGCTGCATCCACTATCTGGCTCGCGGTTGGCTTGGAACGACCCACGAGTTTCCATTCCGTATTAGAGCGGCGTAACTCGGTTATATCGCCGTCTGGACATGGGCACAGTTTGTCGATAAATGCTTTGCGTTCGCTTGGGCATTTTAAGTTTGTTGGAGGGTCTTTGAGTATCACAGAGTAAAGTGGCCTCGGGGGTGTGGTTAGGGACGATTGAGATTTATCTGGCAGGGTGAGATAATGCCTATCTCAAAATGATCATTGGATGCATTTTGGGAAAAATGGGCTTTGGGGAGCTAATTGCCCTCCAATCTCTTTTGACTTGAAAAAACTTAACTAGAACTTTCAATTTCCAATCAAATGAGCCATCTCTGAATTTTTTACGAGCATCCCTTCAATAAAAACCATATATTCCCCAAGGGCATAACTTACAACACCTGCCCTCGGGCCCTGGGGGGCTGTTTTGACCCCTGAGTTTTCATTATATGGTCTTTGAAATATTTCAAAAAAGCCATCTCAAAGTTCTTATCGGATGGGATTGAGGAAAAAAGGGCGTGGAGGGGGGGCTAGGTGCCCTCCAATCTCTTTTGACTCTTAAAAAGTGAACTAGAACTTTCTGTTTCCAATCAAATGATCCATCTTTGAATTTAATACGAGCATTCCTTCCATAAGACCCATATATGCCCACAGGGCATAAATTACAACGCCTGCCCCCGGGCCCTGGTGGGTTGTGTCAACACCGGAATTTTTATTATATGATCTTTGAACTATTTTTAACAAAATAGCTATCTTAAAATTTTTATTGGATGCATTTGGGAAAAAAGGTTTGGGGAGGAGGCTGGTTACCCTCCAATATCTTTTGACGCTTAAAAAGTGAACTAAAACTTTCAATTTCCAATCAAATGAGCCCTCTCTGAAGTTTAGACGAACATTCCTTCCATAATAACCATATATGCCCCCAGGGCATAACTTATAACCTTTGCACCTGAAGGCTGTGGGGGGAGTGTCCTGTTCAAACATATAATTTCCAGAACCTTCAACTACGTTGAACAAAATGTCTATACCAAAATTTTGATTGGATGTGTTTGGGGAAATGGTGAGCATGGAAGGGGTGTCAGTTGCCAGAGAATCACTTTTGACTATTAAAAAGGGAACTAGCCATTTGAATTTCCAATCGAATGAGCCCTTTCTGAAGTTTCTACGACAACGTTGTCTATACAAAACCTTATATGCCCCCAGGACATAACTTACAACCCTTGCCCTGATGGCTGTGGGGAAGTTGTCATCCTCAAAGACCTAATTTCCAGATCTTAAAACTACGTTTAACAAAATGGCTATCTCGAAATTTTGATTGGATGTGTTTAGGGAAAAGGTGGGCGTTGGGGGGGGGGGGCTAGTTGCCCTCAAGTCACTTTCGACTATTGAAAAGGGCACTAGCCCTTTGAATTTCCAATCTAATGAGCCCTTTTTGAAGTTTCTACGACAACGCCTTCTATAAAAACCTTATATGCCCCCAGGGCATAACTTAAACCCTTGCCTTGAGGGTTGTGGGGGAGTGTCCTCCTCAAAAACATATTTTCTATCTGGAAATCAACTACGCTGAACAAAATGGCTATCTCAAAATTTTGATTGGATGTGTTTGGGGGAATGATGGGTGTGGGGGGGGCTAGTTGCCCTCCAATCACTTTAGACTATTAAAAAGGGCACTAGCCCTTTGAATTTCTAATCAAATGAGCCTTTTTTGAAGTTTCTACGACAACGCCTTCTATAAAAAACCTTATATGCCCCCAGGGAATAACTTAAAATCCTTGCCCTGAGGGTTGTGGGGGAGTGTCCTCCTCAAAAACATATTTTCTATTCGGAAATTAACTACGCTGAACCAAATGGCTATCTCAAAACTTTGACTGGATGTGTTTGGGGAAATGATGGACGGGGGGGAGGCTAGTTTCCCTCCAATCCCTTTCGACTATTAAAAAGGGCACTAGCCCTTTGAATTTCCAATCGAATGAGCCTGTTTTGAAGTTTCTACGACAAAGCCTTCTATAAAAACCTTATATGCTTCCAGGGCATAAATTAAAACCCTTGCCCTGAGGGTTGTGGGGGAGTGTCCTCCTCAAAAACATATTTTCTATCTGGAAATCGACTACGCTGAACAAAATGGCTATCTCAAAGTTTTGATTGGATGTGTTTGGGGGAATGATGGTCGTGGAGGGGGGGGCTAGTTGCCCTCCAATCATTTTTTACTATTAAAAAGGGCACTAGAACTCTCGATTTTCAATTGAATGAGCCCCCTTTAAATTTTCTACGACGATCCCTTCCATATGAAGTGCTTCTGGGAAAAATATAATCTTAATAAATAAATAATAAAACATTGGAGCCGTATGGCCTTTACTATAGGCAACGCTACAGCGTTGCCTCTGATAACACTAGACTAAATGAATCTTATATGTTTGAAATCAGCATAATGAGGAGATCCTTTTGAAGAATCTATCGATATCAAAATTCCGTTTCTTCTTAGAGTTTTGGTTACTGTTGAGCCATATCCACAGTTCGTTAACACGAACTGTTTGATCAAACTTACGTACGAAGTAATTAGTGAGCAAAAAATAAGTTAACCATTCAAATACAGTCACGGCGCTATGTTTTTATATATATGTATAAATATATATATATATATATATATATATATATATATATATATATATATATATATATATATATATATATATATATATATATATATATATATATATATATATATATATATATATATATATATATATATATATATATATATATATATATATATATATATATATATATATAACCATGGCACTGTGGCACTTTCTCCTCACAGGTAGTACACTCGTAGTAACCATTTCGGTTGTGGCTGTGGCAAGTCTTCAGCACAAATATCGATGAGGCAAAACTTGTGAGAAAACCACTCAAATTCCACTAAACCTTCGAGTTAGGCATTTTCATGCACAAAACAAAATTTTATCTTTGTTTGTCGTTCCATATTTTAGAAATACGGCATTAGTTTTGAAATTGCCCTGGAAAGCGCCAAAAAGCTCTAGAACTTTTACAGAAGCCTTACATTGTATATGCTTGATTTACGCCGAATGGCTATAACCAAAATGTGTCTGGAAAACTTCTTAACTGAAATATCTCCTCCAGTCTCTTGAAAGGAGATTCAACTTGACTTTATTTAATTTGTTTTAGAAAAGTGGTTGAATTCCAAAGCAAGCTATTGGCCTCTATTAACTTATTTCAATTTTGCTTTCAGAATACGGATTCGCTAACGAGGATGAGATGGTAGCGCATATTTTAGATAACTACAATGAAATTGCTGACTTGTCTACTGATTTTCTCGGTGGAGTGGTTTTTACCAACCCTTTTCCAGATCCAGATAGCTTCCCAGAGGAAATCAATGTAATACATTTCAACATTTGTCTAAAAGCTAGAAAAATCCGGCTTTTTGCCCCCTTCCTCTGCTGTTGCACCGGGTCCTGAGCTTAGATGCTTATAGATGCCCAAATAATAATGTATAGAGAGTTTATATTTTTAATTATTTGCGTTATTTAATGGCTACGAACTGAGCTTTTTTATAGGCGATCCTCTCCAAATCAAGGTTTTACCCATCTCCTGGCTACACCGTCAAGCCAAACACGCCACTTGGAATCCTGCCCAAATGGACATTTATTACAATGTGTTCTTCAATAAATTGTCATATTTCAAAATAGTTCGGGTACTTAAAATTAAAATGAAAAAGTGTAAAATCTTCATTTTGAACAAATAGCATAAATCTTACGACCTTTAGTCTCAAATTTAGATGTTGCGTAAGTAAAGAATAGGAAAGAGCAATCAATCAAAACAGAGTCAGGATGAATTTACTGTCCTTGTATTGACCTTGAGTACTATCCGTCAAAATGAAAAAAAAATTTCGCGTCGGAGAACCTTAATAACAATAGTCTCAAGGATGGGCTGGTATATCAATAAAACTGAAATATGATAGAACCAAGTTTGGAAATATAATAATTTACATGTTTTTTCCTTAACTCGTGGTCTTAAAAAAGGGCTTATGCATAAAAAACAAACAGAAAAAAATTACAGTAATAAATAAATCCAAGCATCAGGAATATAAATCTTATGTTTCTTTTAAACTCAAGCTTCTAAAACACAACGGGTCCAAAGAAGGTAAAGTTGGATGTAATGCCCTGCCAAGTGTTGTACCGTGGTCCAAAATCGAAAGACGTTAGGTCCAATCATTTAGAATTCTGGCGAAAAAGGCACATGTTTTAGATTCATTACAGAGGAGGATGACTCTTTACACTCTCAGCATCCTTTGTTTTTGGCTGTTGTTTTCAAGAAAGTGCCTTGTTTGACACGTTAAATCTCTAACGATAAGAAATAAATAAAATTTGACAAACACAATCGAAATTAGAATAGGCAAAATAAATTCAGTGGGCAAAGGTTCCTTGATAACTCTCCAAATCCTTTCAGAGGCGTAAGAAAGTCAGTGAACTCGTACTTGACCTCTATATTCAATAATTAATATTAAATTTAATATAATGCTGAAGGCTCTTTTTTCTTGTTGTTGTACTAGCCGTTTGACCTTGAGTTCAAATACACCATGATTGGAGCCAATGTATTCTTTGAATGATTATTTTCTCATATGTCTTCAGTTATTTTTAACGCATATACTTTGCATATCAGCAACTCGTACCTGACCCATATATTCATTAATGAACATGAAAGAAATCGGGAATTTTTATTCCTCCAGGTCAAAAAAGGGTTACATTTAACCTAAAGATTGCATAAATAAAGCCTTCGAGAGGTCTCCAAAGCTCCAAAGCTAAAGCAAACGCCCTTGAGGCAAATCTCATTTATGTTTGATCTTGACTTTCATTTTCCCTCCAAAATTGCTCTCCTTCCACCGCAAGAAGTTCAAAACATGATTTGAAGTTGAATTTCCTGATTTGTGTATCAACCTATAAATTTTTGTGACATTTTCTTTTTTTTGCATTTTCAAGACATAGAAGGACTTCAAGACTTGATTTTTTCCTTACTTAGATTTTTTTTTCAAGACTTGGAAGTTTAGTTAGGCTAGGTAATTTTCAAGACTTGGTTAGAAATAACCCACTGGTTAGAAATAATTATAATCAAATAACCGGTTTTTATAATCAACAAGTTAAGTCTAATCGAACACGATCAGACATGATGAATCCTAATTAAGATTTCAAAAGTTACATTTAACAAGAGAACATTTTTTTTTTTAAGAAAAGAATGCTATTCCATTTGGATATCACTGACTTACATTTTTCGGTACTGTTGCGCTTAATGGTACACACGAAAGGAGTCAAGTTTGGTTAATGCTAAAAAAAAGGATGAATATATAATAGTTTAGAAACAAATTTGGGCTATATATTTGCACATTAGGGGGTGGAGGTAAAAGAGAAAGAGAAAGAAATAGTTATTTAAAAAAAAAACATATCAACAAAAAATTATTACTTCCTCCCCTAAAAAGCAAAGCTTGTCCGTGGGGGAGGTAGAGAAAACAAGATCCTTAAAACAAAGAACACTCGGCCACCGATACCACTAATACCATCACACTAAACAATAAATACAAAATAATATCATATATTATACTTCCTCTGGGAACATCATATCAACAAAACCCCCACAATCAATAAATCAATCAATCAATCAAAACTCATATTCAGCAAAAAGCAGTTCCTTAATGATTTTTCTAAAAATATTGGGGTCACCAATAGTCTTAATATCACTATCCAAACTATTCCATTTCCGCGTACCTCTATAAAAAACAGAAACAAATGAACGGGAAGATATACCTCAAAGTACACAGAAGTCCGCGCTACCCCTTGTATCATGAGAATGAACAGTAGACCTAATGGACAATAAATCATCAAAACAACGAGGCTGAACATCCTGCTGCAGTCCAAAAATAAGCCACAATACATAGAACTCACGAAGGCCTGCAGCCGGCAAAATTTTAAAAGTTGGGTAAATTTCTCGAACAGACATACGTGGAGATATACCGGCTAAAATTCTTACGGCATGATTTTGTAGAACTCTTATTGGTTTTAGGGTAGAAGAAAAAGTAGAGAGCCAAATACTTGAACAATAAAGTATATACGGGTGTATTAAAGAAAAATAAAGATGGCGAAGGACAGACTTGGGAAAACAATGTTGGAGTTTCTTCATTATACCGAGATTTCTTGCCAAAATTTTGCTAGTTAAAGTTACATGTTCCTTAAAAGGTAGAGTTTCATCTATTACAATCCCAAGGTATTTAAGAGACGCAGTCCGTTTTATAAAGCCATTGGGCATATCTAACTCCTTGATCCATGGGTAAAAGTTTGATGATCGCGAGAAAATAATAAAGTTAGACTTAGCCTTGTTAATCCTTAATTGATTTACCCTCAGCCATGTTATAATTCTATTAACTGATTCCTTCATGGAAATCTGCAGCAGCTCCGCTGTCTTAGCTGTGCTAATGGCTGTTGTGTCATCAGCAAAAAGTGAAACTGTTTCATTAGTCGGGTTTACCGTTAGTTCATTTATTCTATAGCAAAAATTATTCAGACAATTTGGTAAATCATTAATAAATATCAAGAATAATATAGGACCGAGAACTGATCCTTGCGGAACACCTACTTCAATACGCATTTTCTCGGAAGAAGGATCATTTAGTTGGACATACTGATAACGATTACTTAAAAAACTTCTTAAAAAATTTAATGATTTACCCCTCAAACCATACACCTCACACTTCTTAAGTAGAAGTTCATGACCCACAGTGTCGAAAGCTTTCATCAGATCTAAAAATATAGCACCTATTTGAAAGCCTTTATCTAATACCTCACTAATAATAGTTGTCAAATAAATCATTGCCTGTTCCGTTGTCCTTTTTCTACGGAACCCAAATTATGTCTCTACCAGTAACTTAGGATCCTCCAAAAAAATCATCATTCTAATACTAAAACACTTCTCTAAAACACGGGAAATGATGGGTAAAACAGATATCGGTCTATAGTTTCCTGGGTCATTTTGAATACCACCCTTATGAATTGGGGTTATACGGGCAACTTTAAAACAGTCTGGGAATTTTCCTTGACGAAAACACTCATTAATTAACCCACATAAAACTTCAGCTATAACAGGAAAAATACATTTAAGTGTTTTTAGAGTAATATGATCGCTACTAGATGAATTACTACGCAACCCATAAATATTTTTTTTAATTTCATCAACTGTTAGAAGTCTAAGGTGAAGAGATACATCAATCGGGTCCCTCAGTAAGGACTCGAACGTTGGATCACCACTATCAGGTACAACTGACATAGCTAAATTCAGACCAATATTCGAAAAATAACTCTGAAATTCATTGCATATGTCCTTTTCAGAATTCAAAGTCTTTCCCATTACACTAACTAATTCATTAGGTACACTATTTATTTTTAATCCAATCACTTCTTTTATTAGTCCCCAGGTTTTCTTAGGGCATCCTTCGACCTCCTTAAACTTTTTCTCAAAATATTTCTTTTTTCATTTCTTAAAATTGTATTCAACCTATTTCGATAAATTTTATATAATTACTTATTTTCTTGTGTCGGGTTCATTATTTGAGCTCTAAACAATTTATCTCTTACATTTATTTACTTCAAAATCACAGGACTAATCCAAGGTTTTTTACTTGAGTGCTTTCTATTAAACAGTTTCAATATGACTGCTTGAATTATCAAACTCTGCAACTTTTCATAAAATAAAACAAACTTTGAATTTGCGTCCTGAACTTCGCCTAGAACATCGCACCAATTCACATTTTCTATATCATTTTTAAGTTTTACCATCGCATTTTTACTGATCACTGGAATCCTTGATTTTTTGCCTTTAACCACCTTCGTGACAGTTCTAAAGCTAGCTGAAACTCCAAAGTGGTCAGATACATCGTTGATAAGGACCCTGGGAAGACTCAAGGGTACATTAGAAAGGATGTTATCCAGAAGCTTAGCTGATGTTCCCGTAATTCTTGTAGGGATATTTATACAAGGATGAAACCCATTAGATAAACTTCTATTAATAAATTCAGTGCTAGCAGATGACTGATCTATAAGGTCAATATTAAAATCCCCCATAATAAAACATTGCATAGAGTTAATCGGAAGTTTCATTAATTGTTCTTCAAATAGGTCCACAAAGTCTTGGAGCAGGCTCTGTGGAGGTCTATATACTACAACAATGCAAAAATTCAAATTCTCTCTAGTTATATGTAAAACAAAGCACTCGCAAACTTTCTCTCTATATATTGTAAGATCTTCTCTTATTGAAACCTTATAATCAGCCTGAATATAAGCTGCTAGGCCTCCATGTTGGTAATACTCTCGATTCCTTACATATAAATTATAACCAGGGATATGCAGTAATTGCGAGTTATTATCATTTAACCACGTTTCAGTTAAAGCGATCACCTGAAAGACATTAGTATTTATTAATTCCGATAAAAAATTATGCGCAGAATTCAATCCCTGAGAATTCAAATGAAAAATGTTAAGGCCAAAATGGCCCCTATCACCATACAAGGGTAGTGCCCCTTCTTTAAAAATATACCTTGATGGTTCATTTGTGAAAATCTCAGTAGCATTAATATCTAAATTTCTATTTATTCTTTCATTAAACTGGCTGGAAAAATCCACGCTTCGACTTTCAAGTTGCAGGACATTGCTGTTCCCAGGAGGTAAAACGGTATCTCTAACCATCATCAATAAAAGTTAATGTATGTAACGATAGAGGGTGGCAGTGGCGAAAAAAATTATTATCTACTAAACATATATCTAGACCTAGATAAATACAAAAAAAAAAAATATATTCCGTCAAAGCGGACATAAGAAACAAAGATTAAACAAAACAAATAAACAAACCGGTCGATATGTATACGCATATCAACTCCCAAAATAAAATTCAGTGGGCTTAATATGGCTCAAAACTTCATTTATAAGCAAACCAAAATTTACTAACCTTCATAATTAATAACTTTTCATATATTCTCTAAAAAAATAATTTCCAAACACTATAAATAACTAGCTCAAAACCACTATTTACATTTTTAACGCTTTGAACCATTCAACCTTTTCAACATTACCTGCAGATTTAATAGAAAGAACCGGCGGTACTACGGGTGGTATCCAGCACTCAACACCTCTCTCCATCAAATATTTTTTTTTTCACCACCAATTCCTTTCTAATTTGGCGCACCTCTCTACTAACATCATCACTAATAAAAACTGGTTTTCCAAACTGCAAGTCCTTTCCTCTTAATTTCTTTTTATTTTTCATTATGCCGTATCGGTCCTTATGATCAGTAACTTTGATTTTGATAAAGTCACTCACTTCATGTACCACTGAAAATGGAGGAATATCCTTCACTTCCATTTCTAATCCCTCATTCAGCACTCTTTTAAGGATATTTTTTGCATCTGACAATGAATCAGTCCTCACATTCCAAAACAGTATGTTGTTTTTTCTTTCCGTATGCTGCAACACAAGAGACTGATTTTTTAATGATGTAACTTGTGTAAATAAATCATTCACGAGTTTATCCTGATTTTCCATCTTAGACTTCAAACTATCTACCCGATTATTTGTTTCTCTTGCATCACCTTCCACACGCGTGCATCTTTCTCCCAATTCACGAACAGTCTTTTGTGTATTTTGCACATCAGTCTTCACACTATGAAGGGACTCTCTAATTTCTTTTACGTCTGATTGTAAAGTTTCCAACAGCTCCAAAATTCTTACGCTATTTTCTGCATTTGTTTTCTCACATTCCTGTCGTAAGCATTTACCACTCGAATCCAGAATAGAATCTTCTGGCGAAGGCCTTTTCTTCCCTGTTTGAGTTTTTGGGGTTGACGTTAGGCTTTCATTTGATTTATCACCACTCTCATTACCACCATCAGTTTTTACTCTCTTATCATTTCTCTTTCTCCCCATTCTAATGGACAATTACGGCAAAATAAATTTCCAAAAAAGGCAATCTTCAATCAATATATGCCACACGGTTCAAAAGTTCTTTATATTTTCATATTTGCTGTGACATTTGGGTATTATTTATTCGTTCATTTCACTGACCACTACTAACCCACTTCATTAACTATATTAACGGAATGATTGCATAACCACAATCTTCAAAATAAAGGTAAAGTTTTTTCAAGGTCATTCGTTACTTGTGTAATCATATATTAGCTTAACATATTTCTTTCATTCCACGCAAAAATCAATAGGCTTCTTGTCCAGGTTTATCACAGGTAAACAAGTTATCCGTGAGATATAATTTATCACATGTAAACAGTTAATCCGTGAAATGTACTTTTTATTTAAGATGTTAACTATCCAAAAACTGAATGAAGACTAAAGCATAGCATATATTAAATACGTAACCTAACCTAGGTACCTTTCCCCCCTAAACCTCAAAAAACAACAGTTTAAATATTGTAAATTCATTGAGAAACCACGTTCTTCGATCAATTTAGATAGCAGTTACCCGCTTTACGGGTTTCCATGACTGCATTCCTTCGACAGGCTATAGCGCTGTGTACTACTAAGTGCTGCAACTGTACCCATTTTTTAATATAATAATTAAAAAAACTTTTTCCACAAAATAAGTTTTTCAAAGAAAAGTAAAGAACTTCACTAAACGAAAATTGAGCAAAAATAAAATCAAATAATCTACCAAGCGTGAAACTACCACAAATCAGCATCGATAAATAAATGAAACCCAAAACGAACAGAAATTACAATAAATAACCGAGTCAAACTCAAAACGAACAGAAATTAACATAAGTTGGGCTCAAAACCCATATGCCTTCCCAAGGCCAGAACATAATTTGCACTTTACTGAAAAAATATAAATGTTTTTACTTTTATAACTTTAATAAATCAAATAATATTAACATTTTGATTACTAAATACCAGTATATGTATATTAAACTGACAATGCACATTCATTTGTATTTAATTCAGTAAAGTGCAAATTATGTTTTTGGCCTTTTATGTCTAGGCCTTTCGATTTCCAATCGAATGAGCCCTTTTTGAGTTTCTACGACAACACTTACTATAAACACCTTATATGCCCCCAGGGTATAAATTACAACCTTTACCCTAAGGGCTGTGAGGGTGGTTGTCATCCTCTAAGACCTAATTTCCAGAACTTTCAACTACGCTTAACAAAGTGGCTATATCAAAATTTTGATTGGATGTGTCTGGGAAAATGGTGGGCGTGAGAAGGGCGTTAGTTTCTCTACGATCACTTTCAACTATTAAAAAAGGAACTAGCCCTTTCGATTTCCAATCAAATGAGCCCTTTTGAAGTTTTTAGGACAGCACTTTAAAAAAAAACCTTATATGCCCCCTGGGAATAACTTACAACCCTCAACCTGAGGGCTGGGGGGGTTGTCAGCCTCAAAGACCTAATTTCCAGAACTTTCTACTACGTTGAACGAAATGGCTATCTGAAAATTTGGATTGCATGTGCTTGGGGAAAAGGTGGGCGTGAGAGGGGGGTTAGTTGCCTCAAATCACTTTCGACTATTTAAAAGGGCACTATCCCTTTGAATTTACAATCAAAAGAGCCCTTTTCAAGTTTCTAGACAAAGATTTCAATAAAAACCTTATATGACCCCAGGGCATAACTTATAACCCTTGCCCTCAAGAGTGTGGGGGGAGTGTCCTGCTCAAAGGTATAATTTCCTGAACTTTAAACTGCATGGAACAAAATGGCTATCTAAAAATTTTGATTGGATATATTATGGGATATTTTGGGCGTGGAAGGGATGTTAGTTGCCTTCCAATCACTTTCGACTATTAAAAAGGGCACTAGCCATTTCAATTTCCAATCGAATGAGCCCTTTTTGAAGTTTCTAAGACGACACGTTTTATAAAAACCTTATATGCCCCCAGGGCATAACTTACAGCACTTGTCCTGAGGGCTGTGGGGGAGTGTCCTCCTCAAAAACGTAGTTTCTATCTAGAAATCCACAACACTGAACAAAATAGCTATCTAAAAATTTTGATTGAATGTGTTTGGGGAAAGGGTGGGCGAAAGAGGGGGGCTCGTTGCCATCTAATCACTTTCGACTATAAAAAAAGGCACTAGACCTTTGAATTTCCAAACGAATGAGCCCTTTTTCAAGCTTGTACGACAAAGATTTCAATTAAAACTTATATGCCCCCAGGGCATAACTTATAACCCTTGCCCTCAAGAGTGTGGGGGAGTGTCCTGCTCAAAGATATAATTTCCTGAACTTTAACTGCGTGGAACAAAATGGCTAACTCAAAATTTTGATTGGATGTGTTTGGGGAAATGTCGGACGTGGAAGGGGTGTTAGTTGCCTTCCAATTACTTTTGACTATTAAAAAGGGCACTAGCCATTTCAATTTCTAATCAAATGAGCCCTTTTTGAAGTTTCTACGACAACGTGTTCTATAAAGACTTTATATGTCCCCAGGGCATAACTTACAACCCTTACCCTGAGGGCTGCGAGAGGGTTGTGATCCTCAAAGACCTAATTTACAGAACTTAAAACTACGTTGAATAAAATGGCTATCTCAAAACTTTGATTGGATAAGTTTGGGGAAAAGGTGGGCATGAGAGGGGGGTTAGTTGCCCTCCAATCACTTTCGACTATTAAAAAGGGCACTAGCCCTTTGAATTTCCAATCGAATGAGCCTTTTTTGAAGTTTCTACGACAACGCCTTCTATAAAAACCTTATATGCCCCCAGGGCATAACTTACAACCCTTGCCCTGAAGGCTGTGGGGGAGTTTCCTCCTCAAAAACATAATTTCTATATGGAAATCAACTACGCTGAACAAAATGGCTAACTCAAAATTTTGATTGGATGTGTTTCGGGAAATGGTGGGCGTGGAAGGGGTGTTAGTTGCCTTACAATTACTTTCAACTATTAAAAAGGGCACAAGCCACTCCAATTTACAATTGAATGAGGCCTTTTCGAAGTTCCTACGACAATTTCTTCGATACGATGTGCCCTGCTCTAAAGGAAAAAAATAATAAATGACACATTGTGCCAACATCGTTCTTATATGCACTCAGGGCATAACTTAAAACCCTTGCCCCGAGGGTTGTGGGGGAGTGTCCTCCTCAAAAACCTATTTTCTATATGGAAATCAACTACGCTGAACAAAATGGCTAACTCAAAATTTTGATCGGATGTGTTTGGGGAAATGATGGGTGTGGGGGGGGGGGGGCTTGTTGCCCTCCAATCACTTTCGACTATTAAAAAGGGCACTACCCACTCCAATTTCCAATCCAATGAGCCCTTTTCGAAGTTTTTATGACAACTCCTTCGATACGAAGTGCCCGGGTATGGAGAAAAAAAAAATAATACATTGTGCCCACATCGTTCTTTACATCGTTCTTTACTATGATGGATATAAATGTTTATAGTCAAGTAACCAGTTTTCATAATAAGTTAGTTAAGTTTAATCGAACATGATTGGTCATGATGAATAATAATTAAGAACAATCTTCTTAAAAAATAAAATCGTTGAACTTGCATGTCACTAACGTACATTTTTTTATTGCATGAGTAGAAATAGTTAGTCAAGTACATGGGTAGTCAAGTAACTGGTTTTCATAATCATTGTTAAAATGAACACGATCAGACATGGCGAATTATTTCCTGAAAAACAGAAGGACATTATTTTGATTACCTATAATTGTGTCCCATCACAACCTGAATTTCAATATTCTACTTGCAGATGAAGCTCCGTCTCCGAGGACATCTTCGACAAGAAAGTAATTTTGCAATTATCTTCACCTGGTTGACTGAGATTCTTTTTGAGCCAATCTCGTTGCCCGGTCCACGAGGGAAGGACAGCGTATATGGGGGCTATCCTGGTAACTTTTAACACTTTGAATACTAATGCCTGAACAATATCGCTAAATACTTTAAATATTTTACTTGAATCCCAATATAAGTATATACATAAGCATGAATTAATAGAGACCTTATATGTCAAACTTCATTAAGTGCTTATTCCTGAATACTTAAGTAAAATAAGTTAGTACTTTAACCTCTTAAGACCAAAATATTTCCAAATACTTTATCGGGTGCATTTACTCGATTAATTTTTAAGTTCCACTAGATTGTATATTTTAATTTGTGTTCGTCAATAGTTTAATTTATTCACTCATAGCAGTTTCCTGTTTGTTTTACGTTGGATTTATTATGTGACATTTTTCTGATTCATTTAGAATGTTGAATCGCTCTTTACTTTTCTTTGGAAACTTTTTTGAAAAAAATTTCGTTGTTGGTTAGTAAAAACCTACTTTAATATTTTTGTTTTTGCCTGGACCCATCAACCAAGCATTAACAAAGAGCTTGAGTGCATTGCTAAGAAAAACGACAAAGAGTCTGTTTGTCGAATTGTCAACAGCCATGAAGATTTCCATCAAGTGATTTTCTCATTCTCATTAATTGACAAATAATATACTAAAGAGAGGGATATTACCTAGTACCTTGAAAAAAAAAACACCCACAGCCTTTCTGGATGACTAAGGGAAAGGGCTTAGTCTGAGGGATTTGGCTGGTGACGGACAGTTGACAAGTATCCTGAATGTGAGAATGATTTGCTACGATCGAAGTCCAGAGTCACACAATTAAATGGGAGCACCAACAATAGACAAAGCGGAGTTGCTAGGTTTCCCAGTTTACTCGGATTCTTTTCTTTTGTCCTAACTTGCTTAACTTGAGAATGTGTTCTTATGTCAAAAAGGAAATGTGTTCAAAGATCTTTGTTCTAGTTTTTTTTTGGCAATATTAACTTAATACCCAGAAATGTAAAGTGAGAACAAATCAATAGTGTAAGGACATGTTAAGCATAAACATTATTGAACAGAAAGTTTTTTTTATTTACAATCAAGAGCCCAGAGAATCATGCAAATAGGGAGCTAATACAGATGTGAATTCTGAAAGTACAGTTAAAAGAGCTAACAGCATTCAAATTACACACAATAAGAGATTTGGGTTTATAATTTTAGGCAATCGACTAATCAATTAAAAATTTTTACTTTACTTTAATTATATTTTAAAAAAAAATCATTTTGTATGCTGCTTTTAAACTTAAGCTAGCTATACAGTTAACAAACTTACTATATATTATTCCAGTGACCTCAGATAAAATTTTAATATGACGGTCTTATGGTATTGTCTTAAATATACCTGCTAACAAGGAGAAGAATTTGCCCTCAAGATAGTTCCTATTCACCTTCTAGTAAAAAGAACTTTTAGTTTTAGACAAGGTCAAAATTGGAAAAGCTGGTTTACACCAAAAACCTCGAAGATGTAGTCAGAGATCGTAAGTATTATGACATATTGGGGGAAGGGGTATTGCCACCAATTGTAACCAAAACTCAATGGTAGTCAAAGGTCTGAAAACTATTGTTTATCAAATCGATATACTACTTGTTTTACTATGAAGTAACACTTCTGCACGCATAGGTGTTTTTTTTTCTTTTTTATCACGGTCAGCAGTCTTTAAGTCGGTAATGGTAATAAATAGAAATTAAAAAAAGGCACGCGCAAATTGTTAAACACACGAGAAAAGAAATTTTCTTAGGTGCAAGAATAAACTTCTTAGGCATTGGTTGGACTATTTTTAGACTAAAGTTATCTCTTAGAGTCCCGAGGCAGAAAATTATACGTTTCTTCTTGATTTCCACGAAATAACTCTAGGCATGTCCGTTTGGAAATCCCAAATCCCATTGTATTTTTTACGACCAGCAGTCTATAAGTCGTAGATCCATTTGGGGTATATGTTGATTAAAGATTTTCTTTGTTTAAAACCACTGAGTGTCGCTGAGTGTTATTACCGCTGAGTGTCGATTACAACTGGTTACGCTATCCCTTTTCTCAAAATTTAATAATATCATTTAACAGAAGGATTTAAACTAAATAAAAATTATCTGGTAACCCAACCGTGAAACGATGAAGAAGATTTCTTCTGAAGCTTACAAAATTTATATTAATTTGCAAGAAAAAAATCTGTTGTTTAGCCACCTAGATAGTATTAATAAAGAGCAAAGCCAAAATGTCTTAGGTTCAAAAGTATACGTTTTAGGGATAATTTTAGGTCGGGCTCATGTAGAGCCTAAATGGTCCCTCCAAATCCTGGGATAGAAATTCTTTGTGTCACTTCAGTTTCTAAGGACAAACTACGGAAATGTCAACTCTGAGATCCCACCTTCGATTTATATTATTTGAAAACCTTGATTTCAGTCGAAGGATCTAAGATTCCGTATGTATACAAGGCTTGGGCCCTGAATTAAACTGCAATACTACGGGTTTTATCCGACTCATACATAAGAGGGAAGGGAAAGGGATTTCCAGAATTTTCTTTTTTGTAGAAATTCCAGAAGGGGTTGTCACATCTCAACAAAACTTCATTAGAGGTACAAACTAGCGTCTTAGTTTCACCTATGGGTTGTCCATAAACGATTCAAATACTGCTGGGTATATACGGAGGCCGGAGTAGGGTGTACATATGGAATTTGCTCCCTTTACGTTCCTTCCGGTGCTGTTTGGGGAGATTACGTTCCATGGCACCTTTCCAAGGCAGATTACCAGACTGGTTATTTGGCAAGGTATAATGTGGTCAAACATGTTTTGAGAGCATGCAGTTTTTTATTAAAAAATTGGACACTACAATCACAATTGTTTGATTGACATTTAAAAAGGGGTAATGAGATTTGCAAATTGGAGTGTAGGATTTGCGAATTTGATCCTATTAAGGATTGACTTGAAATACAAATTTTTAACTAGAAATGGCTGAAAAGTGTTTTCGGGGAGATGCGGTGATTGTGTACTGTATAATACACAAGTGATGTTTGGACAGTGTTGTCAATTTAAAATAGTTTAACGTTATACTATATGAAGAAGTTGATACTAAGAGGGGTGTAGATGACAAGAAAAGAATTGTAATAACGAATAGCTTTACTTCTTCGAAGTGTTCCGTATAATATATAAGTGGTGGGGTGATGGCAGAAGGATCTCTTTGGGTTGTCTCTTTGGGTTGTTTGAGTCTTTTCGGTCTGTGTTTGTCCCTTTAGACTGTTTATGTTTCTTTGGGCTATGTGTGTCTCCATGGGCTGTTTGAATCTTTTTGGTCTGTTTGTGTCTCTCTGGGCTGTTTGAGTCTTTTTGGTCTGTAGAACGAGGATTCCCCCATTGGTTCCTGGCAGTAGGCTATGCATACCAAGTTGAAAATTTGACAGAATGAGGTATTTTATGTGGAATTTGCACTAAATCAAAATACACTATGTGCACCCAGATTTTCAAAATGGCATATCTCAAAAAGAGATTTGTGTATTAAGTTGGAACTTTCAGAGAGTGCTTAAAGGGAAAGTCAATTCACCAAAAGGAAATATGTGCACACTCAGGCCTGGATAAAAGGGTTAAAGTGATTAGCAATTACGAGCGAGGATTCCCCCATTGGTTCCTGGCACTAGGCTACGCATATCAAGTTGAAAATTTGACAGAATGAGGTATTTGAGGTGGAACTTGAACTAAATCAAAATACACTATGTGCACGCAGATTTTGAAAATGGCATATCTCAAAAAGGGATTTGTTTATTAAGTTGGAACTTTCAGAGAGTGCTTAAACGGAAAGTCAATTCACCAAAAGGAAATATGTGCACGCTCAGGCCTGGATAAAAGGGTTAAAGTGATTAGCAATTACGAGCGAGGATTCCCCCATTGGTTCCTGGCACTAGGCTACGCATATCAAGTTGAAAATTTGACAGAATGAGGTATTTGAGGTGGAACTTGAACTAAATCAAAATACACTATGTGCACGCAGATTTTCAAAATGGCATATCTCAAAAAGGGATTTGTGTATTGTTGGAACTTTCAGAGAGTGCTTAGAGGGAAAGTCAATTCACCAAAAGGAACTATGTGCACGCTCAGGCCTGGATAAAAGGGTTAAAGTGATTAGCAATTACGAGCGAGGATTCCCCCATTGGTTCCTGGCACTAGGCTAGGCATATCATGTTGAAAATTTGACAGAATGAGGTATTTGAGGTGGAACTTGAACTAAATCAAAATACACTATGTGCATGCAGATTTTCAAAATAGCATATCTCAAAAAGGGATTTGTGTATTAAGTTGGAACTTTCAGAGAGTGCTGAAAGGGAAAGTCAATTCACCAAAAGGAACTATGTGCACGCTCAGGCCTGGATAAAAGGGTTAAAGTGATTAGCAATTACGAGCGAGGATTCCCCCACTGGTTCCTGGCAGTAGGCTACGCATACCAAGTTGAAAATTTGACAGAATGAGGTATTTGAGGTGGAACTTGAACTAAATCAAAATACACTATGTGCACGCAGATTTTCAAAATGGCATATCTCAAAAAGGGATTTGTGTATTAAGTTGGAACTTTCAGAGAGTGCTTAAAGGGAAAGTCAATTCACTAAAAGGAAATATGTGCACGCTCAGGCCTGGATAAAAGAGTTAAAATGATTAGCAATTACGAGTGAAAGATCTCACTGAAGTAACTCTATTTTAGCATCTTTTCCCTACGTGGATTAGTTTGCGCCGATTGTACATTTTTGTTTTTTTTTTGGTGGTGGTTTTATTGGTTTTTATTTTTTTCTTTTTTTTTTTTTTTTTTTTTTTTTTTTTTTTTTTTTTTTTTTTTTTTTTTTTTTTTTTTTTTTTTTTTTTTTTTTTTGTGTCTTTCGTGCTGAAGACGCCTTGTTTGTATACAGGCGAAATATCCGCGTTGTTTTGTTTCTGTTGTTTTCCTTTTCTCTCCACTGGCCACAGTCTCGTTTGTTTGTTTTTTTTGTAGAGATTTTTCTCTTTGTTGGTTTTTTAGCAATTACGAGCGAGGATTCCCCCGTTGGTTCCTGGCACTAGGCTACGCATATCAAGTTGAAAATTTGACAGAATGAGGTATTTGAGGTGGAACTTGAACTAAATCAAAATACACTATGTGCACGCAGATTTTCAAAATGGCATATCTCAAAAAGGGATTTGTGTATTAAGTTGGAACTTTCAGAGATTGCTTAAAGGGAAAGTCAATTCACCAAAAGGAAATATGTGCACGCTCAGGCTGGGGATGAGTTGCAAGGGAGTTGAGTTGCACGGAGGGTTCAGTTACATGGGAGGTTCAGTTAAAGGGGGTATAGTTAAATGGGGTTGAGTTGCACGGGAGTTGAGTTGCACGAGGGTTCAGTTGCACGGGGGTTCAGTTACATGCGGGTTCAGTTACAAGGGGTTTAGTTAAATGTGGTTGAGTTACATGGGGGGTTGAGCTGCACGAGGGTTCAGTTAAAGGGGGTTCAGTTGCACGGGGGTTTGAGTCATTTTAAAGGGGTTTGAGAGACTCGGTCTCATTGTATTTTCCATAATTTTCTTACAAGAAACTAGAGTTTACGGTCAAAAACCCTTATTAGCTCAGATTTTATAGGAATAGTTTTATTTTTCGATCCGAAAATAGACTAAAGTTTCAGATTTGAACCAGAGAATTGTATTCTCCATAATTTTCTTACATCTTTGGAAATCATTACCGATAACAAACATGTTTTCGTCCGGATGAGTTTTTGAAAGCACATTCAGCATGGCGTGCGCTATTTTTTTTTATCATGAACCCTTTAGAGACCAATTTGATCAACTTGGAGAAAGTTCAAATAGAATCGTTACTGATATTGATATTAGTGCGTAAACTACAAACTGACAAAAAATATCCAGAACTTTCTTTTTCTTATAGCCTTGACTTTGAAGACATTTCTTCATCTTAATTGGCTTTAGAAATATCATGCAAAATAAAACTAGTGAAATAATTTAGGTCATATGATAAATTTAATTAAATTTTTTTTAATGCAGTAGTTTTTTAGTAAGGACACTCGATATCCTAAAAGTGTCTGATTAAAACTTTTACCTTGAGCATCGATGTTGTTAGCAGAATTTCAAAAGGATCGTTTATGAGTGCTGGCGTATCTGATGAAATAATTTAGGTCGTATGATAAATTTGATTTTTTTTTTTAATACAGTAGCTTTTCAGTAAGGACATTCGATATCCTAAAAGTGTTTGATTCAAACTTTTACCTTGAGCATCGATGTTGTTAGCAGAATTTCAAAAGGATCGTTTATGAGTGCTGGCGTATCTGATGAAATAATTTAGATCGTATGATAAATTTAATTTTTTTTTAATGCCGTAGTTTTTCAGTAAGGACACTCGATATCCTAAAAATGTTTGATTCAAACTTTTATCTTGAGCATCGATATTGTTAGCAGAATTTCAAAGGATCGTTTGTGAGTGCTGGCGTATCTGATGAAATAATTTAGGTCGTATGATCAATTTAATTTATTTTTTTAATGCAGTAGTTTTTCAGTAAGGACACTCGAGACAACACGCACACAGAGAGAACGCACACACAGATACGAAACACACATAGAGACGACACACGCATAGAGACAACACACACACACACAGAGACGACACCCACACAGAGACGACACACACACAGAGACGACACACACACACAGAGACGACACACACACAGAGAGACGACATACTCAAAGTGACGACTTACACTTAGAGACGACACACACACACACACACACACACACACACACAGAGACGACAAACACACAGAGACAACACAAAGACACAAAGAGACGACACACACACACACACAGATACGAAACACACAAAGAGACGACACACGCACAGAGACGACACACACACACAGAGCCAAGTCACGCACAGAGAGGACAAACACACAGAGACGACAGACACAAAGAGACGACTCAAACGCAGAGAGGACAAACACACAGAAATGAAACACACAGAGAGACGACACACACACACATAGAGACAACACAGACACAGAGAGGACACACACACACAGAGTCGAAACACACACACAGAGACGACACATAAACAGAGGCGACACATACATAGAGACGACAAACATACAGAGAAGACACAAAAACAGAGATGACACACTCACATAGAGACGACACACACACACACAAAGACAACAAACACAGAGACAACACACGCGCAGAGACGACACACGCGTAGAGACGACACACACACACACAAAGACAACAAGCACAGAGACAACACGCACACAGAGACAACACACACAGACACAGAGACGACACGCACAGAGACGACACACACACACACAGAGACGACAACCCATAGAGAGAAGACACACGCACAGAGACGGCACGCACACAGAAACAGCACACACACACACAGAGAGACGACACGTACATAGCGATGACACACGCATAGAGACGACAAACACAGACACGACAACACACAGAGAGAAGACACTCGCACAGAGACGACACACACACACACACAGACGATACACGCACAGAGATGACACACACACACACACACAGACGAAACACGCATAGAGACGACACATGCACAGGGACGATACACACACAGAGACAACACACACACACACAGAGACGACACACACATAGCGACGACACACACATAGAGACGACACACACAGAGACGACACACACACAGAGAGAAGACACACGCACAGAGACGACGCACACACACACACACAGAGACGACACACACACAGAGATGATACACACATACAGAGACGAAACACCCATAGAGACGACACACGCACAGAGACGATACACACACAGAGTCAACACACACAGAGAGACGAGACACACACACAGAAATGACAAACACGCATAGAGACGACACACACAAAGAGGCGACACACACACACACAGATACGAAACACACATGGAGACGACATACGCATAGAGACAACACACACACGCAGAGACAACACCCACACAGAGACGACACACGCAGAGAGAGACGACACACTCACAGAGAGAGGACACACTCAAAGTGACGACTTACACATAGAGACGACACACACACAGAGACGACAAACACACAGAGACGACAAACACACAGAGACAACACACACAAAGAGACGACACACACACAGATACGAAACACACAAAGAGACGACACACGCACAGAGACGACACACACACACAGAGTCCACTCACATACAGAGAGGACAAACACACAGAGACAACAGACACAAAGAGACGACTGACACATAGAGAGGACAAACACACAGAAACGACATCAAAGAGACGATACACACACAGAGATGACACACACACACACAGAGACGAAACAAACATAGAGACGACACATGCACAGGGACGATACACACACAGAGACAACACACACACACAGAGACGACACACACATAGCGACGACACACGCACAGAGACGACACACACACACACAGAGACGAAACACACACAGAGACGACACACACACAGAGAGAAGACACACACACAGAGACGAAACACACACAGAGAGAAGACACACACACAGAGACGAAACACACACACACACAGAGACGACACACACACAGAGATGATACACACATACAGAGACAAAAAACCCATAGAGACGACACACGCACAGAGACGATACACACACAGAGTCAACACACACGGAGAGACGAGACACACACACAGAAATGACAAACATACATAGAGACGACACACACAAAGAGACGACACACACACACAGATACGAAACACACATAGAGACGACACACGCATAGAGACAACACACACACACAGAGACAACACCCACACAGAGACGACACACACAGAGAGAGACGACACACACACAGAGACGACACACTCAAAGTGACGACTTACACATAGAGACGACACACACACACACAGAGACGACAAAAATACAGAGACGACAAACACACAGAGACGACACACATAGAGAGATGACACACACACACACAGAGACGACAAACACACATAAAGAGACGACACACACACACAGATACGAAACACACAAAGAGACGACACACGCACAGAACACACTCAAAGTGATGACTTACACATAGAGACGACACACACACAGAGACGAAACACGCACAGAACACACTCAAAGTGACGACTTACACATGGAGACGACACACACACAGAGACGACAAACACACAGAGAGAAGACACACACATAGAGAGATGACACACACACACACAGAGACGACAAACACACAAAGTGTGTGTGTGTGTGTGCGTGTGTGTGTGTGTGTGTGTGTGTGGTGTGTGTGTGTGTGTGTGTGTGTGTGTGTGTGTGTGTGTGTGTGTGTGTGTGTGTGTGTGTGTGTGTGTGTGTGTGTGTGTGTGTGTGTGTGTGTGTGTGTGTGTGTGTGTGTGTGTGTGTGTGTGTGTGTGTGTGTGTGTGTGTGTATGTGTGTGTGTGTGTGTGTGTGTGTGTGTGTGTGTGTGTGTGTGTGTGTGTGTGTGTGTGTGTGTGTGTGTGTGTGTGTGTGTGTGTGTGTGTGTGTGTGTGTGTGTGTGTGTGTGTGTGTGTGTGTGTGTGTGTGTGTGTGTGTGTGTGTGTGTGTGTGTGTGTGTGGTGTGTGTGTGTGTGTGTGTGTGTGTGTGTGTGTGTGTGTGTGTGTGTGTGTGTGTGTGTGTGTGTGTGTGTGTGTGTGTGTGTGTTGTGTGTGTGTGTGTGTGTGTGTGTGTGTGTGTGTGTGTGTGTGTGTGTGTGTGTTGTGTGTGTGTGTGTGTGTGTGTGTGTGTGTGTGTGTGTGTGTGTGTGTGTGTGTGTGTGTGTGTGGTGTGTGTGTGTGTGTGTGTGGTGTGTGTGTGTGTGTGTGTGTGTGTGTGTGTGTGTGTGGTGTGTGTGTGTGTGTGTGTGTGTGTGTGTGTGTGTGTGTGTGTGTGGTGTGTGTGTGTGTGTGTGTGTGTGTGTGTGTGTGTGTGTGGTGTGTGTGTGTGTGTGTGTGTGTGTGTGTGTGTGTGTGTGTGTGTGTGTGTGTGTGTGTGTGTGTGTGTGTGTGTGTGTGTGTGTGTGTGTGTGTGTGTGTGTGTGTGTGTTGTGTGTGTGTGTGTGTGTGTGTGTGTGTGTGTGTGTGTGTGTGTGTGTGTGTGTGTGTGTGTGTGTGTGTGTGTGTGTGTGTGTGGTGTGTGTGTGTGTGTGTGTGTGTGTGTGTGTGTGTGTGTGTGTGTGTGTGTGTGGTGTGTGTGTGTGTGTGTGTGTGTGTGTGTGTGTGTGTGTGTGTGTGTGGTGTGTGTGTGTGTGTGTGTGTGTGTGTGTGTGTGTGTGTGTGGTGTGTGTGTGTGTGTGTGTGTGTGTGTGTGTGTGTGTGTGTGTGTGTTGTGTGTGTGTGTGTGTGTGTGTGTGTGTGTGGTGTGTGTGTGTGTGTGTGTGTGTGTGTGTGTGTGTGGTGTGTGTGTGTTGTGTGTGTGTGTGTGTGTGTGTGTGTGTGTGTGTGTGTGTGTGTGTGTGTGTGGTGTGTGTGTGTGTGTGTGTGGTGTGTGTGTGTGTGTGTGTGTGTGTGTGTGTGTGTGTGTGTGTGTGTGTTGTCTCTGTGTGTGTATCGTCCCTGTGCATGTGTCGTCTCTATGTGTGTTTTGTCAGTTTGTGTCTGTTGTCTCTGTGTGTCTGTTGTCTCTATGTGTGAGTCGTCTCTTTGTGTCTGTCGTCTCTGTGTGTGTGTGTGTGTCGTTTCTGGGTGTTTGTCCTCTCTATGTGTGAGTCGTCTCTTTGTGTCTGTCGTCTCTGTGTGTTTGTCCTCTCTGTGTGTGAGTGGACTTTGTGTGTGTGTGTCGTCTCTCTGCGTGTGTCGTCTCTTTGTGTGTTTGTCGGCTCTCTGTGTGTGTGTCATCTCTCAATGTGTGTCGTCTCTGTGTGTTTGTCGTCTCTGTGTGTGTGTCGTCTCCATGTGTAAGTCGTCACTTTGAGTGTGTTCTGTGCGTGTGTCGTCTCTGTGTGTGTGTCGTCTCTATGTGTAAGTCGTCACTTTGAGTGTGTTCTGTGCGTCTGTCGTCTCTTTGTGTGTTTCTTATCAGTGTGTGTGTCTCGTCTCTGTGTGTTTGTCGTCTCTGTGTGTTTGTCGTCTCTGTGTGTTTGTCGTCTGTGTGTGTGTGTGTGTGTGTCGTCTCTATGTGTAAGACGTCACTTTGAGTGTGACGTCTCTGTGTGTGTGTCGTCTCTCTCTGTGTGTGTCGTCCCTGTGTGGGTGTTGTCTCTGTGTGTGTGTGTGTTGTCTCTATGCGTGTGTCGTCTCTATGTATGTTTGTCATTTCTGTGTGTGTGTCTCGTCTCTCCGTGTGTGTTGACTCTGTGTGTGTATCGTCTCTGTGCGTGTGTCGTCTCTATGGGTGTTCCGTCTCTGTATGTGTGTATCATCTCTGTGTGTGTGTCGTCTCTGTGTGTGTGTCGTCTCTATGTGTGTGTCGTCTCTGTGCGTGTGTCGTCGCTATGTGTGTGTCCTCTCTGTGTGTGTTTCGTCGCTGTGTGTGTGTGTCGTCTCTGTGCGTGTGTTGTCACTATGTGTGTGTCGTCTCTGTGTGTGTGTCTGTCGTCTCTGTGTGTTTGTCGTCTCAGTGTGTTTGTCGTCTCTGTGTGTGTCGTCTCTATGTGTAAGTCGTCACTTTGAGTGTGTCGTCTCTCTGTGTGTGTGTCGTCTCTCTCTATGTGGGTGTTGTCTGTGTGTGTGTGTTGTCTCTATGCGTGTGTCGTCTCTATGTGTATTTCGTATCTGTGTGTGTGTGTCGTCTCTTTGTGTGTGTCGTCTATATGTGTGTTTGTCATTTCTGTGTGTGTGTCTCGTCTCTCTGTGTGTGTTGACTCTGTGTGTGTATCGTCTCTGTGCGTGTGTCGTCTCTATGGGTGTTTCGTCTCTGTATGTGTGTTTCATCTCTGTGTGTGTGTCGTCTCTGTGTGTGTGTGTGTGTGCGTCGTCTCTGTGCGTGTGTCTTCTCTCTGTGTGTGTGTCGTCTCTGTGTGTGTCGTCTCTATGCGTGTGTCGTCGCTATGTGTGTGTCGTCTCTGTGTGTGTGTGTGTGTTTCATCTCTGTGCATGTATCGTCTCTGTGTGTGTGTGTGTGTGTCATCTCTGTGTGTGTATCGTCTGCGTGTATGTGTGTGTGTGTGTGTGTCGTCTCTGTGCGTGTATCGTCCCTGTGCATGTGTCGTCTCTATGTGTGTTTTGTCAGTTGTGTCTGTTGTCTCTGTGTGTCTGTTGTCTCTATGTGTGAGTCGTCTCTTTGTATCTGTCGTCTCTGTGTGTGTGTGTGTCGTTTCTGGGTGTTTGTCCTCTCTATGTGTGAGTCGTCTCTTTGTGTCTGTCGTCTCTGTGTGTTTGTCCTCTATGTGTGTGAGTGGACTTTGTGTGTGTGTGTCGTCTCTCTGCGTGTGTCGTCTCTTTGTGTGTTTGTCGGCTCTGTGTGTGTGTATCATCTCTCTATGTGTGTCGTCTCTGTGTGTTTGTCATCTCTGTGTGTGTGTCGTCTCCATGTGTAAGTCGTCACTTTGAGTGTGTTCTGTGCGTGTGTCGTCTCTGTGTGTGTGTCGTCTCTATGTGTAAGTCGTCACTTTGAGTGTGTTCTGTGCGTCTGTCGTCTCTTTGTGTGTTTCGTATCAGTGTGTGTGTGTCGTCTCTGTGTGTTTGTCGTCTCTGTGTGTTTGTCGTCTGTGTGTGTGTGTGTGTCGTCTCTATGTGTAAGACGTCACTTTGAGTGTGACGTCTCTGTGTGTGTGTCGTCTCTCTCTGTGTGTGTCGTCTCTGTGTGGGTGTTGTCTCTGTGTGTGTATGTTGTCTCTATGCGTGTGTCGTCTCTATGTATGTTTGTCATTTCTGTGTGTGTGTCTCGTCTCTCCGTGTGTGTTGACTCTGTGTGTGTATCGTCTCTGTGCGTGTGTCGTCTCTATGGGTGTTCCGTCTCTGTATGTGTGTATCATCTCTGTGTGTGTGTCGTCTCTGTGTGTGTGTCGTCTCTATGTGTGTGTCGTCTCTGTGCGTGTGTCGTCGCTATGTGTGTGTCGTCTCTGTGTGTGTTTCGTCGCTGTGTGTGTGTGTCGTCTCTGTGCGTGTGTTGTCACTATGTGTGTGTCGTCTCTGTGTGTGTGTCTGTCGTCTCTGTGTGTTTGTCGTCTCAGTGTGTTTGTCGTCTCTGTGTGTGTCGTCTCTATGTGTAAGTCGTCACTTTGAGTGTGTCGTCTCTCTGTGTGTGTGTCGTCTCTCTCTGTGTGGGTGTTGTCTGTGTGTGTGTGTGTTGTCTCTATGCGTGTGTCGTTTCTATGTGTATTTCGTATCTGTGTGTGTGTGTCGTCTATATGTGTGTTTGTCATTTCTGTGTGTGTGTCTCGTCTCTCTGTGTGTGTTGACTCTGTGTGTGTATCGTCTCTGTGCGTGTGTCGTCTCTATGGGTGTTTCGTCTCTGTATGTGTGTATCATCTCTGTGTGTGTGTCGTCTCTGTGTGTGTGTGTGTGTGCGTCGTCTCTGTGCGTGTGTCTTCTCTCTGTGTGTGTGTCGTCTCTGTGTGTGTCGTCTCTATGCGTGTGTCGTCGCTATGTGTGTGTCGTCTCTGTGTGTGTGTGTGTTTCATCTCTGTGCGTGTATCGTCTCTCTGTGTGTGTGTGTGTGTGTCATCTCTGTGTGTGTATCGTCTGCGTGTATGTGTGTGTGTGTGTGTGTCGTCTCTGTGCGTGTGTCTTCTCTCTGTGTGTTGTCGTCTCTGTGTGTGTCGTCTCTATGCGTGTGTCATCACTATGTGCGTGTCGTCTCTGTGTGTATGTGTGCTGCTTCTGTGTGCGTGTCGTCTCTGTGCGTGTGTCTTCTCTCTGTGGGTTGTCGTCTCTGTGTGTGTGTGTCGTCTCTGTGCGTGTCGTCTCTGTGTCTGTGTGTGTTGTCTCTGTGTGCGTGTTGTCTCTGTGCTTGTTGTCTTTGTCTGTGTGTGTATCGTCCCTGTGCATGTGTCGTCTCTATGTGTGTTTCGTCTCTGTGTGTGTGTGTGTGTGTCATCTCTGTGCGTGTATCGTCTGTGTCTGTGTGTGTGTGTGTGTGTGTGTGTGTGTGTGTCGTCTCTGTGCGTGTGTCTTCTCTCTGTGTGTTGTCGTCTCTGTGTGTGTCGTCTCTATGCGTGTGTCATCGCTATGTGCGTGTCGTCTCTGTGTGTGTGTGTGCTGTTTCTGTGTGCGTGTCGTCTCTGTGCGTGTGTCTTCTCTCTATGGGTTGTCGTCTCTGTGTGTGTGTGTGTCGTTTCTGTGCGTGTCGTCTCTGTGTCTGTGTGTATCGTCCCTGTGCATGTGTCGTCTCTATACGTGTTTCGTCTCTCTGTGTGTGTGTGTGTGTGTGTGTCATCTCTGTGCGTGTATCGTCTGTGTGTGTGTGTGTGTCGTCTCTGTGCGAGTGTCTTCTCTCTGTGTGTTGTCGTCTCTGTGTGTGTCGTCTCTATGCGTGTGTCATCGCTATGTGCGTGTCGTCTCTCTGTGTGTGTGCTGTTTCTGTGTGCTTGTCGTCTCTGTGCGTGTGTCTTCTCTCTATGGGTTGTCGTCTCTCTGTGTGTGTGTGTCGTCTCTGTGCGTGTCGTCTCTGTGTCTGTGTGTGTTGTCTCTTTGTGCGCGTTGTCTCTGTGCTTGTTGTCTTTGTGTGTGTGTCTCGTCTCTATGCGTGTGTCGTCTCTGTGCGTGTGTTGTCTCTGTGTTTTTTGTCTTTGTGTGTGTGTGTGTGTCGTCTCTATGTGAGTGTGTCATCTCTGTTTTTGTGTCTTCTCTGTATGTTTGTCGTCTCTATGTATGTGTCGCCTCTGTTTATGTGTCGTCTCTGTGTGTGTGTTTCGTCTGTGTGTGTGTGTGTCCTCTAGTTTATTTTGATTTAGTTCAAGTTCCACATCAAATACCTCATTCTGTCAAATTTTCAACTTGGTATGCGTAGCCTCCTGCCAGGAACCAATGGGGGAATCCTCGCTCTACAGACCAAAAAGACTCAAACAGCCCAAAGAGACACAAACAGACCAAAAAGACTCAAACAGCCCATAGAGACACACATAGCCCAAAGAAACATAAACAGTCTAAAGAGACGCAAACAGTCCAAAGAGACAAACACAGACCAAAAAGACTCAAACAACCCAAAGAGACAACCCAAAGAGATCCTTCTGCCATCACCCCACCACTTATGTATTATACGGAACACTTTGAAGAAGTAAAGCTATTCGTTATTACAATTCTTTTCTTGTCATCTACACCCCTCTTAGTATCAACTTCTTCATATAGTATAACGTTAAACTATTTTAAATTGACAACACTGTCCAAACATCACTTGTGTATTATACAGTGCACAATCACCCCATCTCCCCGAAAACACTTTTCAGCCATTTCTTGTTAAAATTTTTTATTTCAAGTCAATCCTTAATAGGATCAAATTCGCAAATCCTACACTCTAATTTGCAAATCTCATTACCCCTTTTTAAATGTCAATCAAACAATTCTGATTGTAGTGTCCAATTTTTTAATAACAAACTGCATGCTCTCAAAACATGTTTGACCAAATTATACCTTGCCAAATAACCAGTCTGGTAATCTGCCTTGGAAAGGTGCCATGGAACGTAATCTCCCCAAATAGCACCGGAAGGAACGTAAAGGGAGCAAATTCCATATGTACACCCTACTGGCCGGGAATACCACAAAGTCATTGTCATTAAGACATGTAACAGAAACGGCTATTGATCCTCAAATAAACAGGCGAAAGTAATACAGACAAGTGTTCCGGTCTACTTTTCTGTGGTCTATGTCAAAGTCAACCCCTGTGGGGAGGGGGGGATTAATACCAGCCCATGGATTCTTGTCATCAGAACAATTAAAGCATCAGAGCTTAATTAGAATTTGTGGGATGTAATAATAAATAGTCCAGTTGTCCTCCTTGGGTTTTTGGACGCAGGACCGAGACAGAATCCTATCACTTACATCATTAAGACATGAGATGATGTTTAGGTCTCAATCAAACCTGATGTGAATTGAGAGCTATTGTCGTAATTACTCATTTTGTAGATCTGGGCCTAATATGATCTTTGCGCTGAAGGAATAACTAAATGCTTGTCGTCAACAAGTCTATCAGAACAGGACTATCTGACCTCAACCGAATTTTATTTTGAGCTTGAGTCCTATCTGTGTTTAATTGGGGAAGGGTCTTTACCCGTTCTTGTCCTTTTTCGTGGAAAGAGACCTTTAAATTTTTACCATCATAAAATCTGCCAGAAGGGCTTTTTCGACCTTAACAAAACTTAGTAGTGAAGTTAAAAAGATAACCGGGTTAACGAAATCCGCTTTTGAACTAAGACCGATGCACTTTTTTGTTTTAGCGCTTATCAATGAACACTGGTGAGCTAATCAAAGTATATGAAACAAGTTTTTTTTTTTCAAAAGGTAGTTCCTAAGAGGTATTATTTTGAATTCTTGAGCGGCTGACAACTTAATTACTGCAATGAATATCAGGAGCAAAAAATTGAAAAATAAACTTATGATATAACGAACTAAATAGTGATCTGGTCCTAAATCCTAAACCATCTGGCTGAATCCCAATTCCCAGTATATAGTAAAATACCAAATTTTTGCCTTCTAAAAACCCCCATCCCCCTTCCAGTTTCCGAGTAGAATGTTAAACATGTTAAATTTTGTCCGAACTTGATGGGTTTAAGGATTTTTAAACAGTATGATGAGATGATAAAAAGGGACGATGGTCCTTCAACACCGTGTACTTCTAACGCCATCTTTTCAACAGAGTATTAGATATGTGGTACCTTGTTTGAGCTGGAATCCTGGGCTGAACTCTTTTGGCTGAACAGCAGACTTTTTTGTCCAATATGTCTTAGAATATTCTTAAAAGATACCGTCTTTTTTTCAAATGTCACAATCTTGATTTCAAAGCGTGAACATCTATTTGAACTGGTTTCTTTGAGCTTGAAAATATAATTAACTCAGTGATTACGGAAGTGTCACAATACTCTATAAAGAATTACAGTTACAAGTGACTTTTCATTCTTTGGATAAACATTATAGCACTGGCGGACGTGCGTACGATTCCTGATTTTGGATTTTAAACTACAGAATTTTATGAAATTCACTCCAAGGGGCCACCAATCCAATAAAGGTGATCGCCACTGTTTCCGTGGGCCTGCCCCCGTTAAGATATGTTTCTTTTGGGATCATTTTTATATAATTTTTTTGGGGTCATTGTTTTCAAAATGGCGGAATTCAAGAAAGGGGACTTAGCTTTGGCGCAGTTCAAAGGAAATCCACTTTGGCCAGTACGTATTGTAAATGTTATTAAGTCAAAAGAATGTATACTTAATTTTACCGTTTTTTGCTACGGATCTCGTGATTTTCATGTATTGATAGCTGAGAACCTTGTATCTGTTGAAGATTATTATTCCGACGCTTCAAAGCGAACACAGAAGGGCGTAAATCACGCCTTTCGGGAAAACGAGAGCAATCCAGAAATTTACCTTGAATTTGTCAGGAAAAGAGATGGGAAAGGATCGAGTAAAACGGTTACTGTTTCAAGCTATGCCTCACAAGCTGAGGTGGAAAAATTTCGTGCAGACATTATTAAAGTCATTGAAAAAAAGGTTCAAGAAAATTTTGCTGAATCAGACAGCCTGAAACAACAAAACTTCGCTGACACGGAACTGATTGTTTCACAAATTTACGACTAAATTACCCCTGAGTATAGTGGGAAGTTCCAAAATTTCAAAAAATTTTTAGACAGTTTGAGAAGTCAGATTCAGTCTCTGGAGCGTAGAATTGAGAGTGTTGAGCAAAAAATTAATGATTTGGAACAGGAGATGCTTCTTGATTCGTTGGTGTTTTTTGGTATAAAGCAAAATCCTGAGACTAGTCTAGGCTCAACAGTCCTCAAAGTTATACAACGAATGGGAATCAGCAGTGTGTCATCTACACACGTGTTAGCGGTGAATCGGTTCAGACTCTTAAACGCCACGTCAAATACGCAAACACCGAGTACGGTGGCTCAAGTACTGATGAAATTCGGGAACAAAGACATAGCTCACACAGTTTATGAATCAAATTGAAACTTGCAAAATCTGGTATCTTCGTTCGTGAATGCCTGACTAAAGTGAAGAAATCGGTACTAGAAGGGGCTAGAGACCGATTTGGTGCTAAAAACGTTTGTACTGATCGCGGCCGCATTTAAACGAGAGTAAAGTGACTTAAATCCCGTGCGAATCAGATCACTTATACCCTGTAAACCTTCGAGTCGATTTTGTTTGTTAGTTGTGTGCTTTTTCTCTCTCTCTCTCTCTCTGTTTCTTTTTCTTTTTCGTTGTGTACTCAGTTTTTTTTTCTTTCATCTTTCATTTTTTTATTTATTTTGTTTTTTTTCTTCTTTGCTATGTTGAAAGTCAGTTTTATTTTCCTTTGTGATGTTGAATGACGTTCAATCTTTAGCAAGTTTTATGAATAGTTCTTTTCGTATTGAGGACCATTTGAAGGCCCAAGTTGGTCGTAATTATTTGCCTGTTGCAAATTTTAAACCTCTCCGTGAGAGTTCATATATTAGACCATCTGAAATAGGAAGGGGTAATTCGCTTTGCCTTTGTTCTTGGAATTGCCATCTAACTGCTGGATATTTTGATTTGCTCCAGTTTATTGAAGAATCTTCTTCTAAGTTTGATGTTGTAGGTATTTGTGAAACATTTCTAAATTCTGGCCAATCTCTCTCGGCTTATTTTTTTCCAGGTTGTTACTTTGAAGTAAGGAACCGAACATCTATGAACCGTAGTGGATTGGGATTTTTATAAAGGAAAATTTAAAGTACGTAATTAGAGATGATTTGGGGGCTTGAATTGAAGTTAAGATAGAAAGTTTTTCTCTTGGAATTGAGGTTGAAAAAAAAGAAGATTTTGATTTTGATAGAAGGTTTTGGTGTATAAGCCACCCAGTGCTCGCCTGGATGAGTTTATTGATGGTTTTGATGGGTCGCTTCGAGGTATTTCTTCTACAGGTTTGGATTTTATATGTATGGGTTATTTTAACTATAACGTTTTAAATCTTAACGCTGATAATATGATTTTTTTAAGTTATATGATTTCAAATGATCTGTACTCCTTAGCTTGTGTTCCAACCCGAATATCAAGTCACTCGGCTACTCTGATTGATAGTGTTTTCGTTGGTTCTGCTCATTTGAATCATAGTTGCGCAGACGTGATTGTGCATCGCGGTTCAGATCATCTCCCAGTTGTGACTCAGTTAACTTGTCTTAAAAAAAAATTATACCAGGTCAAATAAAATAATGGTGCATGCGCTTAAAAAGGAAAACCTAAATAAATTTGCCGAGGAACTGAGCTATCTCAGCTGGACACTGTGTTGGAAATAACTGATGATTCTTCCCTTGCTTACAATAAATTCATGTCTATTTTACAGCCAATTTATTATAAAACGTGCCTCGTACGAGCTGTCAGACAAAAGAAGGATGAACCATGAAAGCTATAGATAACTGAACAAATCATAAGTGAGAGAGATAAGAGAAATCTGCTATCTAAATACTCAGGATCCGACTGATTTCTAGGAGTTCAGAAAGGCAAGAAACAGAGTAAACTTTCCACGAAGCCATGCTAAAAACAGGTATTTTAGTGAAAAGTTCAGTGAGCACAAGGGTGATACTAAGGCAACGTGGCAGGCTATTAATGAATTCATCAGAAGTAAAAATTGCAGCCATTCTCCATGTATTAACACTAATGGCACGTCTGTAAGTGACAAAGTTGTTGTCGCCAATCATTTCGGTCATTTTTATTCAAAAATAGGATCTTCAGTTCATGAGGGTGCTAGAAATGGTTAAAAAATTTTTCTTTCAGATGAATTTGTGGATGACCGAGGGGAAGGATTGGAGTTTCGGTTTGAAAAATGTACAAATGATGGGGTTATAAAAATTGTTAAGAAAACTAAATCAAATTCTGCTGGGATTGATGGTGTAAATCTAAGGACATTTAAAGCTATAATGATGTATCTACTTCCTTCCTTGCTTCTCATTATTAAAATTCCCTGACAACAGGCACCTTCCCAGATGCCTTGAAACAAGCTAAAGTAATACCTCTGTCCAAAGGAGGTTTGAAGTCAGATATGGGTAACTGGAGACCAGTCTCAATATTTCCTTTGTTCTCCAAGATACTTGAGAAAGTGGTCCACCAACGCCTTTATGGTCATCTTACGAAGCATGGCCTATTAAGCGAGACGCAGTTTGGCTTTCCGAGAGGCCACTCTACTAGTCATGCTGCTATTCACCTCGTTGATTTCATAAATAATTGTCTAGAAAGGGGCAAAATTCCTCTAACAGTATTCTTTGATTTTTAAAGAGCTTTTGTCACAGTAGATTTTAGTATTTTATTGCGAAGATTGGAATGTATAGGCATAAAAGAACCATGCTTAAAATGGTTTGAAAATTATTTGAATCGTAGGCTTATTAATGTCATGATTGATGATGTCGCTTCTGCCTCATTTCCTGTGACTTGTGGAGTCCCACAAGGCTCTGTGCCTGGTCCTCTACTGTATTTGGTATATGTTGATACGATGAGGTTTTATCTACCAGGTTCTTGTCTCACCTCGTTTGCCGATGACACTGCATTAACATTTTTTAGTCGGCGTTTACATAGTTTGATTTTGAAGGTTAACCAAATTTTTAAAAGTTTCATATTTTTACTAGTTTAAGCTTAGTCTCTGTTAATATTGCAAAAACTAGTTTTATTTTATATTAAAGAGTAGGTGAGCCCCATGACATTAATGTTAATGTACTAATAAATAAGTGCAAGAAACGCGATACCTTGTCTTCTACCTGATTACAATCTTTCATGGAAACGAAATAGTGATGTTGTTGTAACCAAAATCGCACAAGGAGTTGGAGCAATTCAACATTTTATGAATTTTTTACCACCAAAAATTTTAGTACTTTTATATAATGCTTTACTCCACCCAAAAAATTTCATATGGATGTGTGTTGTGGTGAAGCAACTTTTATTCAAATTCTAAACGAGTACAAATTCTTCAAAACAAAGCTGTACGACTTATGGGTGAACACTTGCAAAAAGTCAATGACACTGAGGCATGTTATAATAAACTTAAAGTGCTTAATGTCGGGCAACTTCGTGACTACCAAGCAGGAATATTCTCGTATCAGTGTTGGAATTGTATCAGTCCTGATGTATTTCATGGTTTTTACAGAGGAAATAAATCACTTCATAGTTATAGTACCCGCAATGCTGACAATCTAGTCACTGAATACAGAAGTTGAACTAGAGCAGGTTTTTCTGTCAGATATGTAGGTCCAAAGGTTTAGCATTCTCTTCCAGTGAGCATTCGGCCGGAGGAGCACCTCGGTTTATTTAAGAGAAAAATGAAAATTTTCCTTTTGGGTCTTGGCTCATAGATGATTTTTTTTTATGATTAGCGATTGGTCATAATTTGGTTGTTTATTTATTATTGTTTATTTCCTTTTTTTGTTTGTTTTGTTCGTTTGTTAAGTGTTTGTTATATATGTGGTCGCTCAATATCAAGTGTTTTTATGTCTTCCTTTGGGCAGCCACTTGGATTAACGTTATGTCTTATATCATTTTGTAATGAACAGATTTGAATTAAAAAAAAATTAATGCAAGTTTCTACCTTTTTCTGAATGAGAGCACAGGGCTCAGTTCATTAAAAACGTAAAAAGGAAAAAAAATACATGTGTTTTGGCTCTAAGGTTAGAAAAGGCCATATTTGTAGTCGGGTATCCTCCCTCCTTCTTTTCACAGCGGGAAGAACAAAATTTTGCCGTGTCCTTGTTGATGTCTTTTTAATCATAATTAATGATATTTTCAGGCTATTATCTTGAAGGATTTCTTACCTTACAACATGCTATATCCTCGTCCGTTATTGAACAAGCTTCAAGTGTAAATATGTCATCAGTGGATCTACAAATGCAGCGGTTTCCTTACCCAAAATATGTTGAAGACTATTTCGTGTTAGTGTTAGAAGATTTTTTGGCTATTATTCTACTGCTGGGGTTCATTTATCCCGTCATGAACAACGTCAGGAACATTGTTAATGAGAAGGAAGCTAGACTGAAGGTAGTTACTTTCTTTAATCCCGCTTAAGAAAAACGCTGTTCGACGGATAAAAAACTGGATAATGCTAAGACTGCGGCCTTATTGTAATTGAGTGTGTGTATGCGATTTCCAAGTTATGTTCTTCGAGGATCACTTATTCTCCCATTTTTTCCGCGAAAACTGAAAGTCAGTTCTTCGAGGATAGAGTATTGACTCAGGGCAGTAGCTTGCTAATTCCTACTACCAAGAAATTTAAAGGTATTTAAAATCTGGGTAAATTCAATTAATAACGATTGTTATACTAGGACAACTTAGGTGAATAGAGGGGACCTAAGAAAACGAGATGCAGATCTTGATGGATTTATGACTTCCATTATCTGCCTCTCCAAGAACTGAAAAAGCAAATTCAAAAGAATAAAAAGTTTGTGCTTGCTGCAAAGTATCCATGGCTACCCTCACCGAAGGAAAGGGGATAACAATTCCTCAGAGAACTCGGAACCAATAAAAAAAATTCAGAACTAAGAGATTATTTAGTTGATGTAGTTTCTAAGCAACACAGGGACCTAATTAAAGGAAGATTATGTTATGTTACCTTTTTATCTTTTTTTCTTATCTAGTTTATCTAGTTATCTAGTTTTTTTCTTATCTAGTTTATTAATTTAATTAATTGTTTTCATATATTATACACTTTTTATGTCAATTGTGATAGCAGTGCTTCTTAAAAGGCTTTTTTTGTCAAATTAATTCTTATAAAGACACCCTGTTGACAAACCGTACCTCAAAATAAAAATAAGAAGGAAATTACCGTCAAATAGCAGTAAGTTGAATTAGTTACGAATTTTTAAAGAGGCTCGTGACAAAGCAGTATTTATGATTCTTAGAAAATTCTTAGAAATTCTTAGAGAATCATCCAACTTTTACTGAAGTTTGTCTTTTTACATAAAACACATGGGAAGGTAAGCTTTGTACCATTTTCCACAAGTTTTCTTTACTCTTTTACTTTTCTCCAAATATAACGCCCAAAACAATTTTTTGATGCGTTCCAGCTTGCGAGTCATTAATTGAAATTTTGACTAGAGTTCGTGTTTGGCAGTGGACCTTTTGGTTATCCAAAGAGTTTGCCAGAAGAGGGCATCAACTCAAAAAAATTTTGGGGGAGTAATTATTTTTTTTATCCCAAGGGTGAAATTTTTTTCGATTTTTTAAAATTACAAAACATGGAAACTGAATATAGGGAGTAATTGCCCCCTCCTTCCCCTCCCCTGTTTGCCACAGAACGGCATTGGCAAGCCTAGGGGTATAAAAGCTTTATTATAGCTCAAAAAATGCATGGAAACTAAGGCCTTAGTTCTCAGGTAAATTAAAATCAGTTTTATCAGCAGAGAATGAAATTTAAGGTCTTATGAACAGTTGTCCTACTAGAGTCCCACCATTATTCCAGTGAGGTCTTTTGGTTTTATAATTTTTTTTATAAGTATTTTGACTACAGCCATTTCATAATGTCTACATAAGCGTCCGTTTTAAACTCGACAGCTTTTGACAGATTCTGTAATTGCATTACTCAATCAGTGTTGCCAGTATATTTGCTATTGGCAAAATTAATTTCTTCTTTTAAAGGAATCAACCAAAATTATGGGTCTTCCTAATTGGTTACATTGGACTGCTTGGTTTTCAAAATTCTTCATGTTCTTCTTGGCAATTATGATCCTAATGACAATTATGCAAAAAGTACCTTGGTATGGAAATGGTGTTTCAGTGGTAAATAAGACTGATGGAACCGTACTATTCGTCTTCTATATGGTGTATGCTTGCAGTACTATATGTCTTTGCTTTTTAATTAGCACATTCTTCAAATCAGGTAATTAGTTGTTTAATTACGTTAAAGTTTTATATTGCTTTGAAAATGCTTCTTGTACCAATTCAAAGGCCCATGTGTTTGAGCAGTCGTTCTTGAGGAATGGAGTAAAAAAGTCGAACAAGGCTCATCATGAATGAAGAAGTTGCTACGTTACGCTTATATTTGGAAGTTAGAAAACTAGCTAGAAAACAATAGAAAACTAGTTTCTCATTTTACGACTAAGAAGTCCAAGGTATTACTCATAGTAGTAAATGCCTCTGTAGAACCGAGTGATGGAGAAAGTAGTGACTCAGATGAATTTTACTTACAGTTACATGAACAAATAGATAGGATCCCGGGTAAAAACCCCGTTTATTACATTGATAGACTCCAGGACAAGAATTTGAGAGAATTTTTCCAGGAACGGTTTGAAATGAAAACCATAGATAAAACTGCTGAAGATCTAGAATATACAGCAAGACGGTATAACAAAATATTGTATTGGCATGTTGAAAAATTGAGAGGCAGTAGCTTATTTGGACTTGTACCAGTTAAAGACTGGAACGGGACCATAATTCCCCTGGGAAAAAACAGAGACATCAAGCAATCTATATACAAAGTAAGATGAGAAAATATTGTTATTTAAATCTTGGTGAAAAGAAAACTCCTGATTGAGCTTGCCAACCTTCCGGGAAATTTCACAGTGGTGCCCGAGGATCAAGAAGGATTAGAGATGATTTCTATTCCCCCCCGTCCTAAAAAATAAAATCATTCTCTATTTATATAAAAGCTCATATAATATAGCACACTCCTGCGACCTACTCAAAGATCCACCAGCCCTCTTGCACAGCCTCAAAGATCCAATAGCCCTCTTGCACAGCCTCAAAGATCCACTAGCCCTCTTGCACAGCCTCAAAGATCCAACAGCCCTCTTGCACAGCCTCAAAGATCCACTAGCCCTCTTGCACAGCCTCAAAGATCCACCAGCCCTCTTGCACAGCCTCAAAGATCCACTAGCCCTGTTCCAGCCAACTTAGTATGTGAGTGCTAAGCCTTTATTTTGTTCCAACTATGTGTATCCTTAGGAATGAATGTGCCATTCTGGGTTATTACTATCCTTGAAACTGGAAAGTGTAATGTGCAGTTTTTTAAAGCTATAAATCGATCAGCTACCTAAGAATTTTCACTCGATGGTTTTTTGTGCCTTTTAGGCTAAAGTTGCCGATTTATGCCTAAAAACGACAGAAAACATCACGTTGCTGTGGCATAATCTTTTTGCTACTTAAAAAGGACATTGTAATTTTCGATTTCTATTATAACAAGCCTTCTTCCAGTGTTGTCGAAAGCCTTCTTCCAGTATTTGCCCGATAGTATCACTCGTGGAAATAAAAAAAAGGAACAAAACAGGAAAAACGTATCCGTGATCTTCCTTTTCGAAAAAAATACACAATTTCACATTTTGGAACATAGCTTGAAACTTATACAATAAGGTTCTCTGATATGCTGAACTTGACCTTATAATGCTTTCCATGAAAAGCTACAAGTTGAGAAAACTAGACTGATTTCAAAAAAAAGGAGAAAATTCCCCCAAGGAGGTAAGTGACCAAAATTTAAATCACACCATCAAATTCAGTATATCAGAGATCTTCAAACTTCCTCCTCTAAATGGTGGAATTCTATATATAAATTTTTTTTATTTTCGAAAAGTATGACCACGGATATGTGTTTATTTGTTCTTTCTTGTTTTCCAGGGGCTGTCTTATCAAACGGACGGTCCTATAAAATTGCAAGATTCCATTCCGAAAGATTTTATCAGTAGAAATGACCCTATAACTCGTGACAGGACCACGTGGTTTATGGTCCAAATATGGGCATAGAGTCCCTAGGGGAGATGTATTTCTGAGAAATTGATTGCGTAATCAAAGGGGAAGTGAATTTCCGAGAACTTGTTTGCGTAATCGATCGTGAATGTCAAGGTGTCCAGGAATTTGGAACACCTGTGCTGTCGACCTCAATTCCCCTTTCGTGAATCAATAATTCCCCTTAGAAACAACAAATTAATTCCCCTTTCTTGACAGATCAATCAACCAATGACATCATCTGTCTGACCTTAAAAATTTTCACCTAGAAACGATTCTCCAGGAATAGATCCAAGTCATTAATGTCTTTGCCTCGGAAAAAATTCTACTGGTCGAACTCCAAAAGATATTAATAACCAAACGCCATGGAAACAATTCTCCAAGAAACTTCTTAGCGATGAATTGTTTTAGCGCGGGAATCAGGTTTCTTAGTAATTTGAAATGTGTCATCGCAGAGATGCCAAAAACAAAAGGAACACGCTGAAATTACGTTTAGGGATTATTTGGGCGAAACTGTTTTAGACATTTTATGAAATTATTTCGGTGAAACAGTTAGAAACATTTTAAAAGATGATTTAAAAGATGATTTTAGAAGAGGATTTGAGCGTGAAACTCTGTGGTCGTTATAATACACAAGTTCCATTTGAACAGTGTTGTGAGGTCCCCTACCACAACCCCAAAGGGTTCCGATCCCCCACCCCAACCCCGAAGGAAGCCACCGGTCCTCAATGGTTCGCCGGGCTCCCAAAGGGCCCCCCGGCGCCCCAAAGGCTTCCGAGCCCCCATTTTAATACTTTTTTAAGGCTTTATTATATCTTTTCAGAACAAATTATTATTTTAGGGAATTATTTCGGCGAAACAGTTAGAGACATTTTAAAAGATGATTTTTGAAGAGATTTTAGAAGAGGATTTGAGGGTGAAACTCTGTGGTCGTTATAATACATAAGTTCCATTTGAACAGTGTCGTGAGGTCCTCTACCCCAACCCCAAAGGGTTCCGATCCCCCTACCCCAACCCCGAAGGAAGCCCCCGGTCCTCAAAGGTCCCCCAAGCTCCCAAAGGACCACCCGGCCCTCAAGGGTCCCACAGACCCTCAAAGGCTCTCCCCGGGCCCCGTCTTTCGTCGATGTGTGTTGTCTGAAACTTATGATTTGGGATATGTAAATTACTATTTCGGACTTTTCTGAGCTAGATTTCTTAGTCTTTCGTTGATGTGTGTTGTCTGAAACCTATGATTTGGGATGGATGGTTTGCAATTTTGACTTTTCTGAGCTGGATTTCTGTGCTGTTCATAGGTGTGTGTTGTCTGAAACTTATGATTTGGGATGGTTAATTTGCTATTTCCGGTTTTTATTAGCTAGGTTTCTTAGCCTTTCATAGGTGTGTGTTGTCAGAAAATTATGATTTGGGATGTATAGTTTGCTGTTTGGACTTTTCAGAGCTAGGATTCTTAGTCCCTCATAGGTGTTTGTTGTCTGAAACCTATAGTTTGGGATTATTAGTTTGCTATTTCAGGCTTTTATGAGCTAGGTTTCTTAGCCTTTCGTAGGTGTGTGTTGACTGAAACTTATGATTTGGGATATGTAAATTACTATTTCGGGCTTTTCTGAGTTGGATTTCTTAGTCTTTCATAGGTATGTGTTGTCTGAAACTTATGATTTGGGATGTGTGGGTTGCTATTTTTTGACTTTTCCGAGCTGGATTTCTTAGCCGTTCATAGGTGAGTGTTGTCTGAAACTTGTGATTTGGGATGGTTAATTTGCTATTTCCGGCTTTTATTAGCTAGGTTTCTTAGCCTTTCATAGGTGTGTGTTGTCAGAAAATTATGATTTGGGATGTGTAGTTTGCTATTTGGACTTTTAAGAGCTAGGATTCTTAGTCCATCATAGGTGTTTGTTGTCTGAAACCTATAGTTTGGGATGAGTAGTTTGCTATTTCAGGCTTTTATGAGCTAGGTTTCTTAGTCTTTCATAGGTATGTGTTGTCTGAAACCTATGATTTGGGATATGTAAATTACTATTTCGGGCTTTTCTAAGCTAGATTTCTTAGTCTTTCGTTGGTGTGTGTTGTCTGAAACCTATGATTTGGGATGTGTGGGTTGCTATTTTTGACTTTTCTTAGCTGGATTTCTTAGCCTTTCATAGGTGTTCTTTGTCTGAAACCTATAGTTTGGGATGAGTAGTTTGCTACTTTTGATTTTTCTGAGCTAGGTTTCTTAGCCAATCATAGGTTTGTGCTGTCAGAAAATTATGATTTGGGATTTGTAGTTTGCTATTTGGACTTTTCAGAGCTATGATTCTTAGTCTCTCATAGGCGTTTGTTGTCTGAAACTTCTAGTTTGGGATGAATAGTTTGCTATTTCAGGCTTTTCTGAGCTAAGGTTTCCTAGTATTTCGTAGGTGAATGTTGTCTGAAACTTATGATTTGGGATATGTAAATTACTATTTCGGGCTTTTCTAAGCTAGATTTCCTAGTCTTTCGTTGGTGTGTGTTGTCTGAAACCTATGATTTGGGATGGGTGGATTGCTATTTTTGACTTTTCTGAGCTGGATTTTTTAGCCTTTCATAGGTGTGTGCTGTTTGAAACCTATGATTTGAGATGGTTAATTTGCTATTTTTGACTTTTCTGAGTTAGGTTTCTTAGCCTTTCATATGTGTGTGCTGTCAGAAAATTATGATTTGGGATTTGTAGTTTGCTATTTGGACTTTTCAGAGCTAGGATTCATAGTCCCTAATAGGTGTTTGTTGTCTGAAACCTATAGTTTGGGATGAATAGTTTGCTATTTCAGGCTTTTCTTAGCTAGATTTCTTAGTCTTTCGTAGGTGTGTGTTGTCTGAAACCTATGATTTGGATTGTGTGGATTGCTATTTTTTGACTTTTCTGAGCTGGATTTCTTAGCCTTTCGTAGGGGTGTGTTGACTGAAACCTATGATTTGGGATGAGTGGTTTGCTTTTTGGACTTTTCAGAGCTGGATTTCTTAGCCGTTCATAGGTGAGTGTTGTCTGAAACTTATGATTTGGAATAGTTAATTTGCTATTTTTGACTTTTCTGAGCTAGGTTTCTTAGCCTTTCATAGGTGTGCCTTGTCAGAAAATTATGATTTGGGATGTGTAGTTTGCTATTTAAGGCTTTTCTGAGCTAAGGTTTCCTAGTATTTCGTAGGTGAATGTTGTCTGAAACCAATAGTTTGGGATGAGTAGTTTGCTATTTCAGGCTTTTATGACCTAGGTTTCTTAGCCTTTCGTAGATGTGTGTTGACTGAAACTTATGATTTGGGATATGTAGTTTGCTATTTCCGACTTTTCATAACCAGATTTCTTAGTCTTTCGTAGGTGTGTGGTGTCTGAAACCTATGATTTGGGATGTGTGGGTTGCTATTTTTTGACTTTTCTGAGCTGGATTTCTTAGCCTTTCATAGGTGTGTGTTGACTGAAACCTATGATTTGGGATGGTTAATTTGCTATTTATGACTTTTCTGAGCTAGATTTCTTAGCCTTTCATAGGTGTGTGCTTTCAGAAAATTATGATTTGGGAGGTGTAGTTTGCTTTTTGGACTTTTCAGAGCTAGGATTCTTAGTCACTCATAGGTGTTTGTTGTCTGAAACTTCGAGTTTGGGATGAGTAGTTGGCTATTTCAGACTTTTCTGAGCTAAGGTTTCTTAGTATTTCGTAGGTGAATGTTGTCTGAAACTTATGATTTGGGATATGTAAATTACTATTTCGGGCTTTTCTGAGTTTGATTTCTTAGTCTTTCATAGGTGTGTGGTGTCTGAAACCTATGATTTGGGATGTGTGGGTTGCTATTTTTTGACTTTTCTGAGCTGGATTTCTTAGCCTTTCGTAGGTGTGTGTTGACTGAAACCTATGATTTGGGATGTGTAGTTTGCTGTTTGGACTTTTCAGAGCTAGATTTCTTAGCCTTTCATAGGTGTGTGCTTTCAGAAAATTATGATTTGGGAGGTGTAGTTTGCTAATTCAGGCTTTTATGAGCTAGGTTTCTTAGCCTTGCGTAGGTGTGTGTTGACTGAAACTTATGATTTGGGATATGTAAATTACTATTTCGGGCTTTTCTAAGCTAGATTTCTTAGTCTTTCGTTGGTGTATGTTGTCTGAAACCTATGATTTGGGATGTGTGGGTTGCTATTTTTGACTTTTCTGAGCTGGATTTATTAGCCTTTCATAGGTGTGTGTTGACTGAAACCTATGATTGGGATGAGTGGTTTGCTATTTTTGACTTTTCTGAGCTAGATTTCTTAGCCTTTCATAGGTATGTGTTGTCAGAAAATTATGATTTGGGATGTGTAGTTTGCTTTTTGGACTTTTCAGAGCTAGGATTCTTAGTCTCTCATAGGCATTTGTTGTCTGAAACTTCTAGTTTGGGATGAATAGTTTGCTATTTCAGGCTTTTCTGAGCTAAGGTTTCATAGTATTTCGTAGGTGAATGTTGTCTGAAACTTATGATTTGGGATATGTAAATTACTATTTCGGGCTTTTCTAAGCTATATTTCTTAGTCTTTCGTTGGTGTGTGTTGTCTGAAACCTATGATTTGGGATGGGTGGATTGCTACTTTTGACTTTTCTGAGCTGGATTTCTTAGCCTTTCATAGGTGTTTGTTGTCTGAAACCTATAGTTTGGGATGACTAGTTTGCTATTTTTGACTTTTCTGAGCTAGGTTTCTTAGCCTTTCATAGGTGTGTGCTGTCAGAAAATTATGATTTAGGATATGTAAATTACTATTTCGGGCTTTTCTGAGTTGGATTTCTTAGTCTTTCATAGGTATGTGTTGTCTGAAACCTATGATTTGGGATGTGTGGGTTGCTATTTTTGGACTTTTCCGAGCTGGATTTCTTAGCCGTTCATAGGTGAGTGTTGTCTGAAACTTATGATTTGGGATGGTTAATTTGCTATTTCCGGCTTTTATTAGCTAGATTTCTTAGCCTTTCATAGGTGTGGGCTTTCAGAAAATTATGATTTGGGATGTGTAAATTACTATTTCGGGCTTTTCTGAGTTGGATTTCTTAGTCTTTCATAGGTATGTGTTGTCTGAAACCAATAGTTTGTGATGAGTAGTTTGCTATTTCAGGATTTTCTGAGCTAGATTTCTTAGCCTTTCATTGGTGTGTGCTTTCAGAAAATTATGATTTGGGATATGTAAATTACTATTTCGGGCTTTTCTGAGTTGGATTTCTTAGTCTTTCATAGGTATGTGTTGTCTGAAACCTATGATTTGGGATGTGTGGGTTGCTATTTTTTGACTTTTCCTAGCTGGATTTCTTAGCCGTTCATAGGTGAGTGTTGTCTGAAACTTATGATTCGGGATGGTTAATTTGCCATTTCCGGCTTTTATTAGCTAGGTTTCTTAGCCTTTCATAGGTGTGTGTTGTCAAAAAATTATGATTTGGGTTGTGTAGTTTGCTATTTGAACTTTTCAGAGCTAGGGTTCTTAGTCCATCATAGGTGTTTTTTGTCTGAAACCAATAGTTTGGAATGAGTAGTTTGCTATTTCAGGCTTTTCTGAGCTAGATTTCTTAGCCTTTCATTGGTGTGTGCTTTCAGAAAATTATGATTTGGGAGGTGTAGTTTGCTTTTTGGACTTTTCAGAGCTAGGATTCTTAGTCCCTCATAGGTGTTTATTGTCTGAAACTTCTAGTTTAGGATGAGTAGTTGGCTATTTCAGGCTTTTCTGAGCTAAGGTTTCTTAGTATTTCGTAGGTGAATGTTGTCTGAAACTTATGATTTGGGATATGTAAATTACTATTTCGGGCTTTTCTGAGTTGGATTTCTTAGTCTTTCATAGGTGTGTGTTGTCTGAAACCTATGATTTGGGATGTGTGGGTTGCTATTTTTTTTTACTTTTCTTAGCTGGATTTCTTAGTCTCTCATAGGTGTGTGTTGACTGAAACCTATGATTTGGGATGAGTGGTTTGCTATTTTTGACTTTTCTGGGCTAAGGTTTCCTCATAGTTGAATGTTGTCTGAAACTTATGATTTGGGATTTGTAGTTTGCTTTTTGGGCTTTTCAGAGCTAGGATTCTTAGTCCCTCATAGGTGTTTGTTGTCTGAAACCAACAGTTTGGGATGAGTAGTTGGCTATTTCAGGCTTTTCTGAGCTAAGGTTTCTTAGTATTTTGTAGGTGTGTGTTGTCTGAAACTTATGATTTGAGGTGTGTAATTTGCTATTTCCGACATGATCAATTCTATTTCCCCAAAATAATATAAAAAGTTTCCACTTCAGTTCAGATTTTTCTCAAAGAGATGAAAAAATTTAAAATACTGTTCTAAATTTTTCAAAGAAGATAGAAAAGTTCAAGTTCTCTTCTGATTTTTACCAAAGAACACAATTCAATTCTAATTTCTCCAGAGAAAATAAAAAGCTTCCATTTCAGTTTTAAGTTCACCAAGACATAAAAAATTTAAAGTTTAGTTCAAATTTTTCCGTAGAAGATAGGAAAAGTTATACTATGATTTGTGATTATTTTCCATGAAGATAAAAAGTTTCACTTTAATTCTAAATTTTCTTAAATTCAGTTCCGACTTTTCTCAGAGAGATGAAAAAATTTAAAATACTCTTCCAAATTTTTCATAGAAGATAGAAAAGTTCAAGTTCTCTTTTGAATTTTACCAAAGAACACAATTCAATTCTAATTTCTCTAGAGAAAATAAGAATCTTCCACTTCAGTTTCAAGTTCACCAAGACATAAAAAATTTAAAGTTCACTTCTAAATTTTTCCCTAGAAGATAGGAAAAGTTATACTATGATTGTGATTATTTTCCATGAAGATAAAAAGTTTCACTTTAATTCTAAATTTTCTTAAATTCAATTCCGACCTTTCTCAAAGAGATGAAAAAAATTAAAGTTCTGTTCCAAATATTTTCCCGGAAGAAGAAAAGTTCAACTTCGATTATGAATTTTCTCAATGAAAATGAAATAAGTTACTGATCAAATCTATTTTCCAAAAATAATATAAAAATTTCCACTTCAGTTCAGATTTTTTTCTCAAAGAGATGAAGAAATTTAAAGTTCTGTTCCAAGTTTTTCATAGAAGATAGGAAAAGTTATACTTTGATCGTGAATATTCGAGTTCTATTCTGAATTTTACCAAAGAACACAATTCAATTCTAATTTCCCCAATAAAAAATTTAAAGTTCAGTTCTAAATTTTTCCGTAGAAGATAGGAAAAGTTATATTATGATTGTGATTATTTTCCATGAAGATAAAAAGTTTCACTTTAATTATAAATTCTCTTAAATTCAGTTCCGACTTTTCTCAAAGAGATGAAAAATTTAAAGTTCTGTTCCAAATTTATCATAGAAGATAGGAAAAGTTATACTTTGATTGTGAATATCCTTCATGAACATATGGAGCTCCACTTTAATTCTGGCTCCACTTTAATTCTGAGTTTTCTTGAAGAACTGCAAAACCTAACTTAATCCAACATAACCTAACCTAACTTAATCCAACCTAACTTAACCTAACTTAATCCAACCTAACCTAACCTAACCTAACTTAATCTAACCTAACCTAACTTAACCCAACCTAACTTAATCTAGCCTAACCTAACCTAATTTAATCTTTTTACCATGTTTAAGTTAGGTTAGCTTAGCTTATCATGAGCGCTCATGATAAGTTAACCTAGCCTAACTTAAACATGGAGAAATGTTTCTAATTATTTATTAATATTTATTTATACCTAACCTAGTCTATTGTTTTTGGTGGTTAGATGAATGAACTGAATTTAAGAAAAATTAGAAATAAAGTGAAACTTTTTATCTTCATGGTAAATAATCACAAGCATAGTATAGCCATTCCTATCTTCTAAGGAAAAACTTAGAATTGAACTTTAAATTTTTTATGTCTTTGAGAAATTAGGGACTGAAATGAAAGTTTATTCATTTTCATTGGTAAATTTCAGAATTGAGCTAACTTTTTTTTTCTCTTCTCTAAGAAAATTCAGAAGAGAACTTGTACATTTTGCAGTTCTTCAAGAAAACTCAGAATTAAAGTGGAGCCAGAATTAAAGTGGAGCTCCATATGTTCATGAAGGATATTCACAATCAAAGTATAACTTTTCCTATCTTCTATGATAAATTTGGAACAGAACTTTAAATTTTTTCATCTCTTTGAGAAAGGTCGGAATTGAATTTAAGAAAATTTAGAATTAAAGTGAAACTTTTTATCTTCATGGAAAATAATCACAATCATAATATAACTTTTCCTATCTTCTACGGAAAAATTTAGAACTGAACTTTAAATTTTTTATTGGGGAAATTAGAATTGAATTGTGTTCTTTGGTAAAATTCAGAATAGAACTCGAATATTCACGATCAAAGTATAACTTTTCCTATCTTCTGTGAAAATTTTGGAACAGAACTTTAAATTTCTTCATCTCTTTGAGAAAAAAATCTGAACTGAAGTGGAAATTTTTATGTTATTTTTGGAAAATAGGTTTGATCAGTAACTTATTTCATTTTCATTGAGAAAATTCAGAATCGAATTTGAACTTTTCTTCTTCCGGGAAAATATTTGGAACAGAACTTTAATTTTTTTCATCTCTTTGAGAAAGGTCGGAATTGAATTTAAGAAAATTTAGAATTAAAGTGAAACTTTTTATCTTCATGGAAAATAATCACAATCATAGTATAACTTTTCCTATCTTCTACGGAAAAATTTAGAACTGAACTTTAAATTTTTTATGTCTTGGTGAACTTGAAACTGAAGTGGAAGATTCTTATTTTCTCTAGAGAAATTAGAATTGAATTGTGTTCTTTGGTAAAATTCAAAAGGAGAACTTGAACTTTTCTATCTTCTATGAAAAATTTGGAAGAGTATTTTAAATTTTTTCATCTCTTTGAGAAAAGTCGGAACTGAATTTAAGAAAATTTAGAATTAAAGTGAAACTTTTTATCTTCATGGAAAATAATCACAAATCATAGTATAACTTTTCCTATCTTCTACGGAAAAATTTGAACTAAACTTTAAATTTTTTATGTCTTGGTGAACTTGAAACTGAAGTGGAAGATTTTTATTTTCTCTGGAGAAATTAGAATTGAATTGTGTTCTTTGGTAAAATTCAGAAGAGAACTTGAACTTTTCTATCTTCCTTGAAAAATTTAGAACAGTATTTTAAATTTTTTCATCTCTTTGAGAAAAATCTGAACTGAAGTGGAAACTTTTTATATTATATTGGGGAAATAGAATTGATCATGTCGGAAATAGCAAATTACACACCTCAAATCATAAGTTTCAGACAACACACACCTACGAAATACTAAGAAACCTTAGCTCAGAAAAGCCTGAAATAGCCAACTACTCATCCCAAACTGTTGGTTTCAGACAACAAACACCTATGAGGGACTAAGAATCCTAGCTCTGAAAAGTCCAAAAAGCAAACTACAAATCCCAAATCATAAGTTTCGGACAACATTCACCTATGAGGAAACCTTAGCTCAGAAAAGTCAAAAATAGCAAACCACTCATCCCAAATCATAGGTTTCAGTCAACACACACCTATGAGAGACTAAGAAATCCAGCTCAGAAAAGTCAAAAAAAAATAGCAACCCACACATCCCAAATCATAGGTTTCAGACAACACACACCAACGAAAGACAAGAAATCTAGCTTAGAAAAGCCCGAAATAACATATCCCAAATCATAAGTTTCAGACAACATTCACCTACGAAATACTAAGAAACCTTAGCTCAGAAAAGCCTGAAATAGCCAACTACTCATCCCAAACTGGAAGTTTCAGACAACAAACACCTATGAGGGACTAAGAATCCTAGCTCTGAAAAGTCCAAAAAGCAAACTACACCTCCCAAATCATAATTTTCTGAAAGCACACACCAATGAAAGGCTAAGAAATCTAGCTCAGAAAAGCCTGAAATAGCAAACTACTCATTCCAAACTATTGGTCTCAGACAACAAACACCTATGATGGACTAAGAATCCTAGCTCTGAAAAGTTCAAATAGCAAACTACACATCCCAAATCATAATTTTCTGACAACACACACCTATGAAAGGCTAAGTGCTCTGAAAAGTCCAAATAGCAAACTACACATCCCAAATCATAATTTTCTGACAACACACACCTATGAAAGGCTAAGAAACCTAGCTAATAAAAGCCGGAAATGGCAAATTAACCATCCCAAATCATAAGTTTCAGACAACACTCACCTATGAACGGCTAAGAAATCCAGCTCGGAAAAGTCAAATATAGTAACCCACACATCCCAAATCATAGGTTTCAGACAACACATACCTATGAAAGACTAAGAAATCCAACTCAGAAAAGCCCGAAATAGTAATTTACATATCCCAAATCATAATTTTCTGAAAGCACACACCAATGAAAGGCTAAGAAATCTAGCTCAGAAAAGCCTGAAATAGCAAACTACTCATCCCAAACTATTGGTTTCAGACAACACATACCTATGAAAGACTAAGAAATCCAACTCAGAAAAGTCCGAAATAGTAATTTACACATCCCAAATCATAATTTTCTGCAAGCACACACCTATGAAAGGCTAAGAAATCTAACTAATAAAAGCCGGAAATAGCAAATTAACCATCCCAAATCATAAGTTTCAGAGAACACTCACCTATGAACGGCTAAGAAATCCAGCTCGGAAAAGTCCAAAAATAGCAACCCACACATCCCAAATCATAGGTTTCAGACAACACATACCTATGAAAGACTAAGAAATCCAACTCGGAAAAGCCCGAAATAGTAATTTACATATCCTAAATCATAATTTTCTGACAGCACACACCTATGAAAGGCTAAGAAACCTAGCTCAGAAAAGTCAAAAATAGCAAACTAGTCGTCCCAAACTATAGGTTTCAGACAACAAACACCTATGAAAGGCTAAGAAATCCAGCTCAGAAAAGTCAAAAGTAGCAATCCACCCATCCCAAATCATAGGTTTCAGACAACACACACCAACGAAAGACTAAGAAATATAGCTTAGAAAAGCCCGAAATAGTAACTTACATATCCCAAATCATAAGTTTCAGACAACATTCACCTACGAAATACTATGAAACCTTAGCTCATAAAAGCCTGAAATAGCAAACTATTCATCCCAAACTAGAAGTTTCAGACAACAAATGCCTATGAGAGACTAAGAATCCTAGCTCTGAAAAGTCCAAAAAGCAAACTACACATCCCAAATCATAATTTTCTGACAACACATACCTATGAAAGGCTAAGAAATCTAGCTCAGAAAAGTCAAAAATAGCAAACCACTCATCCCAGTCATAGGTTTCAGTCAACACACACCTATGAAAGGCTAATAAATCCAGCTCAGAAAAGTCAAAAATAGCAACCCACACATCCCAAATCATAGGTTTCAGACAACACACACCTACGCAAGGCTAAGAAACCTAGCTCATAAAAGCCTGAAATAGCAAACTACACCTCCCAAATCATAATTTTCTGAAAGCACACACCTATGAAAGGCTAAGAAATCTAGCTCTGAAAAGTCCAAACAGCAAACTACACATCCCAAATCATAGGTTTCAGTCAACACACACCTGCGAAAGGCTAAGAAATCCAGCACAGAAAAGTCAAAAAATAGCAACCCACACATCCCAAATCATAGGTTTCAGACACCACACACCTATGAAAGACTAAGAAATCCAACTCAGAAAAGCCCGAAATAGTAATTTACATATCCCAAATCATAAGTTTCAGACAAAATTCACCTACGAAATACTAAGAAACCTTAGCTCAGAAAAGTCTGAAATAGCCAACTACTCGTCCCAAACTCGAAGTTTCAGACAACAAACACCTATGAGTGACTAAGAATCCTAGCTCTGAAAAGTCCAAAAAGCAAACTACACCTCCCAAATCATAATTTTCTGAAAGCACACACCTATGAAAGGCTAAGAAATCTAGCTCAGAAAAGTCATACATAGCAAATTAACCATCCCAAATCATAGGTTTCAGTCAACACACACCTATGAAAGGCTAAGAAATCCAGCTCAGAAAAGTCAAAAAATAGCAACCCACACATCCCAAATCATAGGTTTCAGACACCACAAACCTACGAAAGACTAAGAAATCTGGTTATGAAAAGTTGGAAATAGCAAATGACATATCCCAAATCATAAGTTTCAGTCAACACACATCTACGAAAGGCTAAGAAACCTAGCTCATAAAAGCCTGAAATAGCAAATTACTCATCCCAAACTATTGGTTTCAGACAACATTCACCTACGAAATACTAGGAAACCTTAGCTCAGAAAAGCCTAAAATAGCAAACTACACATCCCAAATCATAATTTTCTGACAACACACACCTATGAAAGGCTAAGAAACCTAGCTCAGAAAAATCAAAAATAGCAAATTAACTATCCCAATTCATAGGTTTCAGACAACACTCATCTATGAACGGCTAAGAAATCCAGCTCTGAAAAGTCCAAAAAGCAAACCACTCATCCCAAATCATAGGTTTCAGTCAACACACCCCTACGAAAGGCTAAGAAATCCAGCTCAGAAAAGTCAAAAAATAGCAATCCACACAATCCAAATCATAGGTTTCAGACAACACACACCTACGAAAGACTAAGAAATCTGGCTATGAAAAGCCTTAAATAGCAAACTACTCATCCCAAACTATAGGTTTCAGACAACAAACACCTATGAGGGACAATGAATCCTAGCTCTGAAAAGTCCAAAAAGCAAACTACAAATCCCAAATCATAATTTTCTGACAGCACACACATATGAAAGGCTAAGAAACCTAACTCAGAAAAGTCAAAAATAGCAAATTAACCATCCCAAATCATAGGTTTCAGACAACACACACCTATGAAAGGCTAAGAAATCCAGCTCAGAAAAGTCAAAAATAGCAATCCACCCATCCCAAATAATAGGTTTCAGACAACACACACCAACGAAAGACTAGGAAATCAAGCTTAGAAAAGCCCGAAATAGTAATTTACATATCCCAAATCATAAGTTTCAGACAACATTCACCTACGAAATACTAGGAAACCTTAGCTCAGAAAAGCCTGAAATAGCAAACTATTCATCCCAAACTAGAAGTTTCAGACAACAAACGCCTATGAGAGACTAAGAATCATAGCTCTGAAAAGTCCAAAAAGCAAACTACAAATCCAAAATCATAATTTTCTGACAGCACACACATATGAAAGGCTAAGAAACCTAACTCAGAAAAGTCAAAAATATCAAACTACTCATCCCAAACTATAGGTTTCAGACAACAAACACCTATGAAAGGCTAAGAAATCCAGCTAAGAAAAGTCAAAAATAGCAACCCACACATCCCAAATCATAGGTTTCAGACAACACACACCAACGAAAGACTATGAAATCTAGCTTAGAAAAGCCCGAAATAGTAATTTACATATCCCAAATCATAGGTTTCAGACAACACATACCTATGAAAGACTAAGAAACCTAGCTCATAAAAGCCTGAAATAGCAAACTACTCATCCCAAACTATTGGTTTCAGACAACAAACACCTATGATGGACTAAGAATCCTAGCTCTGAAAAGTCCAAACATTAAACTACACATCCTAAATCATAATTTTCTAACAACACACACCTATAAAAGGCTAAGAAACCTAGCTAATAAAAGCCGGAAATAGCAAATTAACCATCCCAAATCATAAGTTTCAGACAACACTCACCTATGAACGGCTAAGAAATCCAGCTTGGAAAAGTCAAAAAATAGCAACCCACACATCCCAAATCATAGGTTTCAGACAACACATACCTATGAAAGACTAAGAAATCCAACTCAGAAAAGCCCGAAATAGTAATTTACATATCCCAAATCATAAGTTTCAGTCAACACACACCTACGAAAGGCTAAGAAACCTAGCTCATAAAAGCCTGAAATAGCAAACTACTCATCCCAAACTATAGGTTTCAGACACCAAACACCTATGAGGGACTAAGAATCCTAGCTCTGAAAAGTCCAAACATTAAACTATACATCTCAAATCATAATTTTCTGACAACACACACCTATGAAAGGCTAAGAAACCTAGCTAATAAAAACCGGAAATAGCAAATTAACCATCTCAAATCATAAGTTTCAGACAACACACACCTATGAACGGCACATAAATCCAGCTCAGAAAAGTCAAAAATTGAAAACCATCCATCCCAAATCATAGGTTTCAGACAACACACATCAACGAAAGACTAAGAAATCTAGCTCAGAAAAGTCTGAAATAGTAATTTACATATCCCAAATCATAAGTTTCAGACAACACACATCAACGAAAGAAGGGGCCCGGGGAGAGCCTTTGAGGGTTTGTGGGACCCTTGAGGGCCGGGTGGTCCTTTGGGAGCTTGGGGGACCTTTGAGGACCGGGGGCTTCCTTCAGGGTTGGGGTAGGGGTATCGGAATCCTTTGGGGTTGGGGTAGAGGACCTCACGACACTGTTCAAATGGAAATTGTGTATTATAACGACCACAGAGTTTCACCCTCAAATCCTCTTCTAAAATCTCTTCAAAAATAATCTTTTAAAATGTCTCTAACTGTTTCGCCGAAATAATTCCCTAAAATAATAATTTGTTCTGAAAAGATATAATAAAGCTTTAAAAAGTATTAAAATGGAGGCTCAGTAGTCTTTGGGGCGCCGGGGGCCCTTTGGGAGCCCGGAGAACCTTTGAGGACCGGTGGCTTCCTTTGGGGTTGGGGTGGGGGGATCGGAACCCTTTGGGGTTGTGGTAGGGGACCTCACATCACTGTTCAAATGGAACTTGTGTATTATAAGGACCACAGAGTTTCACCCTCAAATCCTCTTCTAAAATCATCTTTTAAAATGTTTCTAACTGTTTCACCGAAATAATTCCATAAAATGTCTAAAACAGTTTCGCCCAAATAATCCCTAAACGTAATTTCAGCGTGTTCCTTTTGTTTTTGGCATCTCTGCGCTGACGCATTTCAAATTACTAAGAAACCTGATTCCCGCGCTAAAACAATTGATCGCTAAGTTGTTTCTTGGAGAATTGTTTCCATGGCGTTTGGTTATTAATATATTTTGGAGTTCGACCAGTAGAATTGTTTCCGAGGCAAAGACATTAATGACTTGGATCTATTCCTGGAGAATCGTTTCTAGGTGAAAATTTTTAAGGTCAGACAGATGATGTCATTGGTTGATTGATCTGTCAAGAAAGGGGAATTAATTTGTTGTTTCTAAGGGGAATTATTGATTCACGAAAGGGGAATTGAGGTCGACAGCACAGGTGTTCCAAATTCCTGGACACCTTGACATTCACGATCGATTACGCAATCAAGTTCTCGGAAATTCACTTCCCCTTTGATTACGCAATCAATTTCTCAGAAATCCATCTCCCCTAGGGACTCTATGCCCATATTTGGACCATAAACCACGTGGTCCTGTCACGAGTTATAGGGTCATTTCTACTTTTATCAGAAGGTTTTATTTACAAAAATTAAAATTTCTAGTTGCCTTTTAATTAGCCAAATTGTGTGTGTCACAGCAAAGTGGAGGTTTCTGCCATTTTGTGGTACTGAATTAAAACTTTGTCCCAAAGAGGATAAAGTAGTTATCTATTAAAAATTCCAAGATAGCGGATCAATTTAAATGTTTGAAAAACTATGCATTCAGCTTTCCAGTCTCAGAGTCTACAACATGTCTATCAAGAGTTTCATTTTTCAAAAAAAAGAAAATCACAGAGAAACTATATCAAACCTTTTTTTACGTTGACTATGTAGCAAATTAAATTCCATCTTCCACCCAGATACCTTAGAAACTTCCTTAAAAAATGAAAGAAAAGAATCTAGAAGAGAAACACAATTCCGGGTTTACAGCGCTCATATATACATTAAGGTTTGAGAAGGTTTTTTTAGTATTGTTGTAAGGGGGGCGAGTATTGAAAATATAAGTTAACTATAAGAAAAGGGTTTACAAAAATACGTACCTAAATGCTATCATAAAAGGATTATCAAAGAGACACGGATGTTGGATTTTTAAGGATTTTGGCTCCTGCAATTTTTGACCCTATTTCTTTGAATAATACACCTATGTTACGATAATTTAGTTCAAAATAAGTAATTGCATCATTTACTTTTTTTTGTCTGTATAGGATCAAATGCGGCACTTGGAGCAGCTCTTATATGGTTTTTGACTTATGCTCCTGCTTATTTCCTGGAATACGAATACAGGACAATGACCCGAGGAAGTAAATACGGTGTTTCTATTATAATCAACACTGCTATGGCGTTTGCTATGAAAATTGTTTCTGCATTTGAAGGCACAGGTAAGCACTGGTCAAAAGATACGCGGTAGCTTTCATACGAGTTTTTTTCCTTCTTCTTTTTTTAGCTTGGTGCACTTTTTCATCGTCAAGAAGCTATTACTACTTGGTGTTTTCCTTAATTTAAATGTTGTCTCGATTTCCAATGAAAGAAATAATGTACGGATAATCACGGGGATCTGGGGGTCATCATCTGAAGTTTTTTCCGAAATAAAACAGATTTTTTAGCACAAATAATAAAAATGAGATACATCAAGCAGATGCAATAATATAAATAGATAAAGAGGGACATGCACGCTAAATGAAAACCCGGCTTGTAATAACAGCAATTCGATCAGTGTAATTGGATTACGGTGAACACAAAATAACGTATGCTCTTCTCACGCATGCTAGCATATATTTCCTACAACACAGCTTCAATATCGGGTAATCCTGTCTGAGATACCGGTTTCCGCATAACTTCCGACAGCACAACTCCCCACCGACACAACTCCCCACCAACCAAAACCCTTGAATAACTTCTAATCTGGATTAATCTTGTTTTTTAGGTTACTAGTTTCAAAAACGAGGCTGAAATTATTGTGCTGAGCTCGAAAAAAAAAGAAAGAAGAAACCAGGTTGTGTGAACAAAAATAGAATCAAATAATCTACCAAGCATACAGCTACCACAAACCAGTATCAATAAATAAATGAAACCCAAAACAAACAGAAATTAAAATAAATAACAGAGTCAAACTCAAAACGAGCAGAAATTAGTATGAGCAGGGTTCTAAACCCCATGCTTTCTAAAAGCCAGAATATAACTTGTAATTTACTGAAAAAAAATCAAATGAATTTACTGAAAAATTGTGCATTGTCAGTTTAATATACATATGCTGATATTTATTCCTTAAAATCTTAATTAATTTTTGATTTCTTAAAATTTTAAAAGTGAAAATATTTAAAAGAATTTTTTTCATTTAAGTACAAATTATATTCTGGCTTGGGTTTAGAACCCTACTCGTATTAATTTCTGCTCCTTTTGAGTTTGACTCTGTTATTTGTTTTAATTTCTAGTCTGTTTTGGGTTTCATTCATTTATTGATACTGACTTGCGGTAGTTGTATGCTTGGTAGATTATTTGATTCTATTTTTGTTCATTTTTGATTTAATGGAATTCTTTACTTTTTTGTTGAAAACCTTCTTTTGTGGAAAAAGTTGTTTTAATTAAGTTGTGTTCCTTTTATATTTACATCGTCTTTTTCAGGGAAAAAGACTGAGCCTTTTCTAAAGTTAAACAACCATCTCTTCCATAAAAACCTTAAACATCTCCTGGACATAACTTACAACCCTTGCCCCTAATCTCTGGGGTTTGTTTCAACCCCAGAAGCATTGTTAAATGATATTTAGACTATTTTGAATATAATGGCTATCTCAAAATTACTATTAGATGCATTTCGGGACAATAAGACGTGTAAGGGGGACGGGAGGGGGTTAGCCTGCCCTCCGGTCACTGACTCTTAAAACGAGCACTAGAGCGTCTGACTACCAATCCAATGAGCCCCCTCCGAAGTTTATGTGACCACGCTTCCTACAAGAACCTTATGTGTCCCCAGGGCATAACTTCCAACCCTTGCCCTGATAGCTGGGGGGATTTTTTATCCTAAAAACCATAATTTCCAGACCTTTTTGATACGCTGAACAAAACGGCTATCTCAAAATGTTGATAAAAAACAATTTTTTTTAACTGAAAGTAGGGAGTGACCTTAAAACTTAAAACGAACAGAAATTATTCCGTATATGAAAGGGGCTTTCCCCTCCTCAACGCCCCGGTCTTTACGCTAAAGTCTTACTCTTTGTCCAAACTCTACTTTTTAAGGTAATTAATTAAAAAAACTTTTCCCGAAAAATAAGTTTTTCAAAGAAAAGGAAAGAACTCCATTAAACAAAAATGAGCAAAAATAAAATCAAATAATCTACCAAGCGTGAAACTACCACCAATCAGCATCAATAAATAAATGAAACCCAAAACGAACATAAATTACAATGAACAACCGAGTCAAACTCAAAACGAGCAGAAATTAACATGAGTAGCGCTCAAAATCCCTATTCCTTAGTAGGGTAAGAGGTACCATTTTGCTCTCTTTACGTTCCCTGGCAGCTTTCCAAGACAGATTACCAGACTAGTTATTAGGAAAGGTTTTTTAGGGAAAGCTGTCAATCACCCATGTGTTATCCACAGTTCTATTTTTGAAGTCTGTGGAAACAGTTTGACGTGTTCGGTGAGATTACGTTCCTTGGCGTTTGATAGACACATGCAAAAAAGGGGTAAGTAGTGATTGGATAATTTTTTAACGTGAAATCTCTGAATAAAATATTTTTGGAGCATGTGCTTGACGATGGATAAAAGGGTTAAGGTGATTAGCAATTACGAGCAAGGATCCCCCCACTGGTTCCTGGCAGTAGGCTACGCATATCAAATTGCTGTACTGTGGGTTAGGTAACGTGATTAAACACGCTTTTACAATCGGAATTCATTGATTGACATTTGCAAAAAAGGGTAATTAGTGATTGGATAATTTTTTAACGTGAAGGGTCAATTTTGGAGGGAAAATCAAAAATACTCAGAATCGAAAATAAATGTGATCTGCCTCAAGGGGAAGGCTCAGAGGCCCTTCGTTCCCCCATTTCCGAGGGCAGGGGAGGGGGGTCAATTTTGGAGGGAAAACCAAAAATACTCAGAATTGAAAATAAATGGGATCTGCCTCAAGGGGAAGGCTCAGAGGCCCTTCGTTCCCCCATTTCTGAGGGCAGGGGAGGGGGGTCAATTTTGGAGGGAAAACCAAAAATACTCAGAATCGAAAATAAATGGGATCTGCCTCAAGGGCAAGGCTCAGAGGCCCCTCATTCCTCCATTTCTGAGGGCAGGGGTCAATTTTGGAGGGAAAACCAAAAATACTCAGACTCGAAAATAAATGGGATCTGCCTCAAGGGCAAGGCTCAGAGGCCCCTCCTTCCTCCATTTCTGAGGGCAAGGGAGGGGGGGGTCAATTTTGGAGGGAAAACCAAAAATACTCAGAATCAAAAATAAATGGGATCTGCCTCAAGGGCAAGGCTCAGAGGCCCCTCCTTCCTCCATTTCTGAGGGCAGGGGAGGGGAGTCAATTTTGGAGGGAAAATCAAAAATGCTCAGAATCGAAAATAAATGGGATCTGCCTCAAGGGGAAGGCTCAGAGGCCCTTCGTTCCCCCATTTCTGAGGGCAGGGGAGGGGGGTCAATTTTGGAGGGAAAACCAAAAATACTCAGAATCAAAAATAAATGGGATCTGCCTCAAGGGCAAGGCTCAGAGGCCCCTCCTTCCTCCATTTCTGAGGGCAGGGGAGGGGAGTCAATTTTGGAGGGAAAATCAAAAATGCTCAGAATCGAAAATAAATGGGATCTGCCTCAAGGGGAAGGCTCAGAGGCCCTTCGTTCCCCCATTTCTGAGGGCAGGGGAGGGGGGTCAATTTTGGAGGGAAAACCAAAAATACTAAGAATCGAAAACAAATGGGATCTGCCTCAAGGGCAAGGCTCAGAGGCCCCTAATTCCTCCATTTCTGAGGGCAGGGGTCAATTTTGGAGGGAAAACCAAAAATACTCAGAATCAAAAATAAATGGGATCTGCCTCAAGGGCAGGGTTCAGAGGCCCCTCCTTCCTCCATTTCTGAGGACAGGGGAGGGGGGAGTCAATTTTGGAGGGAAAATCAAAAATGCTCAGAATCGAAAATAAATGGGCTCTGCCTCAAGGGGAAGGCTCAGAGGCCCTTCGTTCACCCATTTCTGAGGGCAGGGGAGGGGGGTCAATTTTGGAGGGAAAATCAAAAATACTCAGAATCGAAAATAAATGGGATCTGCCTCAAGGGCAAGGCTCAGAGGCCCCGCCTTCCTCCATTTCTGAGGGCAGGGGAGGGGGGGAGTCAATTTTGGAGGGAAAATCAAAAATGCTCAGAATCGAAAATAAATGGGATCTGCCTCAAGGGGAAGGCTCAGAGGCCCTTCGTTCCCCCATTTCTGAGGGCAAGGGAGGGGGGTAAATTTTGGAGTAGTGTTTTGTTGTGGTTTACCTTGTCACAGTTACATTCTCTTGATTTTTCAAAGTTCATTTTGGATTTCTTTCCTTGAAATGCAAGAGTTGGAATATTTCAGTAGTGTTTTGTTGTGCTTTACCTTGTCACAGTTACATTCTGTTGATTTTCATAGTTCATTTTGAATTTCTTTCATTGAAATGCAAGAGTTGGAATATTTCAGTAGTGTTTTGTTGTGCTTTACCTTGTCACAGTTACATTCTCTTAATTTTTCAAAGTTCATTTTGAATTTCTCTCGTGAAATGCAAGAATTGGAATATTTCAGTAGTGTCTTGTCGTGGTTTACCTTGTCACTGCTACATTCTCATGATTTTTCAAAGTTCATTTGGAATTTCTGTCGTGAAATGCAAGAGTTGGAATATTTCAATAGTGTTTTGTTGTGCTTTACCTTGTCACTGTTACATTCTCTTAATTTTTCAAAGTTCATTTTGAATTTCTTTCGTGAAATTCAAGAATTGGAATATTTCAGTTTTGAAAAATTAAGAGAATGTAACTGTGACAAGGTAAAGCACAACAAAACACTACTGAAATATTCCAACTCTTGCATTTCAATGAAAGAAATTCAAAATGAACTTCGAAAAATCAAGAGAATGTAACTGTGACAAGGTAAAGCACAACAAGTCACTACTGAAATATTCCAATTCTTGCATTTCACGAAAGAAATTCAAAATGAACTTTGAAAATTAAGAGAATGTAACTGTAACAAGGTAAAGCACAACAAAACATTACTGAAATATTCCAACTATTGCATTTCACGACAGAAATTCAAAATGAACTTCGAAAAATCAAGAGAATGTAACTGTGACAAGGTAAAGCACAACAAGTCACTACTGAAATATTCCAACTCTTGCATTTCACGACAGAAATTCAAAATGAACTTTGAAAAATCATGAGAATGTAGCTGTGACAAGGTAAACCACGACAAGACAATACTGAAATGTTCCAATTCTTGCATTTCACGAAAGAAATTCAAAATGAACTTTGAAAAATTAAGAGAATGTAACTGTGACAAGGTAAAGCAAATCAAAACACTACTGAAATATTCCAACTCTTGCATTTCAATGAAAGAAATCCAAAATGAACTATGAAAATCAACAGAATGTAACTGTGACAAGGTAAAGAACAACAACCACTATTGAAATATTCCTACTCTTGCATTTCACGACAGAAATTCAAAATGAACTTCGACAAATCAAGAGAATGTAACTGTGACAAGGTAAAGCACAACAAAACACTACTGAAATATTCCAACTCTTGCATTTCAATGAAAGAAATTCAAAATGAACCATGAAAATCAACAGAATGTAACTGTGACAAGGTAAAGCACAACAAAACACTATTGAAATATTCCAACTCTTGCATTTCAATGAAAGAAATTCAAAATGAACTATGAAAATCAACAGAATGTAACTGTGACAAGGTAAAGCACAACAAAACACTACTGAAATATTCCAACTCTTGCATTTCACGATAGAAATTCAAAATGAATTTCGAAAAATCATTAGAATGTAACTGTGACAAGGTAAAGCACAACAAGTCACTACTGAAATATTGCAACTCTTGCATTTCAATGAAAGAAATTAAAAATGAACTATGAAAATCAACAGAAGGTAACTATGACAAGGTAAAGCACAACAAAACACTACTGAAATATTCCAACTCTTGCTTTTCACGACAGAAATTCAAAATGAACTTCGAAAAATCAAGAGAATGTAACTGTGACAAGGTAAAGCACAGCAAGTCACTACTGAAATATTACAACTCTTTCATTTCAACGAAAGAAATCCAAAATGAACTTTGAAAAATCATGAGAATGTAGCTGTGACAAGGTAAACCACGACAAGACACTACTGAAATATTCCAATTCTTGCATTTCACGAAAGAAATTCAAAATGAACTTTGAAAAATTAAGAGAATGTAACTGTGACAAGGTAAAGCACAACAAAACACTACTGAAATATTCCAACTCTTGCATTTCAATGAAAGAAATTCAAAATGAACTATGAAAATCAACAGAATGTAACTGTGACAAGGTAAAGCACAACAAAACACTACTGAAATATTCCAACTCTTGCATTTCAAGGAAAGAAATCCAAAATGAACTTTGAAAAATCAAGAGAATGTAACTGTGACAAGGTAAACCACGACAAAACACTACTCCAAATTGACCTCCCTCCCCTGCCCTCAGAAATGGGGGAACGAAGGGCCTCTGAGCCTTCCCCTTGAGGCAGATCCCATTTATTTTCGATTCTGAGCATTTTTGGTTTTCCCTCCAAAATTGACTCCCCCCCTCCCCTGCCCTCAGAAATGGAGGAAGGAGGGGCCTCTGAGCCTTGCCCTTGAGGCAGATCCCATTTATTTTCGATTCTGAGTATTTTGGTTTTCCCTCCAAAATTGACCCCCCTCCCCTGTCCTCAGAAATGGAGGAAGGAGGGTCCTCTGAGCCTTGCCCTTGAGGCAGATCCCATTTATTTTTGATTCTGAGTATTTTTGGTTTTCCCTCCAAAATTGACCCCCCCCACCTCCCCTGCCCTCAGAAATGGAGGAAGGAGGGGCCTCTGAGCCTTGCCCTTGAGGCAGATCCCATTTATTTTCGATTCTGAGTATTTTTGGTTTTCCCTCCAAAATTGACCCCTGCCCTCAGGAATGGAGGAATGAGGGGCCTCTGAGCCTTGCCCTTGAGGCAGATCCCATTTATTTTCGATTCTGAGTATTTTTGGTTTTCCCTCCAAAATTGACCCCTGCCCTCAGGAATGGAGGAATGAGGGGCCTCTGAGCCTTGCCCTTGAGGCAGATCCCATTTATTTTCGATTCTGAGTATTTTTGGTTTTCCCTCCAAAATTGACCCCCCTCCTCTGCCCTCAGAAATGGGGGAACGAAGGGCCTCTGAGCCTTCCGCTTGAGGCAGATCCCATTTATTTTCGATTCTGAGCATTTTTGATTTTCCCTCCAAAATTGACTCCCCTCCCCTGCCCTCAGAAATGGAGGAACGAAGGGCCTCTGAGCCTTCCCCTTGAGGCAGATCCCATTTATTTTCGATTCTGAGTATTTTGGTTTTCCTCCAAAATTGACCCCCTTCCCTGTCCTCAGAAATGGGGGAACGAAGGGCCTCTGAGCCTTCCCCTTGAGGCAGATCCTATTTATTTTCGATTCTGAGTATTTTTGATTTTCCCTCCGAAATTGACCCTTCACGTTAAAAAATTATCCAATCACTAATTACCCTTTTTTGCAAATGTCAATCAATGAATTCCGATTGTAAAAGCGTGTTTAATCACGTTACCTAACCCACAGTACAGCAATTTGATATGCGTAGCCTACTGCCAGGAACCAGTGGGGGATCCTTGCTCGTAATTGCTAATCACCTTAACCCTTTTATCCATCGTCAAGTACATGCTCCAAAAATATTTTATTCAGAGATTTCACGTTAAAAAATTATCCAATCACTAATTACCCCTTTTTTGCAAATGTCTATCAAACGCCAAGGAACGTAATCTCACCGAACACGTCAAACTGTTTCCACAGACTTCAAAAATGGAACTGTGGATAACACATGGGTGATTGACAGCTTTCCCTAAAAAACCTGTCCTAATAACTAGTCTGGTAATCTGTCTTGGAAAGCTGCCAGGGAACGCAAAGAGAGCAAAATGGTACCTCTTACCCTACTTTCCTTCCCAAGGCTAGAACATAATTTGCACTTTACTGAAAAAATATAAAATATTTTTACTTTTATAACTTTAAAAAATCAAATAATATTAACATTTTGATTGCTAAATATCAGTATATATATATATTAAACTAACAATGCAAATTCATTTGTTTTTTTTTCAGTAAAGTGCAAATTATCTGGCCTTGGGAATGCATAGGGTTTTGTGCACTACTCATGTTAATTTCTGCTCGTTTTGAGTTTGACTCGGTCATTTACTGTAATTTCTGATCGTTTTGGGTTTCATTTATTTGTCGATGCTGATTTGCGGTAGTTTCACGCTTGGTAGACTATTTGATTTTATTTTTGCTCATTTTTGGTTTAATGGAGTTCCTTACTTTTCTTTGAAAAACTTATTTTGTGGATTTTTTTTTAAAATTAATTTCTGTTCGTTTTATATTGACATAGTCTTTTCAGGGAAAAAGAAAATAATTCTTTAAATATTTTGGTTTTTTAAGACTTTATGGTTTGGCCTGCTATTTGTATGCTGGAGAACAAGTTTCAGCAATTTTTAACAACATACGCCCTTTTAAAAATCTGGACACAAATAGAAGTGTTTAATTTAGTTTCATACCTCCTCTAGTTGACCTGAAAAAGAAAACTTGATACCCTTCGCAAAACAAATCTGTTTACTTTCTTTGATAGCTTGGATACACTTGCGCTATTTTGATTTGGTTACATTTTAAGAGCAGAAGTAGCCCCGAAATTTTGGACATAATACCCTCAGTCGTTCTTGGGATACTGCTGAGATGCCTTATTGGGAATTAGCATTAACACAGTGCATTTTGATTTAATCTTAAGGGAACATCTAGTTTTTAAACACAATGGGCAAAAGGGAGGATGGGCGTGGGAGGGGGGACTAGTTGCCTTACAATTGCTTTCGACTATTAAAAAGGGTTTTAGCCCTTTCTACTTTCAATCGAATGAGCCCTTTTCGAAGTTCCTAAGACAACTCCTTCGATACGAAGTGCCCTGGTCTAGACAAAAAAAAATAAAAAAAAATAATAATACATTGTACCCACAACGATCTTTACTATAAAAATGTCAAGCCTTCCAATCACTTTCGACTATTAAAAAGAGCCCTAGCCTTTCAATTTCCAATATAATGAGTCCTTTTTGAGTTTCTACGACAACGCTTTCTATAAACACCTTATATGCCCCCAGGGCATAATTTACAACCCTTGCCCTGAGGGCTGTGAGAGGATTTTCATCCTAAAAGACCTAATTTTCAGAACTTTCAACTACGTTAAACAAAATGGCTATCTAAAAATTTTGATTGGATGTGTTTGGGAAAATGGTGGGCGTGAGAGGGGGGTTACTTGCCCTCAAATCACTTTCGACTATTTAAAAGGGCACTAGCCGTTTCAGTTTCCCAACGAATGATTCCTCTTTGAAGTTTCTACGACAACACTATCTACAAAAACCTTATATGCCCCCAGGGCATAACTTAAACCCTTGCCCCGAGGGCTCTAAGGGTGTTATCATCCTCAAAGACCTAATTTCTAAAACTTTTAACTATGTTGAACAAAATGGCTATCTAAAAATTTTGATTGGATTTGTTTGGGGAAAAGGTGGGCGTGAGAGGGGGTTAGTTGCCCTCAAATCACTTTCGACTATTTAAAAGGGCACTAGCCATTTGATATTCCAATCGAATGAGTTCTTTTTCAAGTTTCTACGACAAAGCTTTCAATGAAAACCTTATATGCCCCCAGGGCATAACTTACAACCCTTACCCATAGGGCTATGGGGGGAGTGTCATCCTCAAAAATATAATTTCCGGACCTTTCAACTACTTTGAACAAAATGGCTATCTCAAAATTTTCATTGGATATGTTTGGATAAATGATAGGCGTGGAAGGGGTGTTAGTTGCCTTCCAATCACTTTCGACTATCAAAAAGGGCACTAGCCGTTTCAATTTCCAATCGAATGATTCCTTTTTGAAATTTCTACGACAACGCTTTCTATAAAAAAAAAAAAACCTTATATAGCCCCAGGGCATAAGTTACAACCCTTGCCCTACAACCCTGGGGTGTTAGTTATCCTCCAATCACTTTCGACGATCAAAAAGGGCACAAGCCCTTCTAATTTGTGATGGAATGAGCCCTTTTTGAAGTTTCTACAACATCACTATCTACAAAAAAAATAATATGCCCCCAGGGCATAACTTACAACCCTTGCCCCGAGGGCTCTGAGGGGGTTATCATCCTCAAAGACCTAATTTCTAAAAGTTTTACTATGTTGAACAAAATGGCTATCTAAAAATTTTGATTGGATGTGTTTGGGGAAAAGGTGGGCGTGAGAGGGGGGTTAGTTGCCCTCAAATCACTTTTGACTATTAAAAAGGGCACTAGCCCTTTGATTTTCCAATCGATTGAGTCCTTTTTCAAGTTTCTACGACAAAGCTTTCAATGAAAACCTTATATGCCCCCAGGGTATAACTTACAACCCTTGCCTATAGGACTATGGGGGGAGTGTCATCCTCAAAGATATAATTTCCGGACCTTTCAACTACTTTGAACAAAATGGCTATCTCAAAATTTTGATTGGATATGTTTGGATAAATGATAGGCGTGGAAAGGGTGTTAGTTACCTTCCAATCACTTTTGACTATTTAAAAGGGCACTAGTCATTTCAATTTCCAATCACATGAGCCCTTTTTGAAGTTTCTACGACAACGCTGTCGATAAAAAAAAAACCTTATATGTCCCCAGGGCATAACTTACAACCCTTGCCCTGAGGGCTTTGGGGGGTTGTCATCCTAAAAGACCTAATTTCCAGAACTTTCAACTAAGTTAAACAAAATGGCTATCTCAAAATTTTGATTGGATGTGTTTGGGAAAATGGTGGGCATGAGAGGGGCGTTAGTTGCTCTCCAATCACTTTCAACTATTAAAAAAGGCACTAGCCCTTTCAATTTCCAATCGAATAAGCCCTTTTGAAGTTTCTACGACAACACTATCAACAAAAACCTTATATGCCCCCAGGGCATAACTTACAACCCTTGCCATGAGGTTTGGGGGGGGGGGGTGTCATCCTCAAAGACATAATTTCCAGAAATTTCAACTACGTTGAAGAAAATTGCTATCTCAAAATTTTGATTGGATGTGTCTGGGGAAATGGTGGGCGTGAGAGGGGGGTTACTTGCCATTCAATCACTTTCGACTATTGAAAAGGGCACTAGCCGTTTATTCCTTTTTGAAGTTTCTACGACAACGCTTTCTATAAAAAAAAAAAAACCTGTATGCCCCCAGGGCATAACTTACAACCCTTGCCCTACAACCCTGGGGTGTTTGTCATCCTCCGTTCACTTTCGACTATTAAAAAGGACACAAGCCCTTCTAATTTCCAATGGAATGAGCCCTTTTTGAAGTTTCTACAACATCACTATCTACAAAAACCTTATATGCCCCCAGGGCATAACTTACAACCCTTGCCCCGATGGCTCTGAGGCGGTTATCATCCAAAAAGACCTATTTTCGAAAACTTTTAACTATGTTGAACAAAATGGCTATCTAAATATTTTGATTGGATGTTTTTGGGGAAGAGGTGGGCGTGAGAGGGGGGTTAGTTGCCCTCAAATCACTTTCGACTATTTAAAAGGGCACTAGCCCTTTGATATTTCAATCGAATGAGTCCTTTTTCAAGTTTCTACGACAAAGCTTTCAATGAAAACCTTATATGCCCCCAGGGCATAACTTACATCCCTTACCCATAGAGCTATGGGAGGAGTGTCATCCTCAAAGATATAATTTCCGGACCTTTCAACTACTTTGAACAAAATGGCTATCTCGAAATTTTCATTGGATGTGTTTGGATAAATGATAGGCGTGGAAGGGGTGTTAGTTGCCTTCCAATCACTTTCGACTATCAAAAAGGGCACTAGCCGTTTCAATTTCTAATCGAATGATTCCTTTTTGAAGTTTCTACGACTACGCTTTCTATAAAAAAAAACTTATATACCCCCAGGGCATAACTTACAACCCTTGCCCTACAACCCTGGGGTGTTAGTTATCCTCCAATCACTTTCGACTATGAAAAAGGGCACAAGCCCTTCTAATTTCCAATGGAATGAGCCCTTTTTGAAGTTTCTACAACATCACTATCTACAAAACCTTATATGCCCCCAGGGCAAAACTTACAACCCTTACCCCGAGGGCTCTGAGGGGGTTATCATCCTCAAAGACCTAATTTCTAAAACTTTTACTATGTTGAACAACATGGCTATCTAAAAATTTTGATTGGTGGATGTGTTTGGGGAACAGGTGGGCGTGAGAGGGAGTTTAGTTGCCCTTAAATCACTTTTGACTATTAAAAATGGCACTAGCCCTTTGATTTTCCAATCGAATGAGTCCTTTTTCAAGTTTCTACGACAAAGCTTTCAAAGAAAACCTTATATGCCCCCAGGGCATAACTTACAACCCTTACCCATAGGGCTATGGGGGGAGTGTCATCCTCAAACATATATTTTCCGGACCTTTCAACTACTTTGAACAAAATGGCTATCTCAAAATTTTCATTGGATATGTTTGGATAAATGATAGGCGTGGAAGGGGTGTTAGTTGCCTTCCAATCACTTTTGACTATTAAAAAGGGCACTAGTCATTTCAATTTCCAATCACATGAGCCCTTTTTGAAGTTTCTACGACAACGCTTTCGATAAAAAAAAAACCTTATATGTCCCCAGGGCATAACTTACAACCCTTGCCCTGAGGGCTTTGGGGGGTTGTCATCCTAAAAGACCTAATTTCCAGAACTTTCAACTACGTTAAACAAAATGGCTATCTCAAAATTTGGATTGGATGTGTTTGGGAAAATGGTGGGCGTGAAAGGGGCGTTAGTTGCTCTCCAATCGCTTTCAACTATTAAAACGGCACTAGCCCTTTCAATTTAAAATCGAATGAGCCTTTTTGAAGTTTCTACGACAACGCTTTCAATAAAAACCTTATATGCCCCCAGGGCATAACTTACAACCCTTGCCATGAGGGCTGGGGGGAGGGGAGGAGGTGTCATCCTCAAAGACCTAATTTCCAGAAATTTCAACTACGTTGAAGAAAATTGCTATCTCGAAATTTTGATTGGATGTGTCTGGGGAAATGGTGGGCGTGGGGGGGGGGGGTTACTTACCATCCAATCACTTTCGACTATTGAAAAGGGCAGTAGCCGTTTCAATTTCCAATCGAATGATTCCTTTTTGATGTTTCTACGACAACGCTTTCTATAAAAAAAACCTATATGCCCCCAGCCATAACTTACAACCCTTGCCCTACAACCCTGGGGTGTTAGTCATCCTCCAATCACTTTCGACTATTAAAAAGGGCACAAGCCCTTCTATTGTCCAACGGAATGAGCCCTTTTTGAAGTTTCTACAGCATCGCTATCTACAAAAACCTTATATGTCCCCAGGGCATAACTTGCAACCCTTGCCCCGAGGGCTCTGAGGGGGTTATTTTCCTCAAAGACCTAATTTCTAAAACTTTTAACTATGTTGAACAAAATGGCTATCTAAAAATTTTGATTGGATGTGTTTGGGGAAAGGGTTGGCGTGAGAGGGGGGTTAGTTGCCCTCAAATCACTTTTGACTATTAAAAAGGGCACTAGCCCTTTGAATTTCCAATCAAATGAGTCCTTTTCAAGTTTCTACGACAAAGCTTTCAACGAAAACCTTATATGCCCCCAGGGCATAACTTACAACCCTTACCCATAGGGCTATGGGGGGAGTGTCATCCTCAAAGATATAACTTCCGGACCTTTCAACTACTTTGAAGAAAACGGCTATCTCAAAATTTTTCATTGGATGTGTTTGGATAAATGATAGGCGTTGAAGGGGTGTTAGTTGCCTTCCAATCACTTTTGACTATTAAAAAGGGAACTAGCCATTTCAATTTCCATTCACATGAGCCCTTTTTGAAGTTTCTACGACAACAGTCAATGGCCGGCGCAGCCCATTCTTCCGAATCACGACAGGGGTGCGTCAAGGATGTGCGGTGGCCCCAGAGCCCTTCAATGTCAACATAGACTACGTTATGACAAAGACGACTTCTCATCTCAACTTTGGACTCAAGTTTGGAGATCGCGTCATCTCAGATGCTGATTTTGCTGACGACCTGGCCATCCTAGTGGACTCCATGGATCAATTGATGGAAGCGCTTCAGATTTTAAGAGAATAGGCCGCAATTGTGGGACAGCAGATAAACTGGAACAAAACGAAAATTGTGCCCATAGACCCGTCTTCTCCTGCTGTCATTTCTCCAGTCAGTCTGGACGCAACAACTAGCATAGAAGCTGTCCAAAAGATTACCTACCTGGGATCCACGATTTCTTCAGATGGCTCCCTTCTCCCCGATCTGCAAGCAAGGCGATGCAAGGCGTCTTCTGCCATGAACAGGTCGAACCGTCACCTTTGGCGAACACCGAATATCAGTCGTTCAACCAAACGTCGAATTTTCAACGCCCTCGTCGGTTCTGTGATGCTTTATGGAGCTGAGACTTGGCAAGCATCAGCCGCAACCCTAATGGCTATTGATAGATTCCAGTCAAAGAGGCTGAGAAGGATAGAAGGTCTACGGTGGGTCGACTTCGTGAGTAACGAGAAGCTGTAGCATCTCACCAAGCAGTCCCGTTTTTCTGCCCATGCAGCCGAGCGTACCTTACGGTATTTTGGACATCTACTTCGAATGCCCCCGCACTTACCTGCAAAGATGATCTTTGACCCTGTCAAAGCCAATTGGAAGCGGCCTCGCGGCCGACCAAAGAAGCGAGGGTCCGACAGCGTATCCGAGTTCCTAGCGATGGCAAATATCAGGTCAAGTGAAGCGCAAACCGAAGTGAACCGAAGTGGATGGAGGAGGCAGACGTCACTCTCTACGCCGAGTAGCACCCGGCAGGACACCCAGCAGGGAACCCGGCAAGTCAAGTAAGCCAAGTCAAGTCAGTCACAATATATATCTTAACCTCCGAAAAATATATACGGGATCAGGTAGGTAGTTTAATTTACTGGCCAAGAAGTCGGTTATAATTCAAAATAATTCAATTTTCTTAATCATTAGATTTGCAAACGTGACTTTAAATATATCAAAACAAGATTTTCAGTTCAAGCGAGACATATAATTGGCCTATATTCAATGTACTGGTATCTGTGTTTCTTAAGTTTCTTGTGGAACTTTATATCTTCCTTGATATAAATGGAGAATTGGGGTTGTTAGTTACAACCTTTCAGTGATTTAAGCATTGAAATTTTCCTAGGGTCAAGGCCGTATCCAGGGGGAGAGGAGGTAAGGATTTGACCCCTACCCCAATTTTTATCCGACTCAACAAAGTAGCAGAATTGTATATAAAAACTGTTGTGTTTTTTAAAGTATTCTTGTAAGCCCCCCCCCCTTCATCGGAAAAAAATCTGGATGTGGCCTTGCCTAGGGTGGGGATTCCAGACTCTAATCAATTTGCCAACTAATCTCAAAATATCCTAAAGAGATCTTATGAGAAGCATGTGGTTGATGCTTTACAAATTTTGAAACACAGGCCCACTAACCTTGTACTTGTATGTAATTAGCTTCTCAGACCACACTGGCTATATATATATATATATATATATATATATATATATATATATATATATATATATATATATATATATATATATATGCTACTCATAAGATATATATATATATATATATATATATATATATATATATATATATATATATATATATATATATATATATATATATATATATATATATATATATATATATATATATATATATATATATATATATATATATATATTGAGAACAGAAGATGGCTTACTGGAGGTCTTATTTTGAATTATATATTTATATATAATTCATTCTGAGGAAGCAGATAACCTATTACATTAGGTTATCTTCAACATTTATGTCTTCGAAATGGGTCATTGTCATTCGAGGAAATTCCCTTTTTTTTATTGTGCAGCTTTATTACTAAGCACAGATATCCTTTGACACTAGAATATTTGTCCAAGAACTAATTGACGTACTACGTGATGACGTCATTCGAAATTGTTTCATGAGTGATAGTTTCCTACAAAAAATGATCACCAGTAAAAAAAAAAATATCTGCGCAAGATTCTCCAAGTTCTTCAAGTTCATAGCATTTTGCTGCAAATGAGGTGGGGGGGGAAGCAGAACAAATAACATATACCTAACAACGCAAAAGGCTTTAGGTTTTAACGAATAGAAGCTTGTGTTTTAGAATATCAAAGAATCGTTAGGGAATTTTTGATTCTCACACCTTCATTTTAGATGTCAAGAAAAATTTGGAAATACCCGAATTGTGATGGATGGATCAAAAAGTAAACAACAAGATAGGGGAAATCATCTCTTTTGATGGGGCTAACAGTGGCGTCAATTGGGTGGGCATTGGGAACCCTCTTACCCGTAGATTCTTTTCGCCCCTCTTTCTAGATTTTGAAAAATACCTTTCTGGGGATATTTTCATTGAAAAAGGTCGCTTGTTATATTTTCATTGGAAAATTGAAAAACAAATCGCCAACTCCCCTTAGATACTACTACTGCTACTACTACTAACAACTCACCGCAGCATCAAACCGCCTGAGGCCAACACAGCTACGCACGCTCCTTCTCCATCCCAATCTATTTAAAGCCTACCTTTTTATACCCGCCCGCGAAGTTCCCATTTCCTTTAAATCTTTCTTTATGACGTCCTCCCACCCCAGACGAGGACGACTTGCTTTCCGTTTAGCCCTAGACGGTTGGTCGAAAAGAACAATCTTCGGCAATCTGTCATCCGCACAAAGTGCCCTAGCCACCTCAACCTTTCTTTCATTATAGCCCTAGAGAGCGGTATTGAACCACATTTTTCGTACAGCCTAATAATATGGTCAGTCAGCCGGGTACCCAGAACAATCCTTAAGCAATTTCTCTGGAAAACATCTAGCAAATCTTCATCCCACTTTTCTGAGCGCCCATGCTTCAGAGCAATATTTGACCACTATCATCACTGTAGCCTCTAATATTCTAATCTTGGTTTGCAGACTTATCTTCCTATTCTTCCAAACTTTTTTTAACTGTGAAAAAACACCCTGAGCATTGGCTATTCTACTTTTAACATCTTCACTGCTCCCACCATCTTTACTAATAATACAACCAAGGTAAGTGAAGCTGCCCACCTGATCAATCTTTTCATTATCCAACGTCACCTTTTCATCTTGACTTATTCCTAGCCTTAGTGACTTAGTCTTTTTAACATTAATTTTCAAACCTATTCTAGCACCCTGAACTCGCAAAACCTCTAAAACCTCATTCATTTTGCTCACACTTTCATCTTGAATGCTTAAATCATTAGCATATTTACCCCTTCGCCTCTAAATTTTCATGAATTGACGGTCACTGGGGACTAACATTGTTCGGTTTTCATTGGCAAACATTTTGTTTATTAGAAAGTGATTGTCGAGATCTAAAAAATTGTACTTATACATGTAGCATGTGGCAGGAATTAGAACTGGGAATGCCATTAAAAGACCCAAACAATCATCCTGGCTTATTATAACTTGTTGACATTTGCCAACTAGTCTTTGTTTGGGTGATCTTAAAATTAGTATTACTATCTTAAATAAATCTACTATATTAATTCTTTGTAGGAGCTGGATTACAATGGTCGACATTTTTCACCCCTGTCTCAGCTGATGACAATTTTTCATTTGGAGACGCAACAATTATGGTGGCAGTTGACGGTTTGATTTATCTTATCCTTGCTCTGTATTTGGAGGCCTTGTTTCCTGGGGATTTTGGTATTCCCAAGAAATGGTATTTTCCCTTTACCGTAAGTAGATATTTCTATTCTACTCTCTGATATCGTGGATTGCGTCGGCCGTTGGAAAACTGTTGACAAACTCAATGTGATAACCTTCAGTTTATCAAATGCAAATAAAAATTCTTCAGCAAATTGTGATTCTCAAGCAGAATGAATAAATCTGATGTACTAGTTTTAATCACTACCTGATCTAAATACTGATTTTGGGTTTAGTCCCTCGACCTTTCACGGTTACCCACTACTGAACTTGTAACTACAGGACAGCTGCAGAGAATGTTTTACTTATGTCGAGCTGTAAGGCATAACCTAATTTAAATTGGAGCTGGGCGATTGTTCTGCGTACTCTCGTTTCCAGCATTGAGTTCAGCTCAGGGTTGGACACGAGTCTAAAGCCTAGCAATAAGCTGGAAAGGCAACATGCATGTTGCTAGAAACATTTTTAGGTAGGCTTAGCCTTTTCGGGAAGCCGTATCAAAATAAAAATTAAAATAAATCAATAAGCTGCATCAATAATTGATAATTGATATTGTTTTTGCCTCAATTGTCCTATGGCATTGTAGCCTCACTTTTGATGTTTGTTTCATGTCTTAAAATTACATCCACTAAGGATCCGAAATACATGAAATAGTGAAATAGATTCATTTAGCATGCCAAAACACTAAAATACTTTAAAAGAAATCAAATAATCTGACAAAAAATTACCTTGAATTTAGGTAGAGACAAAAACATGCTTATTACTTGCCAAAACTTCAATTACGGTTTGAATTCACCATAAGGTATGGAAATATGTTTTACTTTTTTTAGTTTCTCTATGTTTTTTTTAATTTATTATTGCTCTTATTTCATTTTTTGTGTTATTTTGCCTAGGCTGCATACAGAAGTAGGGCTTCAGGATTGACCTACCTTCCCCTTTGTGACAAGTGTTCTGATAATTCATGTCAAAATAGGCACTATTCAAAGCTAAATGAAACGTGGCGAAAACCTGGAGAATTGTAGCTGGAAAAGCAGAGGTAAAAACTATCGCTTTCTGTTGTACCATTGAGTTTAGATAACGTGGTATCTCTTAATCAACAAAATGAGAAATCTAATATCATTCAATAAGATCAGAAATTAGCAACCAGTAAGATAATAAATGCTATCTGTTTTGGTCAAGTATTTTGTATGTGACGTTTTTCAAGGTTTACAGAAAAAAGCCAAACATGAAGAACTTCGGGACATTAGGTTAAAGAGGCTTCGGGACATTAGGTTAAAGAGGCTAAAGAGTCGTGTCTGTTCCCCCTAAAATCTGTATGTTTTCCTGAAATATCCTATATTCCCATAGCTACCACATAATACCTTTGACCCCCCCCCCCCTGGGAGATTATACTTTTGTGATTGGTTGTACCAGTTTTTGCGTCACCAGGGTATTTCATGATATATTTATCCTTACTTTTATTAAACAGAATACTGCTGTTATTTTTGGCAGTTTCTATGATTAACTAAATACTAACATCTGTGTTACAGAAGTCTTTTTGGTGTGGCAACAGAAACAGAGGCACCTATTTTGAAGAATCTACTGAATTCTCCTGGAAACCAGAAAATTGTGAAGAAGAGCCATCGAATCTCAAAGCAGGAGTTGTGCTTTCTGGTTTAACTAAGGTTTGATTTTATCTCGTACCTTATTCAAGCCACAGGAATCATTTGGTTTCTCTTTTTTTCACCCACAAAAAGCAAAAACTACACTGATACTGAATCGCCCACACAAGTCAAACAATAATGGAATGAAGAAAATTCAGAAAACACGATATTTCCAAAGAAATCCTATAAATAAATGAATGCGAGGAGGTAGTTTTTTAAAAAAATTGATATGGTCTAACGAAGTATCTTCATCCCTTTACTGCATTCAATTTTCTTCCTGTAGTGGTTGAGTTTCTTCCTGTAGTGGCTAAGTTTACAGAAACTTTTGGCTTATAAAAATAAAAAAGTTTTTTTGCTCGTTCTTGTTTAGGAAACCCAGAGTTTTGTTTGTACCCTGTGGTTGAATGATGATGTGAATGTGAATAAAGTGTAAAACCTAAATTTATATCTATAAGCTATAAACCCTGATAATTGTTTTTATTGAAAACGGTAACGCTTGTAGTTCGAAAGCATTTGATGATCAGGGTCATTCAATTATACTGATGAAGCTAGAATAATCTTGAAGCTAGAATAAGAGTGAAAACTATGCGAAAAGGTGAAATTTTATATACTAGGTGGTGATTTAAATCGCTTCTAAGCAATAAAAAACGACAAGCCTAAGCATTCATCCTTGAGGTACTCCAGCAGTCACTGGGTACTCCTTTCATGTGACACTGTCAAAGGACAACTCTTTGCCAACGGCGACATTCAAAGTCTTCTAGTAAATCAAACAAGTTACCCATAGCAGAATAACCTTTCAGTCTCCATAAAAGACCCTTGGGTCAAGAACTATCAAAATCTTATGTGATATCAATGGAACAAACCAGACATTACGTTCCTCAACTGTAAACTCAGCCCATTCATCGTAATGCGCTATCAGGAAGTATAACTTAAGTCTAAATTAAGAATTTTCTCAAGTCCAAAAGCTTTTATGATATCTTAGGCAGAACTGTGAGTACTGCTCTCCTAGATATATACAAATTTCAGATGCTATATGTCGAGTGTGGGCAGGGGGGGGGGGCTAGATTATTAATCCCATCATCTTCAAGTGTGGCAGCAGGGGCGACTCGAGGCTCATTTATTGGGGGGGGGGGTGATCTTCAAAAATTTTACCAAATCGCTACCTGATGTATGCCGAATTTTCGGCAGAAATCAATAATTTTGCTAAATTTCGCCCGATTTAGCAAAATTTCACCGAATACCACAAAAGTTAGGGGGAACCCCCCCCCCCCCAAATTTAATTGTGTGGATGACATGAACCAAGAAAAAATCGTCAAGCGTCCAGAAACTAATCACTGAAAACAAAGAAACAGCAGAGAAAAAATACAAAATGCTCAAAAATAGTGGTAAGGCTTATCTGTGAATATAATGAAATTACAGCAATCTCTTTTGTTTATTAGGGACAGAAGTTGTTTCTGAATGACTAGAATAAAATATAATATAAACCTTTGCAATACATTCAATAGGAGTTTTTGAATTTTACTTGGCTTACTTCAACATCATCTCTAATCGCTTATTTTAACAATTGATGCCTGATAACCCATAGCAACAAGTGAGCTTTTCTTCTAATTATGTCCTACAAACACACTAGCCTAAGAAATTGTGTCGTCTCCATTGACAACTACTTTAATTGTCAAAACTATTCTGGTTGTCAGCTTTGTACAATTGATAACAATATCGGTTGTCGAAGTAGATCTGTTGTCAAAACTTTTGACAGAAGCTGAATCAACTCAGCATGCTATTTGTAATGCTAACCAGTCCTGGCTTCCTGCTGTTTTCTTTCAAGATAGCTCGTTTTGTAAATTTTTCAGTTGAAATAGCTAAATTAGCTCAGTATGCTATTTGTGATGCTAATCAGTCGTGGCTTCCCACCATTTCTTTCAAAATAGCTCGTTTTTAAAATTTTTAGTCTTATACATAATTTTATATTTTCTATTGCTCAATTGTTTTTGTTAAGCCCGTAAACACTGCAAAGGAAACAAAAAAACTGGAAAATCTTCTTTGAAAAATTGATAGTTGTCTTAATCAAATATTATATTAATTATATTTTCTTGGTCAGGATTATTGTAATCGGGTATTATGTTTCTGAGCAGATATCTACTCGATTCTTTTTCTCTTAATGCATATCAAAGGCTTCGTATTATAATATCTTCGTATTATAATTTCTAAACTGTCAGACCTGGAATGTGATATCTTTTATCATCATTTTGGAAGACTAAGACATATAATATCAAATATTTAATATTTTTAATCAAAGAACTTATTGAATGTGTTTAGGAAGGGTGATGCATTGATGCCTGAGAACTTGCATTGATCAATAAATGGCGTAAGCACTGTAAGCACTTCTTGATCAACCTTCCTAAGACCATAGGCGGGCGTGCCTTGTTTGCATCTCAATCCAAGTCCGTTGATTTGAATTGAAAATCAAGTATTTTGTAGTAGGCATCAAGATATGGCTAATTGTAGAAAAACGACAAGACAGATAGTCCGAGTAATTGAGAGGCAAAAATGTTTAAATGGCACGGGTAAATGATGGGAGTAAGTATCACTCTCTTATTGGACAAATACTTGTGTATTAGTTTTGGAAAGGCACACCTGCCTAGAGTTTCAGGCAGGTTGACCAAGAATTTAAAATTGATATAGGACCATTAGATTGCGTGGAATGAGAAGCAAACAAGGCACGCCCGCCTATGGTCTTAGGAAGGTTGACCAAGAAGTGCAAGAACTCTCAAGCAAAAGGAAAATGTTTGTCCAGTATAGTAAAATTCAAAAATCTAATTAGGAAGTGTTCAAATGAAAATAAAAATTCTCGAAATATGAATATAAAATAAAACTCGCTCAATTTCGTCTATAGAAAAAAAGAAATAATATCTACAGTTGCTTAAGTGATGAATAAACCTCTTCATCTTTCCCTGCTTTCCAAAGAAATAGTTTGATATGATTAAAAAAAAAATAAAAAATACTTCCAAATGTGGTAAAGAAAAATAATTTTTGGTTGCGCTAAGATAACTGACAATTTAAGTAAGTAAAACTTACTGATTCTATATTTGCTCATTAAGATTATCTCATATTGCATCCCTTTATATTTAGAACAGGTAAAGAATTTTTTCCCATGTCTGAGTGTCAATATACAAAGATCATTCACATATATACTAAAATATACTTTCAGGTATATAAGCAGAATAAAGTGGCCGTGAATAATGTGAATCTAAGACTATTCGAGGGTCAGATTACAGCTTTACTTGGCCACAATGGAGCAGGAAAGACTACAACTATGTCTATGCTTACTGGTATGAATTACAAAGTATTTTGTTTGTTAATAATTCAATTTGGACGCTTATTCAAAGAATATTGCAACCAAGCTATAGCAGAAATATGCTGATTCATAAAACAAACAAACTAAAGATTAAGAGAGGTCACCAACATTCATGACCAAAAAACCGAGAAACCTCTCGCCATTTTCTCTGAGGTATGAAGTATTATACAAAATAATATGCTTTGAAAGGCCTCTGCTTAGAAGGGCTTCTTAGCTGAGTATCTGGAACGAGGCACCCCATCTATACCATTGAGGTATTTGTTTTTAGTGTTAATTCTGCTCTATATTTCCAAAAAAAATTTCAGTCTTTTAATTTTGCAAACAAATAGCTTCACAAAAAAAAATTAAACTTCTGGTGCTCAGGACCGTAGAGTATTGTGAAAACTTTGATCCATGGGTAATAGATGCAGAGCAATGGAAGTGACTTTGTCTCTCAGAAAGGGCGCGAAACCCCTTAAATTTGTAACAAAAATATTGGCTGGTAATTCCTAACGAACTTAATTGATGTTCAGACTACCCTTCTTGTGGACAGGGAAGGAAAGAATGCAGCCCTTCTGTTACAAAGGTCCAATCGAGCACGAACACCCGAAACCATAATTGTAACTGTTGATCAGGTATCACGGAATCAACTCCGCTAGCCTGTTTTATAATTAGGCCATTGGCAAAATTTTGATAAAACTCCTCTACTACTCACTCACAGAGGTCGAGCCAGGTTCAGACCATAATTAGGAAATAACTAAGAGATTAGAACTGGATTCCCATGAAGTGTTTTTGGATCTGATGGTTTCTTCAAATAGATGTAGTTAGGATGAGAATTTAAGCAATACTACTCCTCCTCCCTCAGTGAGGTCGAATTGATCATGTTCTCTGGAAATGCATTGTTGCTTCTGACTAAGGAGATACTCTAGAAATGATACTCGAAAACTAAGAACTTAGTCAGCACTTTTGCTCAACTTTAGCTGATATAGAGTAAATTATTCATCTAAAAGTCGTGATGGCAAGAATTAAGGGAATGTCTCCCCCCAAAAAGATTGGTTAGGATCTGGACCTTTAAAAATGAAAATTTGGACGTTAGGTTTTTACAAAATATTGTTAAAATCTGACAACATATCCTGTTGGATATCAAGATGACAAAATGTAGCTCCCTTCCCATCTCCTCCTTTATTACCCACAGAATCAAATCGGTCAATCGGCTCTGAATCACAATGATGGATAAGAAAAATATGGTTTCACTTCTAACTAAGTATATTTCATTCTAACAACCCGTTCCTGTAGATGTCACGATGAGTAGATGGGACACCATCCCCTATAAAAGGCTGGATTAGGTACATCCCTAATAATGACAAAAATAGAACAATTAGCCTATTCTTCATCTGAAGCAAGTTTTGAACGATATCTCATAATCCTTTCTAGTATATATTGTGATGCTAAGAGTTTATGGACCCCTTAGCTTCCCCAGTATTGCGTCTAAACACATCTAACATCACATATTTACAACATTCAGCGTTCTAAAATTACAAATTAGATGCCATAAAAGCAAACTAGGACTTAAACTCTTAACATACACAACATTTTTCGAAGCATGAAGTCTGTCATGATAGATGGACTGATGACGAAAATTTGGTAGTCTTTTCTCTTGCCTCCCCCCCCTTCCTTACAGAGGTTTTAATGATACCTGACTCTCAAAATTTATAATTAGGACACTATCTAGTCTCAAAGTACTATTAACTTTAGTTGAAACCTGATGATTTTTCGAAAGACCTCTTGACGACAAGAAATTAGAGCTTACCTGTTTAGGAAGCTTTAATGTACATAATTGAAAAATAAAAATATTTGAAATAGCAAATTTCGAATTGGTTACGTGTCTTTCAGCTAGCAATTTATGGCTGGATTGTCTGGTCTCTTAAACCACTATTCATTCTATTTTTTTGCACTAAATTTACTCTTCGAACTAAAATAAATATTTATAAGTTGGTTTTAAATTCTGTTTTGTCTTTTGAAGGACTTTTTCCACCAAGTTCTGGGACCGCTTACGTAAATGGGTTTGACATTCGCACAGATATTGAAAATGTGCGAGGAAGTCTTGGATTATGTCCTCAACATGATGTTCTGTTCAAGAGTTTGACTGTGGAAGAACACCTAAGATTTTTTTGTGAGGTAAGAAAACTTGTACCGTTTTATAGCTGTTGAGCCATTAAAAGTATCGGTCAAATTTAATTTCGAAGTTTATGGAATCATGCTTTAGGGTTACATCAGGATGATAAACAAACCTTAAGACAAAGCACAACTAAAATTTAACGACCCTTTCTATGTAACGGTGAGAGGGTAACTCGTTTCAAGGTTTGATTTTTTTTAATAGTATCCTTAAATTCGTATTTGTAATTTTTATTTTATTATCGTGCACTGAGGACGGTCAAGCGGAGGTCTTACCGAAATATTTGCATTTTATTCTACATTTTTCATTGGCTTGTATATCCTCGTTTTTCTCTTCTTTGCTATTTTTCGTTTTATCATGATTAGCCAGTGAAATTATTTACGACAGTGAAACACAAAAAATACTCGGTCACATAAACAGTGGCCGTCTTCAGCAGATAAGGTCAAAAATTGTATGCCTTTGGCGTCTCTATCAAGGATTTGTTTTCTGATAACCTCTCTTCTAGTTGTTGGTGGCTCCTTCTGATATGGAAACAACCGTTTCTACGTTTTTTTTGAATTTCTTCTCAGTTTATAACTCCGTTGTGGAATATAGGGTAAATCAATAAAAATCTTTCTTATCACCCATCAATGAAATGCTTTCAGTTTAGGGCTGACGTGTTAATGATGCATCAACCTAATCCTAAAGATTATAGAAACTATGCAAGTTTTAGTGCAAAATCCATAGTAATTAGAAAATTAAACATCTAAGATTTAAAGAAACTTTCTTAACCCATTTGGTTCTATGCTGGGATTTTGCATCATTAATGCAGTAAAATATATTTGAATCCCAACTTTTCCTTCATGTAATTCATCCGTTTATCTGCTTATTAATTTTCCATTTTCTTTCAGCTAAAAGGACTTGATAAGAAGCTAGTGCCATACGAGATTGACCGAATTCTTCGGATGCTTAAGCTTGAAAATAAACGCCATGCATTGGCAAAAACTTTATCTGGTGGAATGAAAAGAAAACTGTCTGTTGGAATCGCCCTCTGTGCTGGCTCAAAGGTAATTGGTCATAAGAATTTTATATCGGCCATAATTATACTTTCTTTTAAACTTTGGAAATTAATTCATGAAAAACATGGCAAAATAAGATATTAAATTCACAAGATTTCTAAGGAACTGAATTATATCCATGAGTATTGGGAGCTTACGGTTAAACAAAGTGCTACGTAACCTTTGAACTTCAGTTACCAGGGAGGCGGAAGAACGCCTCGTTCTGCTGGGAGTATAAGAACAAGTAAGCAACTGAATTATAAGAAAAAAAAACTTGTAAAGTATTTTGTTTGTAAAAAATTTTATTTGATCGGAAAACAGAAAATTATAAGCTGAAATTCACAAAATGGTTTGGTTTGACAAGATGGTCCATAGTTTGTTGTAGTGGACGGATGAAATAAAGATAATGCTGTTCGTTTGAATCTATATGCTTGTTCACAATAACGAATTTTCCAGTTTTAAATTAATTTCTAGGTTTTTTATTAAAAATAATACAAATGTATGGTATTCTATTCGTCTTAGTCCATCAATTATTTTAAGAAACAAAAAATAAATTATAAAAAGTAGTAGCAAGTTAGTAACACCCTCTAGAGGCTAGGATTTTTTTTAATTTTTTGTGCTTTAACATAAACTTCAGTCAAAGCAGGAATAAAAGTTAATTATCGATTAGCGCTTAAGAGAATTATTGCTATTAATACCCGATAATGGATTTCTAAGCAAGCCTTCAAAAGAAAGGAATGCAAGATAATTTCATCCATAAATAAACCTACTATCAAACAGTTCGTGGTAACGAACTGTAAGTAAGGAGCGACCCGGCTCAATGGTAATCGAAACTCTAAAAAACGGAATTTTGATACCAATAGATACGTCAAAAGAATCAGATTTTAATTCTGATTTCAAATATATAAGTTTCATCAAGTTTAATTTTACCTATCAAAAGTTTCGCGCCTGAGAAAATTTGGCTGATTTTCGAAAAAAGGGGGAAAGAACCCCTAAAAGTTATAGAACCTTAATGAAAATCACACCATCATATTCAGCGTATCAGAGAACCCTACTGTAGAGGTTTCAAGCTCCTATCTACAAAAATGTGGAATTTTCCATTTTTTTCAGGGGCTGTCCCTTCCTCAACGCCTTGCTCTTTACGTTAAAGTTTGACTTTCTCACAACTCTATTTTTTTAAACAATAAAAACTTTAGCGTAAAGAGCAAGGCGTTGAGGAGGGGACAGCCCCTTTCATATACGGAATAATTTCTGTTCGTTTTAAGTTTTAATGTCGCTCCTTACTTTCAGTTAAAAAAACTTGTTTTTTTTTATTTAATTAGTAAATTAATTCCACAACACAAATAAAGAACAAAAGAATTTCATCAGACCAGCGTCAAACATTTTCTCAGATTTATCAGTCGCTTTATGGGTGAGTATAGAAAGATTATAATGAATTTGGAAAACATTTTGAATCAAAAGATACATAAACTAATTTTATCAATGAGTTCAAAATAAAATTGACGATAAAATTCATGTCACAAGTTGGAATTAAGCCAGGTAGGGAAGATGAAAAGTATTTTGGGCTTAAAAATTTCAGCTCACTGTATGGCTTCAACTAAAAAATTTTTGTGAAAATTCCTTAGCACTTTCAAAAATTCCTGTTAAAGCTTTGTTGAGGATTTGAATATACGATCAATTCACCAATTAAGGCAAAATAGAAGGCCAGCTATTTTATTATCTCCAAATTCTTATGTATGCCTTATCCTTAACGATTGCTTTCATCAATAATGAAAATGGTCCATTAGCTGGTGAGATAACATAATTTATGGGCATTTAAGCTTTCATTGGATTCCTTCTACGCTCTAAAATGTTTTTCTCGTAATGCTTTTTTAGCTTTACGCGTCATTGACCTGAAAGCATTCTTAACCTCTTTATAACCTGTTAAGAAAAAGGGTAACATTTATACGCTATATGAAAACGTGCTTCTGCTTAGATCAACTGACTAAACATCAAGGGCACCGGCAGAAAATTTTCCAGGGGGGGGGGGGGGGGGGGGCAATGCCAAAATATCACTGGTGGTTTGGTGACAGGGAATATATTTAAATTTTTTTTACGTTAGAATAAGTTCATTTTTAAATACATTTAGGAAAAAAAAACTCTCAAATTAAAAGAGCAATTAAATTGCATGCAAAATGAAACAAAATACGGTAAATTTTAAACCGCAAGGATTCAAGGCAAAGGGATCAATTTATATAATCAATAGTATATTTCATTATTATGCATTTAATCCTAAAAGAAAATCAAACTCAAACCAAAATTACAGAAAGATTGCATCCTTAGATTATAGCAGATCTAGACTTGTTCTTATGCAATTTCCTACATCTTAAAATAGTTTACAGAAGGAGTAGAGATACTCAAAAATCATCCTGCCTGCACAGATACCACGTTTTTATTTTATAACAGTAGTAGTAAGTATCTATTGAATTTGCCAAAGCCCCCGTACCAAACAGGTTTCAGTAGAGATGCCCCTATTGATCGTGTCACGCACCCCTGCTGCCACCTAAAACTTTTTTACATAGTTTAATGGGGACAGTGTCAATGACCTCTTTCTCCAGGTGTGTTTTTGGCACGCTCTCAACGAATGTTATGATCCAGGAAAGAGTATTTGTTGTTGTTGTTTTTGGCCAAGTGCCCGCTAGGGGAGAATGTTATGACCTAGGAAAGAGTATTTGTTGTTGTATGCTAGGGAAGAATGTTATGATCCAGAAATAGTATTTGTTGTTGTATGCTCGAGGCGAATGTCATGGTGTCCAGAAATAGGAACACCTTTGCTGTCGACCTCAATTCCCCTATCGTGAATCAATAATTCCCCTTAGAAACAACAAATTAATTCCCCTTTCTTGACAGATCAATCAACCAATGACATCATCTATCAGACTTTAAAAATTTTTGCCTAGAAACGATTCTCCAGGAATAGATCCAAGTCATTAATGTCTTTGCATCGGAAACATCTCTACTGCTCGAACTCCAAAGCTATTAATAACCAAACGCCATGGAAACAATTCCCAAAGAAACATCTTAGCGATGAATTGTTTTAGCGTGGGAATCAGGTTTCTTAGTAATTTGAAATGTCTCAGCGCAGAGATGCCAAAAACAAAAGGAACACGCTGAAATTACGTTTAGGGATTATTTGGGCGAAACCGTTTTAGACAGGTTATGGAATTATTTCGGCAAAACAGTTAGAGACATTTTAAAAGATGGTTTAAAAGATGATTTTAGAAGAGGATTTGAGGGTGAAACTCTGTGGTCGTTATAATACACAAGTTCCATTTGAACAGTGTTGTGAGGTCCCCTACCACAACCCCAAAGGGTTCCGATCCCCCCACCCCAACCCCGAAGGAAGCCACCGGTCCTCAAAGGTTCTCCGGATTCCCAAAGGGCCCCCGGCGCCCCAAAGGCCCCTCCGGACCCTCAAAGGCCCTCCCCGGGCCCCGTCTTTCCTTGATGTGCGTTGTCTGAAACCTATGATTTGGGGATGTATGGGTTGCTATTTTTGACTTTTCTGAGTTGGATTTCTTAGTCTTTCATAGGTATGTGTTGTAAGAGACCTATGATTTGGGATGGATGGTTTGCTATTTTTGACTTTTCTGAGCTGGATTTCTTACCCTTTCATAGGTGTGTGTTGTCAGAAAATTATGATTTGGGATGTGTAGTTTGGTAGTTGGACTTTTCAGAGCTAGGATTCTTAGTCTCTCATAGGCGTTTGTTGTCTGAAACCTATAGTTTGGGATGAATAGTTTGCTATTTCAGGCTTTTATGAGCTAGGTTTCCTAGTATTTCGTAGGTGTGTGTTGTCTGAAACTTATGATTTGGGATATGTAAGTTACTATTTCGGGCTTTTCTGAGCTAGATTTCTTAGTCATTCGTTGGTGTGTGTTGTCTGAAACCTATGATTTGGGATGGGTAGATTGCTATTTATGACTTTTCTGAGTTGGATTTCTTAGCCATTCATAGGTGTGTGTTGTCTGAAACTTATGATTTGGAATGGATAATTTGCTATTTCCAGCTTTTATTAGCTAGGTTTCTTAGCCTTTCATAGGTGTGTGTTGTCAGAAAATTATGATTTGGGATGTGTAGTTTGCTATTTGGGCTTTTCAGAGCTAGGATTTTTAATCCCTCATAGGTGTTTGTTGTCTGAAACCTATAGTTTGGGATGAGTAGTTTGCTATTTTTGACTTTTCTGAGCTGGATTTCTTACCCTTTCATAGGTGTGTGTTGTCAGAAAATTATGATTTGGGATGTGTAGTTTGCTAGTTGGACTTTTCAGAGCTAGGATTCTTAGTCTCTCATAGGCGTTTGTTGTCTGAAACCTATAGTTTGGGATGAATAGTTTGCTATTTCAGGCTTTTATGAGCTAGGTTTCCTAGTATTTCGTAGGTGTGTGTTGTCTGAAACTTATGATTTGGGATATGTAAATTACTATTTCGGGCTTTTCTGAGCTAGATTTCTTAGTCTTTCGTTGGTGTGTGTTGTCTGAAACCTATGATTTGGGATGGGTGGATTGCTATTTATGACTTTTCTGAGCTGGATTTCTTAGCCGTTCATAGGTGTGTGTTGTCTGAAACTTATGATTTGGAATTGTTAATTTACCATTTCCAGCTTTTATTAGCTAGGTTTCTTAGCCTTTCATAGGTGTGTGTTGTCAGAAAATTATGATTTGGGATGTGTAGTTTGCTATTTGGACTTTTCAGAGCTAGGATTCTTAGTCCCTCATAGATGTTTGTTGTCTGAAACCTATAGTTTGGGATGAGTAGTTTGCTATTTCAGGCTTTTATGATCTAGTTTTCTTAGCCTTTCGTAGGTGCGTGTTGACTGAAACTTATGATTTGGGATATGTAAATTACTATTTCGGGCTTTTCTAAGCTAGATTTCTTAGTCTTTCGTTGGTGTGTGTTGTCTGAAACCTATGATTTGGGGTGTATGGGTTGCTATTTTTTGACTTTTCTGAGTTGGATTTCATAGTCTTTCATAGGTATGTGTTGTCTGAAACCTATGATTTGGGATGAGTGGTTTGCTATTTTTGACTTTTCTGTGCTGGATTTCTTACCCTTTCATAGGTGTGTGTTGTCAGAAAATTATGATTTGGGATGTGTAGTTTGCTATTTGGACTTTTCAGAGCTAGGATTCTTAGTCTCTCATAGGCGTTTGCTGTCTGAAACCTATAGTTTGGGATGAATAGTCTGCTATTTCAGGCTTTTATGAGCTAGGTTTCCTAGTATTTCATAGGTGAATGTTGTCTGAAACTTATGATTTGGGATATGTAAATTACTATTTCGGGCTTTTCTAAGCTAGATTTCTTAGTCTTTCGTTGGTGTGTGTTGTCTGAAACCTATGGTTTGGGATGGGTGGATTGCTATTTTTGACTTTTCTGAGTTGGATTTCTTGGCCATTCATAGGTGTGTGTTGTCTGAAACTTATGATTTGGGATGGTTAATTTGCTATTTCCGGCTTTTATTAGCTAGGTTTCTTAGCCTTTCATAGATGTGTCTTGTCAGAAAATTATTATTTGGGATGTCTAGTTTTCTTTTTGGACTTTTCAGAGCTAGGATTCTTAGTCCCTCATAGGTGCTTGTTGTCTGAAACCTATAGTTTGGGATGAGTAGTTTGCTATTTCAGGCTTTTCTGAGCTAAGGTTTCTTAGTATTTCATAGGTGTGTGTTGTCTGAAACTTATGATTCGAGGTGTGTAATTTGCTATTTCCGACTTTTCATAACCAGATTTCTTAGTCTTTCGTAGGTGTGTGATGACTGAAACCTATGATTTGGGATGAGTGGGTTGCTATTTTTGGACTTTTCTGAGTTCTAGTTTAGTTTAGTTTTAGTTATGAGTTTAGAGTTTTTAGCTTAGAGTCTTAGCTTAGAGCTTTTGTTAGAGTTCTAGTTTAGTTTAGTTTTAGTTAAGAGTTTAGAGTTTTTAGCTTAGAGTCTTAGCTTAGAGTTTTTGTTGAAGTTCTAGTTTAGTCTAGTTTTAATTAAGAGTTTAGAGTTTTAGCTTAGAGTCATAGCTTAGAGTTTTTGTTGAAGTTTAGTTTAGTAATAGTTAAGAGTTTGGAGTTTTACCTTAGAGACTTAGCTTAGAGTTTTAGTTTAGTTTAGTTTTAGTTAAGAGTTTAGAGTTTTTTAGCTTAGAGTCTTAGATTAGAGTTTTTGTTAGAGTTCTAGTTTAGTTTAGTTTTAATTAAGAGTTTAGAGTTTTTAGCTTAGAGTCTTAGCTTAGAGTTTTAGTTAGAGTTCTAGTTTAGTTTACTTTTAGTTAAGAGTTTAGAGTTTTTAGCTTAGAGTCTTAGCATAGAGTTTTTGTTGAAGCTCTAGTTTAGTTTAGTTTTAGTTAAGAGTTTATAGTTTTAGCTTAGAGTCTTAGCTTAGAGTTTTTGTTAGAGTTTTAGTTTAGTTTAGTTTTAGTTAAGAGTTAAGAGTCTCGAGTTTTTAGCTTAGAGTCTTAGCTTAGAGTTTCTGTTAGAGTTCTAGTTTAGTTTACTTCTAGTTAAGAGTTTAGAGTTTTAGCTTAGAGTCTTAGCTTAGATTTTTTGTTAGAGTTCTAGTTTAGTTTAGTTATAGTTAAGAGTTTGGTGTTTTACCTTACAGACTTAGCTAAGAGTTTTAGTTTAGTTTTAGTTTAGTTATAGTTAAGAGTTTGGTGTTTTACCTTAGAGACTTAGCTTAGAGTTTTAGTTTAGTTCAGTTTTAGTTAAGAGTTTAGAGTTTTAGCTTAGAGTCGTATCTTAGAGTTTTTGTTAGAGTTCTAGTTTAGTTTAGTTTTAGTTAAGAGTTTAGAGTTTTTAGCTTAGAGTCTTAGTTTAGAGTTTTTGTTGAAGTTCTAGTTTAGTTTAGAGTTTTAGCTTAGACTTAGAGTTTTAATTAGAGTTCTAGTTTAGTTTAGTTTTAGTTAAGAGTTTAGAGTTTTAGCTTAGAGTCTTAGCTTAGAGTTTTAGTTTAGTTCAGTTTTAGTTAAGAGTTTAGAGTTTTAGCTTAGAGTCGTATCTTAGAGTTTTTGTTAGAGTTCTAGTTTAGTTTAGTTTTAGTTAAGAGTTTAGAGTTTTTAGCTTAGAGTCTTAGTTTAGAGTTTTGTTGAAGTTCTAGTTTAGTTTAGAGTTTTAGCTTAGACTTAGAGTTTTAATTAGAGTTCTAGTTTAGTTTAGTTATAGTTAAGAGTTTGGTGTTTTACCTTACAGACTTAGCTAAGAGTTTTAGTTTAGTTTTAGTTTAGTTATAGTTATAGTTAAGAGTTTGGTGTTTTACCTTAGAGACTTAGCTTAGAGTTTTAGTTTAGTTCAGTTTTAGTTAAGAGTTTAGAGTTTTAGCTTAGAGTCGTATCTTAGAGTTTTTGTTTGAGTTCTAGTTTAGTTTAGTTTTAGTTAAGAGTTTAGAGTTTTTAGCTTAGATTCTTAGTTTAGAGTTTTTGTTGAAGTTCTAGTTTAGTTTAGAGTTTTAGCTTAGACTTAGAGTTTTAATTAGAGTTCTAGTTTAGTTTAGTTTTAGTTAAGAGTTTAGAGTTTAACTTAGAGTCTTAGCTTAGAGTTTTTGTTAGAGTTCTAGTTTAGTTATAGTTAAGAGTTTGGAGTTTTACCTTAGAGACTTAGCTTAGAGTTTTAGTTTAGTATAGTTTTACTTAAGAGTTTAGAGTTTTAGCTTAGAGTCTCAGCTTAGAGTTTATGTTAGAGTTTTAGTTTAGTTTTAGTTAAGAGTTTCGAGTTTTAGCTGAGTCTTAGCTTAGAGTTTTTGTTAGAGTTCTAGTTTAGTTTAGTTTTAGTTAAGAGTTTGGAGTTTTACCTTAGAGTCTTAGCTTAGAGTTTTTGTTAGATTTCTAGTTTAGTTTAATTTTAGTTAAGAGTTTGATGTTTTACCTTTGAGTTTCAGTTAGAGTTCTAGTTTAGTTTACTTTTAGTTAAGAGTTTGGTGTTTTACCATGGAATCTTAGCTTAGAGTTTTAGTTAGAGTTCTAGTTTAGTTTAGTTTTAGTTAAGAGTTTAGAAATTTAGCTTAGAGTCTTAGCATAGAGTTTTTGTTTGAGTTCTAGTTTATTTTAGTTTTAGTTAAGAGTTTAGAGTTTTTAGCTTAGAGTCTTAGCTTAGAGTTTTTGTTAGAGTTTAAGTTTAGTTTAGTAATAGTTAAGAGTTTAGAGTTTTAGATTTGAGTCTCAGCTTAGAGCTTTAGTTAGAGTTGAAGTTTAGTTTAGTAATAGTTAAGAGTTCAGAGTTCTACCTTAGAGTCTTAGCTTAGAGTTTTTGTTAGAGTTCTCGTTTAGTTTAGATATAGTTAAGCGTTTGGAGTTTTACCTTCGAGACCTAGCTTAGAGTTATAGTTTAGTTTAGTTTTAGTTAAGAGTTTAGAGTTTTTTTAGCTTAGAGTCTTAGCTTAGAGTTTTTTTTAGAGTTCTCGTTTAGTTTAATTTTAGTTAAGAGTTTAGAGTTTTAGCTTAGAGTCATAGCTTAGAGTTTTTGTTGAAAATCTAGTTTAGTTTAGTTTAGTTAAGAGTTTAGAGTTCTACCTTAGAGTCTTAGCTTAGAGTTTTTTGTTATAGTTCTACTTTAGTTTAGTTTTAGTCAAGAGTTTAGAGTTTTTAGCTTAGAGTCTTAGCTTAGAGTTTTACTTAGAGTTCTAGTTTAGTTTAGTTTTAGTTAAGAGTTTAGAGTTTTATCTTAGAGTCTTAGCTTAGAGTTTTTGTTGAAAACCTAGTTTAGTTTAGTTAAGAGTTTAGAGTTCTACCTTAGAGTCTTAGCTTAGAGTTTTTTTTGTTGGATTTCTAGTTTAGTTTAGCTTTAGTTAAGAGTTTAGAGTTTTAGCATAGAGTCTTAGCTTAGAGTTTTTGTTAGAGTTCTAGTTTAGTTATAGTTAAGAGTTTGGAGTTTTACCTTAGAGACTTAGCTTAGAGTTTTAGTTTAGTATAGTTTTACTTAAGAGTTTAGAGTTTTAGCTTAGAGTCTCAGCTTAGAGTTTATGTTAGAGTTTTAGTTTAGTTTTAGTTAAGAGTTTCGAGTTTTAGCTGAGTCTTAGCTTAGAGTTTTTGTTAGAGTTCTAGTTTAGTTTAGTTTTAGTTAAGAGTTTGGAGTTTTACCTTAGAGTCTTAGCTTAGAGTTTTTGTTAGAGTTCTAGTTTAGTTTAATTTTAGTTAAGAGTTTGATGTTTTACCTTTGAGTTTCAGTTAGAGTTCTAGTTTAGTTTACTTTTAGTTAAGAGTTTGGTGTTTTACCATGGAATCTTAGCTTAGAGTTTTAGTTAGAGTTCTAGTTTAGTTTAGTTTTAGTTAAGAGTTTAGAAATTTAGCTTAGAGTCTTAGCATAGAGTTTTTGTTTGAGTTCTAGTTTGTTTTAGTTTTAGTTAAGAGTTTAGAGTTTTTAGCTTAGAGTCTTAGCTTAGAGTTTTTGTTAGAGTTGAAGTTTAGTTTAGTAATAGTTAAGAGTTTAGAGTTTTAGATTTGAGTCTCAGCTTAGAGCTTTAGTTAGAGTTGAAGTTTAGTTTAGTAATAGTTAAGAGTTCAGAGTTCTACCTTAGAGTCTTAGCTTAGAGTTTTTGTTAGAGTTCTCGTTTAGTTTAGATATAGTTAAGCGTTTGGAGTTTTACCTTCGAGACCTAGCTTAGAGTTATAGTTTAGTTTAGTTTTAGTTAAGAGTTTAGAGTTTTTTTTAGCTTAGAGTCTTAGCTTAGAGTTTTTTTTAGAGTTCTCGTTTAGTTTAATTTTAGTTAAGAGTTTAGAGTTTTAGCTTAGAGTCATAGCTTAGAGTTTTTGTTGAAAATCTAGTTTAGTTTAGTTTAGTTTAGTTAAGAGTTTAGAGTTCTACCTTAGAGTCTTAGCTTAGAGTTTTTGTTAGAGTTCTCGTTTAGTTTAGATATAGTTAAGAGTTTGGAGTTTTACCTTCGAGACCTAGCTTAGAGTTATAGTTTAGTTTAGTTTTAGTTAAGAGTTTAGAGTTTTTTTTTTAGCTTAGAGTCTTAGCTTAGAGTTTTTTTTAGAGTTCTCGTTTAGTTTAATTTTAGTTAAGAGTTTAGAGTTTTAGCTTAGAGTCATAGCTTAGAGTTTTTGTTGAAAATCTAGTTTAGTTTAGTTAAGAGTTTAGAGTTCTACCTTAGAGTCTTAGCTTAGAGTTTTTTGTTATAGTTCTACTTTAGTTTAGTTTTAGTCAAGAGTTTAGAGTTTTTAGCTTAGAGTCTTAGCTTAGAGTTTTACTTAGAGTTCTAGTTTAGTTTAGTTTTAGTTAAGAGTTTAGAGTTTTATCTTAGAGTCATAGCTTAGAGTTTTTGTTGAAAACCTAGTTTAGTTTAGTTAAGAGTTTAGAGTTCTACCTTAGAGTCTTAGCTTAGAGTTTTTTTTTGTTGGATTTCTAGTTTAGTTTAGCTTTAGTTAAGAGTTTAGAGTTTTAGCATAGAGTCTTAGCTTAGAGTTTTTGTTAGAGTTCTAGTTTAGTTATAGTTAAGAGTTTGGAGTTTTACCTTAGAGACTTAGCTTAGAGTTTTAGTTTAGTATAGTTTTACTTAAGAGTTTAGAGTTTTAGCTTAGAGTCTCAGCTTAGAGTTTATGTTAGAGTTTTAGTTTAGTTTTAGTTAAGAGTTTCGAGTTTTAGCTGAGTCTTAGCTTAGAGTTTTTGTTAGAGTTCTAGTTTAGTTTAATTTTAGTTAAGAGTTTGATGTTTTACCTTTGAGTTTCAGTTAGAGTTCTAGTTTAGTTTACTTTTAGTTAAGAGTTTGGTGTTTTACCATGGAATCTTAGCTTAGAGTTTTAGTTAGAGTTCTAGTTTAGTTTAGTTTTAGTTAAGAGTTTAGAAATTTAGCTTAGAGTCTTAGCATAGAGTTTTTGTTTGAGTTCTAGTTTGTTTTAGTTTTAGTTAAGAGTTTAGAGTTTTTAGCTTAGAGTCTTAGCTTAGAGTTTTTGTTAGAGTTGAAGTTTAGTTTAGTAATAGTTAAGAGTTTAGAGTTTTAGATTTGAGTCTCAGCTTAGAGCTTTAGTTAGAGTTGAAGTTTAGTTTAGTAATAGTTAAGAGTTCAGAGTTCTACCTTAGAGTCTTAGCTTAGAGTTTTTGTTAGAGTTCTCGTTTAGTTTAGATATAGTTAAGCGTTTGGAGTTTTACCTTCGAGACCTAGCTTAGAGTTATAGTTTAGTTTAGTTTTAGTTAAGAGTTTAGAGTTTTTAGCTTAGAGTCTTAGCTTAGAGTTTTTTTTAGAGTTCTCGTTTAGTTTAATTTTAGTTAAGAGTTTAGAGTTTCAGCTTAGAGTCATAGCTTAGAGTTTTTGTTGAAAATCTAGTTTAGTTTAGTTTAGTTTAGTTAAGAGTTTAGAGTTCTACCTTAGAGTCTTAGCTTAGAGTTTTTGTTAGAGTTCTCGTTTAGTTTAGATATAGTTAAGCGTTTGGAGTTTTACCTTCGAGACCTAGCTTAGAGTTATAGTTTAGTTTAGTTTTAGTTAAGAGTTTAGAGTTTTTAGCTTAGAGTCTTAGTTTAGAGTTTTTGTTGAAGTTCTAGTTTAGTTTAGAGTTTTAGCTTAGACTTAGAGTTTTAATTAGAGTTCTAGTTTAGTTTAGTTTTAGTTAAGAGTTTAGAGTTTTAGCTTAGAGTCTTAGCATAGAGTTTTTGTTAGAGTTCTAGTTTATTTTAGTTTTAGTTAAGAGTTTAGAGTTTAACTTAGAGTCTTAGCTTATAGTTTTTGTTAGAGTTCTAGTTTAGTTATAGTTAAGAGTTTGGAGTTTTACCTTAGAGACTTAGCTTAGAGTTTTAGTTTAGTATAGTTTTAGTTAAGAGTTTAGAGTTTTAGCTTAGAGTCTCAGCTTAGAGTTTATGTTAGAGTTTTAGTTTAGTTTTAGTTAAGAGTTTCGAGTTTTAGCTGAGTCTTAGCTTAGAGTTTTTGTTAGAGTTCTAGTTTTGCTTAGTTTTAGTTAAGAGTTTAGAGTTTTACCTTAGAGTCTTAGTTTAGAGTTTTTGTTAGAGTTCTAGTTTAGTTTAATTTTAGTTAAGAGTTTGATGTTTTACCTCTGAGTTTCAGTTAGAGTTCTAGTTTAGTTTACTTTTAGTTATGAGTTTGGTGTTTTACCTTAGAGTCTTAGCTTAGAGTTTTAGTTAGAGTTCTAGTTTAGTTTTAGTTAAGAGTTTAGAATTTAAGCTTAGAGTCTTAGCTTAGAGTTTTTGTTAGAGTTCTAGTTTATTTTAGTTTTAGTTAAGAGTTTAGAGTTTTTAGCTTAGAGTCCTAGCTTAGAGTTTTTTTTGTTGAAGTTCTAGTTTAGTTTAGTTAATAGTTTAGAGTTTTATCTTAGAGTCTCAGCTTAGAGTTTTTGTTAGAGTTGAATTTTAGTTTAGTAATAGTTAAGAGTTTAGAGTTTTACCTTAGAGTCTTAGCTTAGAGTTTTTGTTAGAGTTCTAGTTTAGTTTAGATATAGTTAAGCGTTTGGAGTTTTACCTTCGAGACTTAGCTTAGAGTTTTAGTTTAGTTTAGTTTTAGTTAAGAGTTTAGAGTTTTTTTTAGCTTAGAGTCTTAGCTTAAAGTTTTTGTTAGAGTTCTAGTTTAGTATAGTTTTAGTTAAGAGTTTGGTGTTTTACCTTAGAGTCATAGCTTAGAGTTTTAGTTGGAGTTCTAGTTTAGTTTTAGTTAAGAGTTTAGAATTCTAGCTTAGAGTCTTAGCTTAGAGTTTTTTGTTATAGTTCTAATTTAGTTTAGTTTTAGTTAAGAGTTTAGAGTTTTTAGCTTAGAGTCTTAGCTTAGAGTTTTTGGGAAGTTGAAGTTTAGTTTAGTCATAGTTAAGAATTTAGAGTTTTTAGCATAGACTCTTAGCTTAGAGTTTTACTTAGAGTTCTAGTTTAGTTTAGTTTTAGTTAAGAGTTTAGAGTTTTAGCTTAGAGTCTTAGCTTAGAGTTTTTGTTAGAGTTCTAGTTTTCCTTAAGAGTTTAGAGTTTTAGCTTAGAGTCTCAGCTTAGAGTTTTTGTTAGACTTCTAGTTTAGTTTAGTTTTAGTTAAGAGTTTCGAGTTTTACCTTAGAGTCTTAGTTTAGAGTTTTTGTTAGAGTTCTAGTTTAGTTTAATTTTAGTTAAGAGTTTGGTTAGGTTAGGTTAGGTTAAGTAACCTAACTTAACCTAACCCAAAATAACTTAATTTAGTCTAACCTAACCTAACTTAAACATGGAGAGATGTTTACTAGCTAACCTATCCTAACCTAACTTAGCTAACCTAACCTAACTTACCTAACCTGACTTAACCTAACCTAATCTAACCTAACTTAATCTAGTCTAACCTAACACTCTAACTAAATCTCTAAGCTAAGATTCTAGGCTAAACCTCTAAGCTATAACTCTTAACTAAAACTAAAGTAAACAATAGCTCTAACTAAAACTCTAAGCTAAGACTCTAAGCTAAAACTATAAACTCTTAACTATAACTAAACTAAACGAAACTTCAACTCTAATTAAAACTCTAATATAAGACTTTAAGGTAAAACTCAAAACTCTTAACTAAAACTAAACTAGAACTAGAACACTAAATAAAACTCTAAGCTAAGACTTTAAGGTAAAACTCTAAACTCTTAACTAAAACTAAACTATGCTAGAACTCTAACTAAAACTCTAAGCTAAGAGTCCAAGCTAAAACTCGAAACCCTTAGCTATTATTAAACTAAACTTCAACTCTAAGTAAAACTCTAAGCTAAGACTCTAAGGTAGAACTCTAAACTCTTAACTAAACTAAACTAGATTTTCAACAAAAACTCTAAGCTAAGACTCTAAGATAAAACTCTAAACTCTTAACTAAAACTAAACTAAACTAGAACTCTAAGTAAAACTCTAAGCTAAGAGTCTATGCTAAAAACTCTAAATTCTTAACTATGATTAAACTAAACTTCAACTTCACAAAAACTCTAAGCTAAGACTCTAAGCTAAAAACTCTAAACTCTTAACTAAAACTAAACTAAACTAGAACTATAACAATAAACTCTAAGCTAAGACTCTAAGCTAGAATTCTAAACTCTTAACTAAAACTAAACTAGAAATCCAACTAAAACTCTAAGCTATGACTCTAAGGTAAAACACCAAACTCTTAACTAAAACTATACTAAACTAGAACTCTAACAAAAACTCTAAGCTAAGACTCTAAGCTAAAAAAAAAACTCTAAACTCTTAACTAAAACTAAACTAAACTAAAACTCTAAGCTATGTCTCGAAGGTAAAACTCCAAACGCTTAACTATATCTAAACTAAACTAGAACTCTAACAAAAACTCTAAGCTAAGACTCTAAGGTAAAACTCTAAACTCTTAACTATTACTAAACTAAACTTCAACTCTAACAAAAACTCTAAGCTGAGACTCTAAGCTAAAACTCTAAACTATTAACTAAACTAAACTAGAACTTCAACAAAAAAACTCTAAGCTAGGACTCTAAGCTAAAAACTCTAAACTCTTAACTAAAACTAAAATAAACTAGAACTCTAACAAAAACTCTAAGCTAAGACTCTAAGCTAAAATTCTAAACTCTTAACTAAAACTAAACTAGAACTCTAACTAAAACTCTAAGCTAAGACTCTAAGGTAAAACACCAAACTCATAACTAAAAGTAAACTAAACTAGAACTCTAACTGAAACTCAGAGGTAAAACATCAAACTCTTAACTAAAATTAAACTAAACTAGAACTCTAACAAAAACTCTAAGCTAAGACTCTAAGGTAAAACTCAAACTCTTAACTAAAACTAAACTAAACTAGAAGTCTAACAAAAGCTCTAAGCTGAGACTCTAAGCTAAAACTCTAAACTCTTAAGTAAAACTAGAACTCTAACAAAAACTCTAAGCTAAGACTCTATGCTAAAACACTAAACTCTTAACTAAAACTAAACTAAACTAGAACTCTAACAAAAACTCTAAGCTATGACTCTAAGCTAAAACTCTAAACTCTTAACTAAAGCTAAACTAAACTAGAAATCCAACAAAAAAAAACTCTAAGCTAAGACTCTAAGGTAGAACTCTAAACTCTTAACTAAACTAAACTAAACTAGGTTTTCAACAAAAACTCTAAGCTAAGACTCTAAGATAAAACTCTAAACTCTTAACTAAAACTAAACTAAATTAGAACTCTAAGTAAAACTCTAAGCTAAGACTCTAAGCTAAAAACTCTAAACTCTTGACTAAAACTAAACTAAAGTAGAACTATAACAAAAAACTCTAAGCTAAGACTCTAAGGTAGAACTCTAAACTCTTAACTAAACTAAACTAGGTTTTCAACAAAAACTCTAAGCTAAGACTCTAAGATAAAACTTTAAACTCTTAACTAAAACTAAACTAAACTAGAACTCTAAGTAAAACTCTAAGCTAAGACTCTAAGCTAAAAACTCTAAACTCTTGACTAAAACTAAACTAAAGTAGAACTATAACAAAAAACTCTAAGCTAAGACTCTAAGGTAGAACTCTAAACTCTTAACTAAACTAAACTAAACTAGATTTTCAACAAAAACTCTAAGCTATGACTCTAAGCTAAAACTCTAAACTCTTAACTAAAATTAAACTAAACAAGAACTCTAAGTAAAACTCTAAGCTAAGACTCTAAGCTAAAAACTCTAAACTCTTGACTAAAACTAAACTAAACTATAACTCTAAGCTAGGTCTCGAAGGTAAAACTCCAAACGCTTAACTATATCTAAACTAAACGAGAACTCTAACAAAAACTCTAAGCTAAGACTCTAAGGTAGAACTCTGAACTCTTAACTATTACTAAAACTAAACTTCAACTCTAACTAAAGCTCTAAGCTGAGACTCAAATCTAAAACTCTAAACTCTTAACTATTACTTAATTAAACTTCAACTCTAACAAAAACTTTAAGCTAAGACTCTAAGCTAAAAACTCTAAACTCTTAACTAAAACTAAAATAAACTAGAACTTAAACAAAAACTCTATGCTAAGACTCTAAGCTAAATTTCTAAACTCTTAACTAAAACTAAACTAAACTAGAACTCTAACTAAAACTCTAAGCTAAGATTCCATGGTAAAACACCAAACTCTTAACTAAAAGTAAACTAAACTAGAACTCTAACTGAAACTCAAAGGTAAAACATCAAACTCTTAACTAAAATTATACTAAACTAGAACTCTAACAAAAACTCTAAGCTAAGACTCTAAGGTAAAACTCTAAACTCTTAACTAAAACTAAACTAAACTAGAACTCTAACAAAAACTCTAAGCTACGACTCAGCTAAAACTCGAAACTCTTAACTAAAACTAAACTAAAACTCTAACATAAACTCTAAGCTGAGACTCAAATCTAAAACTCTAAACTCTTAACTATTACTAAACTAAACTTCAACTCTAACAAAAACTCTAAGCTAAGACTCTAAGCTAAAAACTCTAAACTCTTAACTAAAACTAAAATAAACTAGAACTCAAACAAAAACTCTATGCTAAGACTCTAAGCTAAATTTCTAAACTCTTAACTAAAACTAAACTAAACTAGAACTCTAACTAAAACTCTAAGCTAAGATTCCATGGTAAAACACCAAACTCATAACTAAAAGTAAACTAAACTAGAACTCTAACTGAAACTCAAAGGTAAAACATCAAACTCTTAACTAAAATTAAACTAAACTAGAACTCTAACAAAAACTCTAAGCTAAGACTCTAAGGTAAAACTCTAAACTCTTAACTAAAACTAAACTAAACTAGAACTCTAACAAAAACTCTAAGCTAAGACTCAGCTAAAACTCGAAACTCTTAACTAAAACTAAACTAAAACTCTAACATAAACTCTAAGCTGAGACTCTAAGCTAAAACTCTAAACTCTTAAGTAAAACTAAACTAAACTAAAACTCTAAGCTAAGTCTCTAAGGTAAAACTCCAAACTCTTAACTATAACTAAACTAGAACTCTAACAAAAACTCTAAGCTAAAACTCTAAACTCTTAACTAAAGCTAAACTAAACTAGAAATCCAACAAAAAAAAACTCTAAGCTAAGACTCTAAGGTAGAACTCTAAACTCTTAACTAAACTAAACTAGGTTTTCAACAAAAACTCTAAGCTAAGACTCTAAGATAAAACTCTAAACTCTTAACTAAAACTAAACTAAACTAGAACTCTAAGTAAAACTCTAAGCTAAGACTCTAAGCTAAAAACTCTAAACTCTTGACTAAAACTAAACTAAAGTAGAACTATAACAAAAAACTCTAAGCTAAGACTCTAAGGTAGAACTCTAAACTCTTAACTAAACTAAACTAAACTAGATTTTCAACAAAAACTCTAAGCTATGACTCTAAGCTAAAACTCTAAACTCTTAACTAAAATTAAACTAAACAAGAACTCTAAAAAAAACTCTAAGCTAAGACTCTAAGCTAAAAAAAACTCTAAACTCTTAACTAAAACTAAACTAAACTATAACTCTAAGCTAGGTCTCGAAGGTAAAACTCCAAACGCTTAACTATATCTAAACTAAACGAGAACTCTAACAAAAACTCTAAGCTAAGACTCTAAGGTAGAACTCTGAACTCTTAACTATTACTAAACTAAACTTCAACTCTAACTAAAGCTCTAAGCTGAGACTCAAATCTAAAACTCTAAACTCTTAACTATTACTAAACTAAACTTCAACTCTAACAAAAACTCTAAGCTAAGACTCTAAGCTAAAAACTCTAAACTCTTAACTAAAACTAAAATAAACTAGAACTCAAACAAAAACTCTATGCTAAGACTCTAAGCTAAATTTCTAAACTCTTAACTAAAACTAAACTAAACTAGAACTCTAACTAAAACTCTAAGCTAAGATTCCATGGTAAAACACCAAACTCTTAACTAAAAGTAAACTAAACTAGAACTCTAACTGAAACTCAAAGGTAAAACATCAAACTCTTAACTAAAATTAAACTAAACTAGAACTCTAACAAAAACTCTAAGCTAAGACTCTAAGGTAAAACTCCAAACTCTTAACTAAAACTAAACTAAACTAGAACTCTAACAAAAACTCTAAGCTAAGACTCAGCTAAAACTCGAAACTCTTAACTAAAACTAAACTAAAACTCTAACATAAACTCTAAGCTGAGACTCTAAGCTAAAACTCTAAACTCTTAAGTAAAACTATACTAAACTAAAACTCTAAGCTAAGTCTCTAAGGTAAAACTCCAAACTCTTAACTATAACTAAACTAGAACTCTAACAAAAACTCTAAGCTAAGACTCTAAGTTAAACTCTAAACTCTTAACTAAAACTAAACTAAACTAGAACTCTAATTTAAACTCTAAGTCTAAGCTAAAACTCTAAACTAAACTAGAACTTCAACAAAAACTCTAAACTAAGACTCTAAGCTAAAAACTCTAAACTCTTAACTAAAACTAAACTAAACTAGAACTCAAACAAAAACTCTAAGATACGACTCTAAGCTAAAACTCTAAACTCTTAACTAAAACTGAACTAAACTAAAACTCTAAGCTAAGTCTCTAAGGTAAAACACCAAACTCTTAACTATAACTATAACTAAACTAAAACTAAACTAAAACTCTTAGCTAAGTCTGTAAGGTAAAACACCAAACTCTTAACTATAACTAAACTAAACTAGAACTCTAATTAAAACTCTAAGTCTAAGCTAAAACTCTAAACTAAACTAGAACTTCAACAAAAACTCTAAACTAAGACTCTAAGCTAAAAACTCTAAACTCTTAACTAAAACTAAACTAAACTAGAACTCTAACAAAAACTCTAAGATACGACTCTAAGCTAAAACTCTAAACTCTTAACTAAAACTGAACTAAACTAAAACTCTAAGCTAAGACTCTAAGCTAAAACTCTAAACTCTTAACTAAAACTAAACTAAACTAGAACTCTAATTAAAACTCTAAGTCTAAGCTAAAACTCTAAACTAAACTAGAACTTCAACAAAAACTCTAAACTAAGACTCTAAGCTAAAAACTCTAAACTCTTAACTAAAACTAAACTAAACTAGAACTCTAACAAAAACTCTAAGATACGACTCTAAGCTAAAACTCTAAACTCTTAACTAAAACTGAACTAAACTAAAACTCTAAGCTAAGTCTCTAAGGTAAAACACCAAACTCTTAACTATAACTATAACTAAACTAAAACTAAACTAAAACTCTTAGCTAAGTCTGTAAGGTAAAACACCAAACTCTTAACTATAACTAAACTAAACTAGAACTCTAACAAAAAATCTAAGCTAAGACTCTAAGATAAAACTCTAAACTCTTAACTAGAAGTAAACTAAACTAGAACTCTAACAGAAACTCTAAGCTAAGACTCTAAGCTAAAAAATAGAGACTCTTAACTCTTAACTAAAACTAAACTAAACTAAAACTCTAACAAAAACTCTAAGCTAAGACTCTAAGCTAAAACTATAAACTCTTAACTAAAACTAAACTAAACTAGAGCTTCAACAAAAACTCTATGCTAAGACTCTAAGCTATAAACTCTAAACTCTTAACTAAAAGTAAACTAAACTAGAACTCTAACTAAAACTCTAAGCTAAGACTCTAAGCTAAAAACTCTAAACTCTTAATTAAAACTAAACTAAACTAGAACTCTAACAAAAACTCTAATCTAAGACTCTAAGCTAAAAACTCTAAACTCTTAACTAAAACTAAACTAAACTAAAACTCTAAATTAAGTCTCTAAGGTAAAACTCAAAACTCTTAACTATTACTAAACTAAGTTTCAACTTCAACAAAAACTCTAAGCTATGACTCTAAGCTAAAACTCTAAACTCTTAATTAAAACTAGACTAAACTAGAACTTCAACAAAAACTCTAAGCTAAGACTCTAAGCTAAAAACTCTAAACTCTTAACTAAAACTAAACTAAACTAGAACTCTAACAAAAACTCTAAGCTAAGACTCTAAGCTAAAAACTCTAAACTCTTAACTAAAACTAAACTAAACTAGAACTCAGAAAAGTCCAAAAATAGCAACCCACTCATCCCAAATCATAGGTTTCAGTCATCACACACCTACGAAAGACTAAGAAATCTGGTTATGAAAAGTCGGAAATAGCAAATTACACACCTCAAATCATAAGTTTCAGACAACACACACCTATGAAATACTAAGAAACCTTAGCTCAGAAAAGCCTGAAATAGCAAACTACTCATCCCAAACTATAGGTTTCAGACAACAAGCACCTATGAGGGACTAAGAATCCTAGCTCTGAAAAGTCCAAAAAGCAAACTAGACATCCCAAATCATAATTTTCTGACAAGACACACCTATGAAAGGCTCAGAAACCTAGCTAATAAAAGCCGGAAATAGCAAATTAACCATCCCAAATCATAAGTTCCAGACAACACACACCTATGAATGGCCAAGAAATCCAACTCAGAAAAGTCAAAAATAGCAACCCATACATCCCAAATCATAGGTTTCAGACAACACACACCAACGAAAGACTAAGAAATCTAGCTCAGAAAAGCCCGAAATAGTAATTTACATATCCCAAATCATAAGTTTCAGGCAACATTCGCCTATGAAATACTAGGAAACCTAGCTCATAAGAGCCTGAAATAGCAAACTATTCATCCCAAACTATAGGTTTCAGACAGCAAACGCCTATGAGAGACTAAGAATCCTAGCTCTGAAAAGTCCAACTTGCAAACTACACATCCCAAATCATAATTTTCTGACAACACACACCTATGAAAGGGTAAGAAATCCAGCACAGAAAAGTCAAAAGTAGCAAACCACTCATCCCAAATCATAGGTTTCAGACAACACATACCTATGAAAGACTATGAAATCCCACTCAGAAAAGTCAAAAAATAGCAACCCATACACCCCAAATCATAGGTTTCAGACAACACATACCAACGAAAGACTAAGAAACCTAGCTTAGAAAAGCCCGAAATAGTAATTTACATATCCCAAATCATAAGTTTCAGACAACACGCACCTACGAAAGACTAAGAAAACTAGATCATAAAAGCCTGAAATAGCAAACTACTCATCCCAAACTATAGGTTTCAGACAACAAACATCTATGAGGGACTAAGAATCCTAGCTCTGAAAAGTCCAAATAGCAAACTACACATCTCAAATCATAATTTTCTGACAACACACACCTATGAAAGGCTAAGAAACCTAGCTAATAAAAGCTGGAAATGGTAAATTAACCATTCCAAATCATAAGTTTTAGACAACACACACCTATGAACGGCTAAAAAATCCAGCTCAGAAAAGTCATAAAGAGCAATCCACCCATCCCAAATCATAGGTTTCAGACCACACACACCAACGAAAGACTAAGAAATCTAGCTCAGAAAAGCCCGAAATAGTAATTTACATATCCCAAATCATAAGTTTCAGACAACACACACCTACAAAATACTAGGAAACCTAGCTCATAAAAGCCTGAAATAGCAAACTATTCATCCCAAACTATAGGTTTCAGACAACAAACGCCTATGAGAGACTAAGAATCCTAGCTCTGAAAAGTCCAACTAGCAAACTACACATCCCAAATCATAATTTTCTGACAACACACACCTATGAAAGGGTAAGAAATCCAGCTCAGAAAAGTCAAAATAGCAAACTACTCATCCCAAACTATAGGTTTCAGACAACAAACACCTATGAGGGATTAAAAATCCTAGCTCTGAAAAGCCCAAATAGCAAACTACACATCCCAAATCATAATTTTCTGACAACACACACCTATGAAAGGCTAAGAAACCGAGCTAATAAAAGCTGGAAATAGAAAATTAACCATTCCAAATCATAAGTTTCAGACAACACACACCTATGAATGGCTAAGAAATCCAACTCAGAAAAGTCATAAATAGCAATCTACCCATCCCAAATCATAGGTTTCAGACAACACACACCAACGAATGACTAAGAAATCTAGCTCAGAAAAGCCGGGAATAGTAACTCACATATCCCAAATCATAAGTTTCAGACAACACACACCTACGAAATACTAGGAAACCTAGCTCATAAAAGCCTGAAATAGCAAACTATTCATCCCAAACTATAGGTTTCAGACAACAAACGCCTATGAGAGACTAAGAATCCTAGCTCTGAAAAGTCCAACTAGCAAACTACACATCCCAAATCATAATTTTCTGACAACACACACCTATGAAAGGGTAAGAAATCCAGCTCAGAAAAGTCAAAAATAGCAAACCATCCATCCCAAATCATAGGTTTCAGACAACACATACCTATGAAAGACTAAGAAATCCAACTCAGAAAAGTCAAAAATAGCAACCCATACATCCCCAAATCATAGGTTTCAGACAACGCACATCAAGGAAAGACGGGGCCCGGGGAGGGCCTTTGAGGGTCCGGAGGGGCCTTTGGGGCGCCGGGGGCCCTTTGGGAATCCGGAGAACCTTTGAGGACCGGTGGCTTCCTTCGGGGTTGGGGTGGGGGGATCGGAACCCTTTGGGGTTGTGGTAGGGGACCTCACAACACTGTTCAAATGGAACTTGTGTATTATAACGACCACAGAGTTTCACCCTCAAATCCTCTTCTAAAAGCATCTTTTAAACCATCTTTTAAAATGTCTCTAACTGTTTCGCCGAAATAATTCCAAAACCTGTCTAAAACGGTTTCGCCCAAATAATCCCTAAACGTAATTTCAGCGTGTTCCTTTTGTTTTTGGCATCTCTGCGCTGAGACATTTCAAATTACTAAGAAACCTGATTCCCACGCTAAAACAATTCATCGCTAAGATGTTTGTTTGAGAATTGTTTCCATGGCGTTTGGTTATTAATATCTTTGGAGTTCGACCAGTAGAGTTGTTTCCGATGCAAAGACATTAATGACTTGGATCTATTCCTGGAGAATCGTTTCTAGGCGAAAATTTTTAAAGTCTGATAGATGATGTCATTGGTTGATTGATCTGTCAAGAAAGGGGAATTAATTTGTTGTTTCTAAGGGGAATTATTGATTCACGATAGGGGAATTGAGGTCGACAGCACAGGTGTTCCTATTTCTGGACACCATGACATTCGCCTTGAGCATACAACAACAAATACTATTTCTGGATCATAATATTCTTCCCTAGCATACAACAACAAATACTCTTTCCTAGGTCATAACATTTTCCCCTAGCGGGCACATGGCCAAAAACAACAACAACAAATACTCTTTCCTGGATCATAACATTCGCTGAGAGCGTGCCAAAAACACACCTGGAGAAAGAGGTCATTGACACTGTTCCCATTAAACTATGTAAAAAAGTTGTAGGTGGCAGCAGGGGTGCGTGACACGATCAATAGGGGCATCTCTACTGGTTTCTGGTAGGTATAATCTGGTTTGGTAGGTATAATCTGGTTAGATGGGTATTATCTGGTTTGGTTCAAGTTTTTCTGACACAATTTATCGGATTTCTAATTCAGGGTATACATTTCTTTTTTAGGTTAAATCCGTGTCAGAAAAACCGGTGTGTCTTTTTTTAGCTGCAAATATATTCAATTATTTTTTGTATATATTCAGGTTTCAAATTAGGATTTTCAACAGTTTGAATAGTTCATTCAACTTATCAGTATCGGTATTTTTGCGATCATTTACATAGATATGGAATATTCTAAGCAGCTTCTGGTGAGTAAAATTTTCTCATTATTATAATAAAAAGAAATTGTCTCGCCATTAAGTTAAGGAAGAAATTCCTTCCTTACACTTTTGTTTTTTTTCACCATGTTGTTACCTCTTTTAAAAAGCTTCCTTCTTTTAAATATTAAACGGTCCATGTATTTCAATTTTAGTAAATATTCAAAAAAAGAGGCATGTTCACTATGATTTTGGCTCGTTGTATATGAAAAATTAAAATAGAATTTGCATATTAGTTTCGGCAGATATGAAAGGTCGCCCCTCTCCTCAATATCTTGCTCTTTACGCTAAAGGAACTCTTGAATCACAAAGGCCAGTATTAAGTTAAGCAAGAAATTCCTTCCTTACACTTTTTTTTTTCACCATGTTGTTACCTCTTTTAAAAAGCTTCCTTCTTTTAAATATTAAGCGGTCCATGTATTTCAATTTTAGTAAATATTCAAAAAAAAGAGGCATGTTCACTATGATTTTGGCTCGTTTTATATGAAAAATTAAAATAGAATTTGTATATTAGTTTCGGCAGATATGAAAGGTCGCCCCTCTCCTCAATATCTTGCTCTTTACGCTAAAGGAACTCTTGAATCACAAAGGCCGGTTAATTAGAATAAATACCTCTTTTGAAAGTGCTAAAAAAGAAAAAAAAATAAATAAGCGTATAGGGTGAGATATAGGCTAGAGGGTGAATTCCTTATATACTTAATAATTTTTTAGTTTAGGCTATGTCCAGGAATCCTTTTCTTCCTTTTTTTTCTGTGATTTTAAGTATTTCGTAATTTAGGTATATAACTTTTAAAAACTTTGCATATAATTGTCAACTTTTTTTTTGATACTATGGAATTGAGGGTCCAATGCCCTCCGTTAATATTCTGAATAAGTAAGAATTGAGCTAGCTAATTAAATTTTGTCATTTTTTTTATTTCAAATTTTGGGAGTTTAGTACCATGATATTCGTATGTACGCGAAGGAACATTTGAGCAGAAAAATATTGATTTGTAAAAAGTAGCAGGCATTCTAAAGCACTAATAGATAGAGCGCTACAAGTTTCAAAATCGACTTTATAGGTTAAATTATATCAAGGGAAGAGGGTTTTAAAATCCCCCTTCCCTCCAAACTCAAAATTTTCCAAAATTCTACTTCAGAAGCTTTTTTAAATATTTGTAAAGCTTTAAGACATAGAGCACTACAAACATCAGAATTGACTTTATAAGTCAAATTATATTATGGGGAGATGTATTTGAAATCACCCTTCCCTCCTTCCCTTCCCTCCAAACTCAAAATTTTCGAAAATTTTATTTTAAAAGCTTTTTAAATATTTCTAAAGTGCTACAAACATCAGAATAAACTTTAGAGGGCAATTTATCTGTAAAAGAGGGATTATTACTAAATTTTTTCTTCTTTTTAAGGATGTTGATGTGGATTCTTGCATTCACCCTCCCTCCGAAAAGAGACCAAGATGGGGTGATAACACATCAATGCAAACTGCAAGTTCTCTGGACCAGCCAGGGCCTTGTCATGACAGTGTCAACTCTGCACAGAATTCGATGAGAGAAAGCGTTATTCGCTATGCACCACTGTCACTTTGTAACGAGATAACTGCAACTTCTATGGTAAGCACCATTTATCAGATCGCTTTCAACTTTATAGCGCACTCACAAATTCCCTTTTTAAACAAGTTGCTGATAATTTAACTTTTACATTCGACTCAGAGATGACGTTCATGTACTAAAGTTAAGAAAAAAAACCAGGTCAGCACGCGCCTCTTAGCCTAATCAAATGCAGATTCCTTCAAAGTGTAACAAAACTAAGCATATGAAAAACCTGTCTTTGCTCCGTGTATTCTTCAATGAAATAGAGAACTTCTCGTGAAATTTTTTGTCCATATTTCATTTGAAGTCTTAATTTAAGCAAAATTAAAACGATCATCGTTTGTTCGGCTAACAATTTATAATCAGCTACTTTTATGCGCGTGTGTGTTTTTACTAAAGGGGGTAATTATTGAAGAGAAAAGGGTGTGTAGGGGTGGGGTAAAAAAAGGGGGGGGGGGGTAGATTTGTAGGAAAAGGAATCTGCTTCAAGTCTGATCGCTATTTCTTATGGATGGCTAGATTTGTAGGAAAAAGAATCAAGTTCTTTTTTAAATGGGGTAGTAAGACAAATATTTGGTTGACTTTTTTTTATTTTATTACTATGAGTCAAACATTGCGATGTTTTTGTATGTATGTGTGTGTGTGTGTGTGTGTGTGTGTGTGTGTGTGTGTGTGTGTGTGTGTGTGTGTGTGTGTGTGTGTGTGTGTGTGTGTGTGTGGTGTGTGTGTGTGTGTGTGTGTGTGTGTGTGTGTGTGTGTGTGTGTGTGTGTGTGTGTGTGTGTGTGTGTGTGTGTGTGTGTGTGTGTGTGTGTGTGTGTGTGTGTGTGTGTGTGTGTGTGTGTGTGTGTGTGTGTGTGTGTGTGTGTGTTTGTGTGTGTGTGTGTGTGTGTGTGTGTGTGTATGTGTGTGTGTGTGTGTGTGTGTGTGTGTGTGTGTGTGTGTGTGTGTGTGTGTGTGTGTGTGTGTGTGTGTGTGTGTGTGTGTGTGTGTGTGTGTGTGTGTGTGTGTGTGTGTGCTTATGTGTGCGCCGTCTCTGTGCGTGTGTCTTCTCTCTGTGGGTGTATCGTCTCTGTGTGAGCGTGTGCGTGTGTGCGTGTGTGTGTGTGTGTGTATGTGTGCGCATGTGTGTGTCTGTGTGTGTGTGTGTGTCAGTGTGTATGTGTGTGTGTGTATGTGCGTGTGTGTGTGTGTGTGTGCGTGTGTTTGTGTGTGTGTCAGTGTGTTATTAACAAAATTTGTAATTTATTATACATTGTTTGATAAAAAAAGAAAAAAGAAAAGTGTGTTATAATTGTGATAAAACTTTCGTCAAAGAAAAAAAAACTTAATCCATTCACTTTCTAGTTTCAGGGGGAAGCTGTGAAAACTTCTGCCTTCCTTGGTCCAGGATTTTAAAGTATCATGGGTAATTGTCCCCTCTCACCGGATGATGATGTTAGTGAAGGTACGTTATTTGATATCCCCCTGGATTTTCAATTTACAGCTGAAGAAATGGACAGTCTTATGCTTATTGTTGGGCCAAATTTTTCCGGGGATATTTTTAACGACAACTTTACTATTAGTGAATTGAGTCCTGTACAAACAGGTGCAAGACATGAAAATAGTGCTATGTCCCCGGAATTGCGTGAATTTTATTTTTTAGAGTCTGCTCTAGGTCACTTACAAACATACAGGGTAGATTTTAACCCTTCCGAGGAAAACGCGGGCAATATTTTAACTGACCCTGTAAAAGTTCTCCATAGCTATATCGACAGAATTCGAGCGCAAATTGAGATTCAGATTCAGAAATGGGGGGTCAAGGGGGGGTTAAAGCATCAGTTAATCAAAAAGTTTATTTACAGAAGGGGACATCCGGGGATATTTTGTATTTTCATTTTTCAACTGGGAGCCAGACTTTTTACCCAGGTCTAAACGAATTTGAAGACAACTTTTTCAACTGGGTAAATAAACCAATTTTGACTTTGGACACGTTTAATGAGAGAGGAAGTGGGTCCACAATTTTATACATTGAACACATGGATCTGAATCTCAGTAGATTTAAAAAAAACTTTATTTTAAGGGGAGGGCGGGGTAAAAGAATAAAATGCCACCCAGATTTGTCGGCTACAGGAGGGGTTCAGGGTTTCAATTTTGACACGGGGCTACAATGCTTTAAATATGCATTTTTAGCGGCAGCCCATAAAACATTATATAATGAGTCAAAAATGAAAAATCTTGACAGCCTTGCACGTAATGGTGGAAAAAATTTCCCTAAAGTAAATTTTGATTATTAGAGGGAAAGTATCCGGTGTCCTTGAAAGAAATAAGCATATTCGAGAAAGCAAATGAAAATCTTGGGGTGGGGGTGGTTGTTCTCCAGTATGACACTGAATTTGTAGATGGGGGAAAGAAACCAAATAAAAAAGGGGTTTTGTATTCAGTGAGGACACCGACGATGGAAAATGTTAAAAATTGGGTATGGGTTATTTACGAGCCTCCCAAAGATGTAAATTCTTATGGTCATTTTTTTCCCGTTACAGCAATAAGTCGACTCTTATCTCAAGGCAAGAACAAAGGAGAATGTCTCTATTGTCCCATGTGCCTTTCCTCATTTAGATCTGCGCGAACATTCTCAGATCACATGGGGCATTGCAAAATTCATGGGAATCAAAGCATTGAAATGCAGGCAGAAGGCAAAGATATTTTACAATTTAAAAATTTCCAAAATTCCCTGCTAGAAGTTGATAAAATATCTTTGGATTGTGAAACAAGACTGGTTGAGGTATCAGACTCATCAAGGCCAAATATAGTCAAGGAACACAAACTAGTTGCGTGTTCCTACGCACACGCCCGTCGTGATTCCAACAATAAAATGCAATTGGAAGAGTTTTTTTTACTATGGATGAGGAGGGCAGCATGGAAAAGCTATTGGTTTCTTTAATAAAAACAGCAAATGGCGCAATTTCACGATTGCGCCACATCAATTACCCAATGACATTGTCAGATAAAGAGCAACTGGCGTTGGAAAAGGGGACAATTTGCTGGGTATGTAGGGGTGTCCTTGCCCCAAAAGACGCGGTGCAGGACCACAATCACCTTATTGATCCTAATTCAACGGGAAAAAGTAACTTTCGAGGGTGGGCACACAATTCATGTAATTTAAAAATTAAACAGCAACTTTTTCTTCCTGTTTTTATACATAACTCTAACTATGATCTGAAGTATGTGCTACCAGCATTGGCACATCTTCAAAGAAATGGAACAATAGATGATGCATGGGTGATAGACAGCTTTACCTACAAAATCATACCTAAATCAGCGGAAAAGTTGCTTGTTTTAGAATTTATGTGGAAATTTGTTGAAGCCGACGTTGAGTACACGAATGAAATTCGCTTTTTAGATTCCTACAGTTTTTTCCCCGAATCATTGAGCGAATTAATTCAAGTGCAGAAAAACGATGACGGTTGCAACGCTTTCCCCCTTCTCAAGCAACAATTTCCAAATGATTTATATGATTTGTTAACGGTCAAGGGCATATATCCTTATGACCATTATTGTTCCATGTCGAGATTCGCCGAGGAAACTATTCCTTGTATTGAATCGTTTTACGATAGTCTTCACGATCGTAGTTGCACCCCCGATGAATACAGTTTTGCTAAAAAAGTTTGGGCAGAGGGAGGGTGTAAAAATGGGTTTGACTACTGCAAGCTGTATTTGTCGAGTAACGTGTTAACTCTGTTAGACATTATGTGTAAAAATACGGACAAAATCTATGAGGAGTTTAATCTTGATCTGGGGTATTATTTTTCTTCGCCTCATCTAGGGATGGAACCTTATCCTAAAAATTAGTAGGGAAAAAATAGGGCTAATCACTGACATTGATCAGCATCTGTTCATTGAAAGGTCAATGAGGGGGGGGTTTTGTTTTTCACAGGGATCGTATCTTGGAAACTGATCCAACAGGAGAGAAGACGGGGACAAAATCGGATGCAGTTTTCCTCGATATGAATTCTCTCTACCCCTCGGCCATGTCCCATTATGCACTACCTTGTGGCGACTATAAATGGCTCAATGACCCTCAAGCTCCCCATTTCCCCAACATTGACAGTGTTGAGGAGAATGGACCGGTTGGATGGTTTTTTAAATTGATGGAGAGATACCAGTCGAGCTTCACGATTCAGTAAAGGATTTTGTTTTCCCGTGCATCAATAGACCTGTGACTAAGGACTCTTTGAGCCCTCGCAATAGGCGTTTATTCGAGGTGGACGGATTGCATTGGACACCTTCAAAACAAAAACTTATTGCTGACCTTCTGCCAAAAAAAACATAGTTGTACATCATGTAGCTTTAAAATGGATGTGCAACAACGGTTTCAACGTCACAAAGGTTCACAGAGCACTCCAGTTTAGTCAAAAACCCTATCTGAAAACGTTTGTTGACACCTTTGTCAACAAACGTTCTGCAGCGCAGACGAAGGCTGAAAAAGAAATTTATAAACTCATTTTGAATTCGGCCTTCGGCAAAATGTGTGAGAGTGTTCGTAATAGGAATCGTTGTGACATCGTGACCGACCCCAAACAATGTGCTCGAATTATTGCCGATCCAAATTACACTTCCTTCACAATCATTGGCCCGGACTTGGTACTTTTGAATAGGAAAAAAAGACGCATTGTCTTGAATAAAAATATTGCTGCAGGCAGTGCGATCTTGGAGATCTCTAAAAAGCTCATGTTGGAATTCTACTACAATGTGGCTAGGGTACAGTGGCCGGAAAAGGGGCAAGTAGAGGTCTGCTACGGGGACACGGATTCTCTACTGTTAAAAGTAAAAACCCCAAATCTAATTGATGATTTGGCGCACGGTGAAATTATCAGCTCACGGATGGACTACACCAATTGGAGTGGTCTTTACCCCGAGCTAGTGAAACGTCGGGCACCAAATCAGCTTTTATTTTTTAAATCTGAAACGGGAAGTGACATGATTTCCCGTGGTATGTTTGTAAGTCCGAAGGTGTACTTTATACAGACACACGACGAGGAAATCAAGAAACGTTGCAAAGGAGTACCCACGCGCTATGTGGATAAGAATTTCGACATGGACATTTATAGGAATTGTATTGTTGAAAATACAATTCCACGAGCCAAATTGCTGGCAATTCGTTCTCTCAAATACAGGAACTTTACTGTAAATGTAGAAAAAATTGCCATGAGTACCATTTCCGACAAGGTCTATGTTTGTCAAGACGGTGTGACCACCCTCCCCTTGGACACTATTTAACTTCAGACCGGGCCGAATGTGTTACCCATAGGGAAAGTCTCGGTTTAAATAAAGTCCTGTAAATTATTTCCTAAAACCTTTGGGGGGGGGCCTCGCGGCCTTTGGGGGGGGGGGGCTCGCTGCCCGGGGGGGGGGGGGGCAGCCGCCGCCAGCGGGGGGCGCACCGCCACTATCAAAGTTATCTTCTTTTTTTTACTTAGAGCAGATTTTTTTTTGTAAGTGTTTCATTAAAAAAAAAGTGATATTTTTTCAATTGCTCTCTAATTTAATGCTGTATTTTTTTCTCTATAAATAAACAAAAAAAAAGTATTCAAGTGTTTTTTTTCTCAGTGTGTCCATATAAATGTTGTATTTTTTTATTATAAATAAATTTTAAAAAAAAGTGTATTTTTTCATGTTTAATGTGTTTTTTTCAATGTATTGTTACTTTTCTATGTATATAATAAAAGAAAGATATGATTCTTTATTCGTCTTGAAGAACAGAGTAGTAGTAGTAGGGAAATTATTTAGTCATTAGACAGCCATAGTCTACAGTTAGTTGTCCAGGTGAACTGTTGAAGGGAACATGTATCAATTTAAAACACCATTCAGATCGTTTCTGTGTGGGCCCTCAATGTCGGGCAAAACAACACTCTTAACTAAAATAATTAAAAATTGCGATAAAATGTTTGTGGAAAAGCCAAAAAAAATCTACTATTGCTATAGTATTTGGCAGGAGTCATACGATAAAATAAAAGCAATTGCTGCCATGGGATCGGTGCAGATACAATTCATACAGGGACTTGATGTTTTCAACATTATTGAACCAAACTCTTGGCTGATCATTGACGATCTGGCTGAATCTATTGAACAATGGTCCCAGGAAATGCTGCAATTGTTCACTGTTCGCTCTCATCATGAACAGATTTCCGTTACTCTGGTTCTACACAATCTCTTTCATCAGAGCAAATGTATGCGAACACTTGCTTTGAATTGCACCTACTATATCATCTACAGAGTTGTTCGTGATTCTAGCTCGCTAATAACCCTCAATAAACAAATCTATCCAGGTGCCCCTAAATTTCTGCTCTCAGCATACAATCAGGCAACTAATAAACCCCACGGTTATATCCTATTGGATCTTAATCAAAATACACCCGAGGATCTGCGTGTAGTCACAGATATTTTCGACAATGAAATTACAGTATATCTCCCTGTGAACACTAAAAAGACCTATTAGTCGCTATCATGACACTGAAGAAACTACATGAAAATAGACATTTGTTTTCAGTTCTAAGCACTTCAAAACCTCCGCTTAGGAAAGCAATACTCAAACACGGTATTGACAATGATTTCATTAATCTAATATCTGAACTTTGTTTAAGTTTGATCGAGGGTAATGTTCAACTGCCAGAAGTAGTTAAGCAGCAGGCAAAGCAACATCGTTCCATTGTACGTACATTGGCCTCTAAAAAGAAAGGAAAGAATTTTAAAAGGAAACGACTTCTTCAGGCGGGCGGTAGCTTTTTCACACTTTTACTGCCAATAATTGCAGGACTTGTAAACAGTTTTCTCTAGAGAATGGCAAAACCCTATAAATTGACTCCAATATAACTAGCTCTCTCACCCGTCGAACACTTTGAGAACAATCTGAGTAAATTCCTTGACAATGAAAGATTGAGGATGATAAAAAACTGCTTTTACTTCAAGATGCACTTCGCCGAGTGGACAAACACAGGTCCTATCGGTCGAAGCCCACTGCTGCTGCTGCTGATCACAAAAAAAAATCATCTTCTCAAGAGTCTGCTGCTGCTGCTGGAACACTATTAAAGAAGGAGGAATTGGATTCAATTGTATTGAAAATTGGAAATCTAATGCCCCACTCATATCGTGAACAAAGTAAACGACTCCTAACATATCTATTGGAAAGTTGTCAAATTCAAGTTGAGAGCAATGGGGAAGGGATTATAATTCAGGGCAAGAGCTATAATCTACTTGATTTAATCTATGACATGGTTACAAATCGTAAAGGACTATTATCATTTGACACTCATCTATACAACTTTCTAAATACATTAAACTTCCCCAAAAGTCTTATTGGCAATAGACAAGTTCTAAAAAAATTAAATGAACATGCATCATCATCATCATCATCAACATTGACACCATTAAAATATGAAGAAGAAGAAGAAGATTTTAAATCAATTTTGGAAAATACTAGCACACCACTGATAGCTAGACAAAAGCGAAGACGTATCAAGTCAACGTCACCATTACCTCCACCAACAGCCAGTATACAAAAGGGTAGCGGACGTTACACAACGTGTTTACATTCAAAATGGCTGAAGTTCTGAAAGGTGTTTATGAAAATATTGGTGAGGCGGGGAGTTTAAGTTCCCCCACCACTCTTTCCAAAGCCACTGGTGTTCACACTAAAAGTGTACAAGACTATCTACAAAATGAATCAAGTTACTCTCTGCATAGAAATCATAGACTTCGTGCCAATCAATATCGAAAAACTAAAGCCTTTTACCCATTGCATATAATTCAAGCAGATCTCCTGACTCTAGATGAGCTTCAAAGACGTCACAATACACCGTACAAGTACATTCTACTTGCAATCAGTGTTTTTAGTCGCTATGCATATGCAATTCCATTGCGATCAAAGAGAGGTGTTGAAGTTGCTCAGGCCATTGAAAGTATTCTCGAACAGGATTCATATAAAAAATTCAAACGGATCGCGGTAGTGAATTTGTTAAACCCCATGTTGCAAAAGTACTAGTAAAATATAGTACACTGCTCTATCATACTCATAGTCCTATAAAGGCTGCATTGGCCGAACGATTGATAAGAACTATTCGAGTTTTAATTTCAAGATATTGTACATTGAAAAATTCACCGGCTTTTATTCATGATCTTGATAAAGTCATGTTGATTTATAATCAACGACCTCATCGATCATTGTCCAACTCTACGCCAACGGAAGTTCATCATTCTGATCATGATACAATTGACACCTTTCTTAAACAGTATTCCAATGAAACGATTGTCAAGAAGAAAAATAAATTCAATGTTGGTGATACCGTTTGAATTAATAGAACAACTAATGTTTTTGAAAAGGGGAATTACTTGTGGTCCACCGAACTTTTTAAAGTGGCAAAAATCCTAGACACTAAACCCATAACTTACCGCTTGCGTGATACTAAAGATGAAGAGATTCTCGGCGGCTTTTATGACTATGAACTGCAAAAAGTTAAAAATGCTAGTGAAATCTACCAAATTGAAAAGACATTAAAGACACGTACTCGCAGGGGTAAGAAACAGTTACTTGTTCGGTGGCTAGGATACAACTCTGATTTTGATTCTTGGATCGATGTTGAAGATATTGACAATGCCCAATAATTTCTATGTAACTTTCATGTCCAACGTTTCCGATTCTCTCTACAATGACTTGAATAGAACAAGTGATTTTTGGACAAAACTCTCCCCCGCCATCAAGTTTGACGGTGCGTATGAAGTGGCTCTTGTCGACTGTATCCTCAAAAATACCTATGACATCCTGAGAAAGGATCGTAAATATGATATAAAAATTAGACCCTATAATTGGCCACCACCTTCAGGTGATCAAGAACAAATTCAAAAAATCAATTGGATGGATTATCCATATATTGAATTACCCTACGAGGAACTCACCTGTATGAATGATTTATGTCGTTCTATTAATAAAAGAATTTCCGCTCGTAAAAAAGGAGCTTTTCATTTCAACTATTCAATGGAGGAGGGCAAGATCTACATTAGTTCACCTATTGCCAGCGAAACGGTTATTCTCAATGATAATCTGAGAGATGTTCTTGGCTTTAAGCTCAATATAATCAATGCTAAAAGTGCCGGAAACACTAATTTCATTTTTGCTGACTACCCACCTGCCTTCTTGTATATCGATATACAAGAAGGCAGACACTTGTATATTTCTCTACGCTTCATTTGTGGAAACATCCAGAGTCGGTAATTCAAATGTTCCCCTCCTACGAGTTCTTGAACGAAAAACCAATCAAGAGCATATTCATCACTACAATATAAAGCATCTTCAGTATATTCCCGTAAACACTTCCTATTTGGAACTCTGTCAGTTAACACTAAGAACTGAATTAGGTGATCCTCTAGCAATTTCAAAAGGCTTAGCAGTGATTACATGTCATTTTCGACCCATTGTTGGCGACAACACAATCACCTAAAATGAACAATAGGAGAATTCCATTTGTTTGTCCAGATATCGATTGCTATGTTGGTGCTTTGAGTCCATGTCAAATAGGCAATGGATTGGACTACTACAAGGGTCGTACTACAATGTCTGGCTATGATCTTGGTAGCTGGTTTTCTAGGCTATTTCGTTCTGCACTACCCCTTGCCAGAAAATATCTTGTACCTGCTGCATCAAATTTTGCTGCCTCCACACTACAGGACTGGGGGTCGGGCAAGAATTTCAAGAAGAGTGTTAAGGAAAATATTAGATCTTCAGCAAGAGCCGTTGGTGAGCAATTAAAATCTCGACAAAATGGGGAGGGATTGAAAAGGATGCGTTCGCGTCATTCACTCATCAGTCTCCACCCAGGCAGGAAGCAAAGGACATCAACAAGGACTTTGAGAAATAAAACAACGAAGGCCAATAAGAAGAAGAAGAAAAAGATTGTTAGATCAAAGAAGGATTTCTTCTCTTAAGATGACTTATCTCCCCCACAAGGAATCATATCCATCAATCAGCTCCTCATTGAATCTTTTCAATGCTGAAAATGTTGATGTCAGTGTCCAGTATGGCTACTATGAACAATTTCACCCCCAACAGCCCCTCTCGGAAAATATACACTTTCAAATATTTTTCAATGAAGACTATTTCATTGATTTGTCGTCAACATTTATTGATTTAAATGTTGCGGTGAAGAAAAAGTCAGATAATACAACTCCAAATGCCGGTGATGGTCTCTCCTATGAAAACTGTATTCTACACAACCTATTCAAACAAATTAATGTATTTATTCATGGAACATTGGTGAGCACTAGCAATAATTTATCAAACTATGCTAGCTACATACAATTTATGATGATGACGCCAAAGGCGTACAAGGAGATGAGAGGACAATCATTAGGCTATGAATATCGATCAGGTGTTGATACTGACGGTGAGTTGACTACTGCAGTGACCCAGGAGTATCATCTAATTGGAAAATTAAATCATGAGATATTCAATATATCCCAATGGCTACCCCCCAATGTCAAGATTGACATAAAGCTACAGATGGCCCCATCGAATTTCATTTTGAGAAAAACACTTCCTGCAGCACCCGATGCAAGTCTCATTATCACATCGGAAATTCTCCACGTCCGAAAACAACAGGTTATGAGCTCTGTTGCATTGGCAGTGGAAAAGCTAAGAGCCAATGTTAACAACAGTAAACTTCTTGTCCCCCATAAAATCACTAATCAACGTCACATTGCCGCCGGTTCTCGTAGCTATAGCGATTCATCATTTATCAATAGAGAAATCCCATCAAAATTGGCTTTGGCCTTTGTGAAGAGTGGCAGTGCCGTTGGATCCTGGACTGAATCCCCTAATGATTTTAATTTTTTTGGTCTATCTAGCCTTGTGGGCAAAGTGAATGGTATTCCACTGTACACTCTATCATTTGACAAAAAATCCTATAGAACTCTGTACGAGTTGACCATGTAATCCCTAGATCATGACTCTCAACTATTTGAAAATGGAATAACCGATTCAATGTTTTCAAAAAATCATGGGGTTATTGTTTTGGACCTGTCTGGCACACAGGATATGAGCATAGTACGAACAGGGAAGGTACGTTTAGAGTGTACATTCGCCAATGCTCTGACTGAGAGTATCACGCTAATATCACTGAGTCAATTTGAAACCTATTGGGAAATCACACCCGACGGCAGTGTTCTACTAGACCTAGCACCATGAACACAAACCAAATAATCAATGTGTTTAGTATGGATCCATACGTGTCCCAGTACAAGTCCTATTGCATACCTTCGGACTTCATTGAAAAAATTCCAAGTGTTAACAATACCCTAATCATTGTTAATAGCAGTCCATCGACTTTGAAGACCGGTCATTGGCTATGCATCTTTCAAACAGTGAAGAATATTGAATTTTTTGATCCTCTTGGCCTATCGTATAAATTCTACGCTCCATACATCAGCAACTTTATTGAAAGCAGGGGGAAAACTATTATTCAAAATCAACGAAAAGTACAGGATTTAACGATTAAGACATTTGGCTTTCATGCACTACTCTTTTTCATGTTCAGATGTCGTGGCTACACCTACAAGCAGTTTCTCAACATCTACGTTGACTTACCTCAATTGAACGACTTTCTAGTGGAGAATATACTTACAAGTGTATTTAATATTGATTTTAGTGCCCTAAGAATAAAATGTTCTAAAGATGTATGTGAAATTGTTTATTAATAAAAAAAAATTTATATACATGATAAAACGACTTTTCTACTCTTTAGATTTCATCCACTACTAGGTATTTGTCGACAACAACTAGTGCAGGTAGATTATCTGAATTCACAGTGTACTGATCCTGATGTACTGCAATGTCAGGGTCACATTTTCTACAGTATAGTGTGACTTCACTCTTGTCATATCTCTTTGTATAGTCAATGATACTATTCTCATTCATTCTATAGAATTCACATGTTTCAATTTGCTTATTTGAAGCAATTTCACAAACAGTGTCCTCAAGTGTCGAATCACATTCCGTCACAGCCAAATAGAAATCAGTGGGCTTATAATCATAACAACCAGTGTCTTCACAACGATGACGTAGAAACCATATTCTTTTGTTGTTCCAACAGTTGAATCGTTGACCCGGTTCCTCCTCCCAGAATAATCTAAAACCACGACGATACCAATCTCGTAGCAATAAACTAAAATCACGGTTAGGATTCTTTCCAATCATACCGGGATATGTATTCTCCCACTGATTACATTTATCATAATGACAATTGGAGCATAGGTGGCCTCTAGGATGAGAGTCACACACCTCTTCAAGACAGGAATTACAACCTTTAATTTGTACAGCATATCCTCTATGCAATTTACACGGGTTGCATAATCTACACTTTTCATCATACTCCTCAATCATTGTGCAATTCTCACATGATGATGACCAGCTGCCCAGTGAGTACATACATAACGGACATGTATGGAACATTTTGTCATGTGTTGACACTCTCACTACCACAATGAAACTGAGCTACCAACAACAAAAATTGTCTGAGAGAGAGAGAGAGAGAGAGAGAGGAGTAAATCATCCTTGAGCACCATCTTTCTCATGAAAAAAGTCCTAAATTTCTAAACTAATGTTTAAAAGCATATCCACAATATCATTTTGCTGTGTTGTGATCAATATATCAATAAATTGTGTAAATGCATTTGGACCACGACGTAGAAGCTTCATACAATAGTCTAATGATGGAGAATCAGTTTTCATTATATCGACAAGCATTCCCCGAGAAAATATCTTCCTTTGAATAGACAATTCTAGAAAATTGTCATCTAGAATCAAACGTTTTTCTATAAGAACTAGATTCCTCATGATTCGATCTTTCTCGAATCTATCCATTTTTTTAGAGTCCTAACTCTCTCACAACCAACTTCAGACTAACCAGAATTTGTTCTACTCTAAAAAATATACGCTAGTCTACTATAGAAAGAAAAAAAATACCGTTGATTTAGAAACAATTTTATTGAACATAATTACAATAATAATATTCACTGATGCATTTTGTTCTCATCAATATATTTCGATAGGACATCTAATGCTGACCGAAGTTTATTTATATGGAGAATATTCACTTTTCCAGTAAAACATAGCTGCTCCTCCTGCTTAAATTTGCTTAATGATATCACATATCTGGCATACATAGTGTCCCATTCAAGACATAGTCTACAACCAGCGGTTATTTCCACAGCCACATTGGGTACTCGTATATCGCTGCTGCTGTTGTCAGCTCCATCATTAATCTCCAATAATGTAAATGCACCACTCATTTTTTTCCTCTACTAATATCCTCGCAAATAAACTATTCTCTTTGAATTCAATTCTCTTACTAATATGAATTGTAAAGAAAACTACTCCTTTTATTCAAATCCCAACCACCAATCAAGTTATACTCACTCTCTTTGAAAAAGCGTAATGCCCTGTAGAAGTATTACCTATATGCATGGGGATAGTCACTCTCTTTGAAAAACCAAACCAGACTGTACCCATCAAACCAGACTATACCCACCAAACCAGATTATACCTACCAAACCAGATTATACCTACCAGAAACCTGTTTGGTACGGGGGCGTTGGCAAATTCAATAGATACTTACTACTAACAGTCATGTAGAATGTACCTGTTTCACAACAGGATAATTGAACACCAGGAAACCCTTGAAATTAAATATCTTATATATTCAGACATTAAAAAAAAAATACAATAGCGAAAGAAAAACAAAATATTTCATATTTCAATGATCTCTGTTTGGATTTTGATGGGCAATCAAACAGTTCGTGGTAATGATCTATAAGTACGGAGCGACCCGGCTCTATAGTAACCGAAACTCTAAAAAACTGAATTTTGATATCAATTGATATTTCAAAAGAATTGGCTTATTATGCTGATTCCAAATATACAAGTTTCATTAAGTTAAGTTTTATCCATCAAAAGCTACGAGCCTGAGAAAATTTGCCTGATTTTCTAAAAAAGGGGGAAAGAACCACTCTAAATCAAAGAATTTTAATGAAAATCAGACCATCAAATTCAGTGCATCAAATAATCCTACTGTAGAGGTTTCAAGCTCATATCTGCAAAAATGGGGAATTTTGTAACTTTTGCCAGAAGAAAGATCACGGATGCGTGTTCATTTGTTTTTTGTTTTGTTTGTTTTTTCCCCTAGGGGTTATCGTATCGACCCAGTGGGCCTAGACCAGTGAGAGAGGGTTCATTCTACTGGAAATGAAAGGTTCTAATGCCCTTTTTAAGTGACCAAAATAATTGGCGGGCAACTAGGCCCCCTCCCAGGCCACTTTTTTCCCAAAATCGTCCGATCAAATTTTGAGTTAGCTTTTTTCTTCAGCATACTTTAAAGTCCCAATAACTATGTCTTCAAAGATAAAATGGCCCCCTACAGTCCCTGAAGAGAGGTTTTTTAAGTTATAAAATTCACATATTGTTTTATTTGTTATTGGGAATAACTTTAAAGGGGAAATTTTACACTTGGTAAATTTTTCAGAATTCCTATACGAAAGTTCTTTGTGTCTTGCTTTTTCTTTACCGATTCGATTTTTGGCGTGGAGATGTTAAGGGGAAATTGTCCGGGTGAAATTTTCGCCAGGATTGAATTGTTCAGAGGATATTCTGTGGCGAGGAGATTTTTTCTTGGAGGTGGAGCCAGGTATCCTAGCGTTATTAAAAAATGACCAGATATTAAGTAAAAAAACAAGTTTTTTCAGCTGAAAGTAAGGAGCGACATTAAAACTTAAAACGAACAGAAATTATTACGTATATGAGGGGGTGCCCCCTTTTTAACCCCTCTCTCTTTACGATAAAGCCCAAATTTTGGCCCAATTCTTTAAAAATAACTACTGAAACACAAGGGTCGCTTAGTTAGAAAAATAAGTAACTTTTTTTGAAGTGCCGAAAACCTGTAGCGTGAAGTGAGGTATTGAGGAGGGGGGCAATCCCCCTCGTATACGTAGTAATTTCTGTTTGTTTTAAGTTTTAATGTTGCTTCTTGCTTTCAGTTGAATTTTTTTTTTTTTTAATTGATTTTAGAGATAAACATTTTTCTGAAGGCCGTGAAAAAAGTATGTCAATTAAAGTAACAGTATACAAAAATGGGAAAAGTAATTAATTAAAAAAGTTACACAAAACAATAGCCTACTTACAAAAATTAAGATATAAACTCCCAGCACTTAGTTCTGTTGAGCAATGCCGAAGCGTTGGACGGATATTTTTTAACAGTATCGACAGTTTTGAACTTAGTTATGAAACACCAAAATATTTAATGCGTTTAGACTCAATTACTTATAAAAATTAACGTATTATCAAAACAGTTTGTTCAAAGTAAAACATTAAAACCAAGATTAAATAAATAAAATAAAGACTTTTAATTTAAATATTTTTAATTTAATTTTGTACACCTATTTGACACCTTTATACTTCATAACTGTAAAAAATGAAATCTTTTTCAAAGCGACAACTAGATAAATACAATCAATACTCGAAAAATAAATAAATGACGATAAAACACAAAAAGCGTATCCGTTCACGGGGAAAATACAAAAATTCCCAGCATTCCGTTCAGGGGAAAATTTTCTGATTATAGTTGCTTCATATATAAGCTCATGGGTACTCTGGTAATGCAAGCAAAAGTTGATGGCATATTTTTACCGAAATTGCCCCTTATTAAGTATAATAAGGGTACTTATTAATTATACTTTCTTGGGTACTAATAACAGCACTAATTACTAATAAACAAATACATATTTAGGATCACCATAAAAACTGATTCTTTGGTCGAATGTTATCAATAGTTAGGCTCTTACACTTTCTTAATAGGGTCAAAATCTATTGGCAGGCAGTCAACAATGGGGCAGCACACATTTTTTCTATGCTTTTGCATATTCTGCTGTTTTTTCTTTTGGTTTCCTTATAATTACTTTATAGTCCTAAATTTCCAGGGGGGCCATGCCCCCTGCCCCCCCCCTACCGGCACCCATGCTAAACATGGGATCCTCTACAGAAGCAAAGGAATTGACTTTTTATGTTGAAAAAGTGGCTGTTCTGGCCTCTCTTGCGCCCGGGACAAAATCATGATTAGCGAAATAATGATTAGCGTAATAGGAGTTCTTTGAAATAATCACAGAACTCCTTAAAGAGGAAAGAAGCAAAACAGACATTATAAAGTAGCCGACAAATCGGTAGTTCTTGTTGAGATTAGTATCATTTGCATTAACGTAAAAGATTTCAAAATTAAAAACAAATGTCACAGAGAAAAAACAGGAGTTTTGGCGTTTGAGTCAATTCGTTCTACCTCTGCCTAGAGATGGCACTATTGAAGGCGATATAAACCCTGGTAAGAAAATACTTATGGTGTAAAACAATATCGTGTTCCTTGATATAAAAACTACAAGGTTGTATTAAACTAGATCTTGAAAAAAAATCCCCCACCCCTCCGAAAAAAATTAAGTCTTGATCTGATACAGTTCCCTACGAATTTTGGTGATGCATTGTTGATTACATGATTTTGCTACTTATGCTCTCCCCTTTCCCCCAATCAATTTCTGCCTATGTTTTTCTTATTTACGAGTAAATAAAAAAAAAACATTTTCCATTCCAAATGAAAAGGTGAAATTACGTATCGCTGACACACCTCCATCATCACAGCTGCAAAATCAAACAGAAATTCAGATACAAAACGATTTTACTGGTCTTTCAAAGTGGAAATTGACGATAAAACTTATTGAATCCCAAACTCCCTCCTGTAGTTTGTAATAAAATTTAAAAGTAGAAATTCGGGCTTTTAATTACAATTAATCTCTGGCTCATTTGGACTTATTTTATTCCTCTACTCTTTTTCAGGTCGTCATGCTTGATGAACCAACCTCTGGAATGGATCCCTCGTCTAGAAGAGCTATCTGGGATCTGCTTCAGGTATATTTGTTTTACAATTTTCCTGTTATAAAATTGCTATTCGTGACCTCAGCGCCAGTAAGAGTTTGCTGCTAAATTTGGAAACTACCTATTTTGTATCATAAGTCATGGAAAGAGAAGCAAAGAACAGGTTTTGATTTTTTTTTTTTTTTTTTACAAATTAATCATTTCCCGCTCTGGGCTTCCAAATGCAATGAACCAATTATTCATGATTCAGTGTTGGATTCAGTATATTAATTAAACAAAAAAACAAAAACTTTTTTTCAACTGAAAGTAAGGAGCAAAATTAAAGCGAACAGAAATTATTCTGTATACGAGAGGGACTATCCCTCCTCAATCCCTTACCTGTTAAGCTATTTTTTTTTTAGTACTTTGAAAAAACTTCTTCTTGTAACAATTAAACGGTTATTGGTGTTTGAGAAGTCGTTATTCAAGAATTCGGACAAGAAGTCAAAGTTTGGTGTATAGAGGGGGATGGGGATTGAGGGAGGACCCCCTAACGTACGGAATAACTTCTGTTCATTTTAAGTTTTAACGTTGTTCAGCTTTTTTATTTAATTTCTGATCGTATTTTAAATGATGCCGGGGAATCCACTTCCCCGTCATTTGGACATTCTCCACCCATGACAAATTCCTCCTACGGAAAAAATTATTCATGGAAATTTCCTCTTGCATAAAATAATCGCCCCTCCCCCTGTAGAGTTCTCTCAGGATAATTCTCTCCTCACTGAAATTCCCCCTTGAAAATTTCCTGCGGGCAATTCCCCTGGAAAGAGAACAAAAACTTTCATTAGAAAAGGGTAGCATGTGAATCCCAGGAAATATTATATATGAAATTTGATTCTAATTTTATTTGCTAGAAAATTGAGCTAAAGAATTGAATTGAGCTATTTAATCAATGCGTCAAAAATGTCATTCTAATTTACTATTTTGGTGCTGTAGGGCTGAGTATTAAAAGTTTTTATCTAGTAAAGATTAGAAATACTCCTCAAAGAGTATAGCCTCCATATAGACTTTAGCTACGTGCAGAAGAAGCTCAGTAAAAACGAGGTGTCTAAAAATAGCCCAAAGTGCAAATCATTTGTGTGGTGGCATACATTTGAAAGAAAGAATTCCGTAAAAAGTGCTTTATTTAAGACAAATAGTAGCCTATATATTACTCTTTGAAAATACACTATGGCAATTTCTTCGTCACTGGAAATGGTCTGTACTCAACCACCTCCAAAGACCAGCAATTACTTGACAGAGTCAATATGTGATGTGGAAATAATGGGATAATGACAAACAGCCAAAACAATACAGTGGGATATTTTAAACGACCATACCGCATATCCGAGCCTATTCATACTATCCATCTGTTAGCGATACCTTACTTCAGTCTATGAGAAAACGTAATTTGCTATGGGGTTGGGGGGGGGGGTCAAATAGCCCCTCAGACCCTAGTTTTCCCCTCCCCCAACTGAAATTTAGCGTCTTCAAAAATTTTGTCAAAACTAATATAGGACTACATAATTCAAGCATCCACAGAAACAGATCAGGTTTTATTAGTAAACCTTTGCCTTTATGGTCATATATGGCTCATTTATTTATTTTTTTATTGTCAGTTTTACTTGACTTGGGAAAATCAGCTCCAAATTTGCCCTTCTCCCCGCCAGGATTTTTCAAAATTACGCCACTGGTCTACAGATGTCAGGTTCCTGGATCTAAATCTTGATTGCTTCTTAATATTTATTAAATAAAAAAAACAAGTTTTTTTCAACTGAAAGTAAGGAACGACGTTAAAACTTAAAACGAACAGAAATTATTCCGTATATGAAGGGGGCTGTCCCCTCCTCAACGTCTTGCTCTTTACGCTAAAGTTTTCTTATTGTTTAAAAAATAGAGTTGTGAGAAAGTCAAACTTTAGCGTAAAGAGCGAGGCGTTGAGGAGGGGACTTTTTCTTTGATAATGCTGGGAAATCCGGCGCCCCCTTCATAGCAATGTCTCTTCCCCCAAGAAAACTTCCTTCATGGAAAGATCCTCCCGTATAACCCCCGACCCGCCCCCCCCCCACCCACCAGAAAAAATTCCCCCTGAAAACGTCTGTATACTTCCCAATAACCAATACTATATGTTAACATTGAGTAAAGTTCATAACTTACAGCCCTCCCCCCGGGGACTTTGGGGGATTAAGTCATCTTAAAAGACATTTTTATCATACTTTCGACCATGCTGAACAAAAAGGCTATCTCAAAATTTTGATCGGGTGATTTTGGGAAAAAAATGAGCGTAGAAGGGGGCCTAGTTGCCCTCCATTTTTTCGGGCACTTAAAAATGTCACTAGAACTTTTAATTTCCGTTCCAATGAGCCCTCCTACGATATTCTAGGACCACTGGGTCAATATGATCACCCCTGGAAAAAAAAAACAAAAACAAATAAACACGCATCCGTGATCTTTCTTCTGGCAAAAAATGCAAAATTCCACATTTTTGTACATAGGTGCTTGAAAACTCTACAATAGGGTTGTCTGATACGCTGAATATGATGGTGTGATTTAGGTTCCATCATTAAGGTTCTATAACTTTTAGGGGGTCTTTCCCCCTTTTTCTAAAATCAGCCAAATTTTCTCAGGCGCGTAACTTTTGGTGGGTAAGACTAAACTTGATGAAACTTATATATTTGAAATCAGCATTAAAATCTGATTCTTTTGATGTATCTATTGGTATCAAAATTCCGTTTTTTAGAGTTTCGGTTACCAATGAGCCGGGTCGCTCCTTACTTGCAGTTCGTTACCACGAACTGTATGAAAATCAATGTAACTCACATTCGATCCCTTGTCCTTGAGCAGTCAGCTATGTCGAATCGCATGAATTCCTATCTTTCACCTGATATAATGCTATCCCTGCGTTAATCAACTGATACCTGTCTCTCTCCCTCTTTTTTAAAACAAATTTCAGGAATAGCTTTTAAACTCCTCCCTTTTTTTCTTTTTCATGGTGTAATTCCAAATTGACCTTTTCTGTTTCTCTACTCTCTCTGTTAGTGACTGTCATTATTATCATTACTTGTTTTCTGTAAAGTGTTCTGTTACTTGTTTTCTAGTGTTTATTCTCCTTTTTCTTTTTTTTTGCATGTATTGCGTGATTTAGTGTATTCGTTCGGGTGTTGTCGATGTTTTACTATTGACCCACAACAAGGCCAATTTGATCAGTGGCGAATCCAGAGGGTGGTGATGGTACCCCCCCCCCCCAACGTAGTCTAAAGTAGTGTAATTTACTTAATTAACTCAAGTTTGTGTTAATTAAACTTGCTCCTAACGCAAGTTTTTCGGATCAACCTATTTTGCCCCCCCCCTAAATTTTTTTTTCGATTCAAACTATTTTGCCCCCCCCCCTAAAGAAATCCTGGATCCGCCCCTGGGTTTGATGGGCCAAATAACCATTTAACATTTATGATAGTGTTTGAGGATGAATGCATCGATTGATTGATGATCGATTGACGTTTCTAAAACAAATAACTTTCCCTCTGCTGAGTCGTAAAATATGTCTCGTTTGGTAGACAGCATTGCTTAATCTATCAACCAGAAATCACAAAGTGTAGAAACTAAGGTAAAATCCCCCGTTTTTATAGGCGTGATCAAAAACATTCCAACCTCATATGATGCCGTTATAGTGAAAGCCTGCATTTCAGGTTGCGAAAGGGCAGAGCAGTGTGGTGCTAGTCAAAGCTATAAGTTGTACTTTTCCTCACGTTATCAGCTAGATCTGGCTATGAAAAGCCCGCCAAAACCAGATTTTGAACGTTTTCCGATTGAAGAATTTGTGCACTACACAAAACGATGCTATAATTGCCAGAAATTTGGTCACGTTTCAATGACCTGCTCCGCTCCCAAGATTTGTCCACGTTGCGGTGTCCAAGCCCATTTCGAAAGCTAGTACCCCATCCACGAAACTAATTGGATGTGCACCATGTAAGTCGACAAAACATACACGTCAGTCATTCCAATGCCTTGAGATGAAAATGCAAATCGGAAAACAAAAACGCTTTGATGAATGAACAGAATACTAAGATTGTGTCTTGGAATTTAAATCGAGATGTGTCTCACAAAATCCCTGTAATTGAAAAACTTTGTCAGCGTAGCGATATTCTGTGCATCCAAGAATATTTGCTGACAAATGATAGCCTCAGCCTACTCAAGTTTTCAGACAATCATACATTTTATTTTGTACCAGCCAAGTCTCGTCAACGCAGGGGGCCCTCTGGTGGACTAGAGATTGTATGTAGTTCTGCCGTTGATTCCAAGAGTCTTCATGCAGCTAAAAACTTTATGGCTCTAAGGGTTGGGAACCTTGTGATTGTCAATGTCTATCTTTCTACAAACTACAGCAACAAAGAATCGGATAACCGATTCTCGAAAGCAGTGCGAGCTCTTGCAAAGTGCCTCAAGACTACTATGTTGTCCAAACTGGAATGCGTTATAATACAACTGTAATCTACAACTGTAATCTAGTCGACTACTCGTCTCCTCGGTCCCAACTGATCCTAAGTGCGCTTGAAAGTCGGTATCGTGTGCTCCCAAAAGACAAATATATCATGTTTGTACATACTAGTGGTTCAGTCTCAAATATAGACCATGTCGCATGCACACCAAAAGCGAGTGGCACAGTCAGCGTGCTAATGGGAAGTCACTCCGCCGACCACATCCCAATTAAAGCATGGATTAATGTGTGTATCCCAAAGGCCAAAAGTACTTCACAGTGGCATGAAATAAAAGATTAGTCAAAGGCCGACTTCCCACTTTATCGGAAAGAGCTTGACACGACGCTTCAGAAGATCAGCGTGCCATTTAGCCTACTACAAGCCAACGTGCAAAGGAATATGCAGGAAAATAAAATAAAACTGCAGAAAAGGCTGCTATTCCCGTTAGGAAAATTCGTGATACTGATATCCCGGTGTTCTCAAAGAATCAAGAGCTAGTGAAAGCATGTCAGGATGCTAACTTCTGGTTCTCAGTGTGGAGGAAAAGTGTTCGTCCTAAATCCGGTGTGTTGAATTGTCTCCGTGTACACACAAAACGTAAATTTGAGAAAGCCCTCAAACAGCATCGAACGAACATAAAAATGACTATACAGAGAGTATAATTAATGATCCAAGTCGTTTATGAAAAAAACGCATGAAAGATCGCCCAAACACGTCTGAATCCATGCCTAGTGATCCAAATGACTGGCGAGCTTACTTTACGTGCGAATTTAGTGCCCTGAATCACAGTTTAGCTAGACCATATATCGAACAACTTGAATCTGTGCTATCAAACTCGAGTTTTTCGGACTTTACCGTATCTGTTTCGGATGTAACTGCAAATGCCTTTAAGCTGAAAAAGAAAAATTCGCCCGGAGTTGAAGGTTCGTGTCCACTTCACCTTGTGAATAGTACTCGTCTTTTGTATGAAATGTTAAAATTGTTTGTACCAGATCATATTCATAGTCGGTTTTGTACCCGATGTTTTCTGTACAGTGCAACTTATGCCCATCCTGAAAAAAGGGTAACCAGCTAACATATGCTTCTAGTATTGCCCAATTACTGTGTCGCCAGTTTTATGCAAGCTTCTAGAAACGCTTATATTGTCAGATGTTAGACACCTTTGCCAAATGCCAAACCACCATTGGTTTTACGGTAGGGCTCGGCTGTGCTGATGCTCTCTGTTCCCCCTTGCAGCTATTTTGTCTGATTCTGAGGCAACGGGTGATCCACTAGTTATTGGCTCTTTTGATGTGAGCCGGGCTTTTGACTCGTCGGTGCTCGTGCAGATCCTTCTAGAAGCCTATAAACAAGGGCTAAATTTGAATATTGTCAGAGTATTACGTTATATGTACAATAACCTTAAAGCGCTTATGAAAATACCCTCAAATCCGATCAAATCCGCAGTTGTACCGGTCTGTAAAGGAGTAAGGTAAGGCTCAGTTGTGTCTCCAAGTTTTTACAACAATAGTGTTCTGCCGGCGCAAGCCCAAGTAGCTACGTCTTGTGTTTTAAATGGGATTGATGTTTCGTTAATGACTTATTCTGACGACTTGCTTAATTTGAACAGGTCCGCTGATCGACTATTGAAGAATTTTGATATGTTGAATAGGGAATACAATAAAATAGATTTGTCTTTTAATGTTTCAAAATCTTCCGTCTTGTTTTTCAATGCTGAGCACTTCGAGGAAGAAATCCCTTTGGGCGATTAGTTGTGGAACCATCTGAGAGTATTACCTACATTGGTTCACTAATCGGTCGAAGCTTCCACTCCACCGGGACGCTGCTTGCGCGCCACGTAGAAGTGAAAATCCGGATTGCATACGGGTCAATTATTGGTAACAGACATCGGTTCTGCCGTAAATATCTTGCGTCGCTGTATAATGCCATTGTCCTTCCACATGTACTGTATATAGCACCTTTTTGGAAACACCTGTCATCCGCTCAGTGTGCAAAAGTAAGAGTTCTGTTTTTGTTTTTTTCAATTCGAGTTCCTTCTGAGATTTCCACCATGGACAAGTAACTCCTATATCATGCGTAATTATGGTGTATCCGATCCAACAGTCTGTGTTAACCGTGTCGCCGAGAATTTTCCGAAAAACGCTAAGGGAAGAGCGAACCCTTGGTTACCCACCCTGTGCCAGTAGTTCTGCTAATGTGCATAATGTGTAAATAGGTTTGGTGATGTTCCGTAGTGTGACTTTTCGTTTCTTTTTCCTTTGTTATGCTACGTTTTAATTCCATGTGAATTTTCGGGCAATAAAATTACTTAATTAATTACTTCACAGCATTGTTGTGAAATGCTGCAAAAATAAACCAAATCCAAACTACTGAATTTTGCATAACTTTTGCTTGCTGACTTAGAACAAAAAGATTGCATTCTGACTCGGTACAACAAAAGTCTTTCCATAAATACTTCTAAAATAGCTTTGTCGTTTTTTGAAATCACTTCGAAAACGTCTTGTAATGTTTGACATAAAATGGAAAGCTACAATTTGTTTCTTAATTCCTTTCAAATTATTCACTATGCGTTTTTACAGGACAGGTTTTGACACCTTCAGAATGAAACAAAGATAGTTTTGTTTTCAGAATTTCCAAAATTTAACCATTTTTTCTAGCAAGAGAAGAAGAATATTATACAATTAAGAAATAAAATAGAACCCTTGCATCTTGGGAACCAAAACATATATTTTTTTAGTGGGTAGGGATAAACGCCAAATAATCAACTAATTGAACGTCAGTTTGTCTTGTGGTGCGTTGAAGAAATAGTTTTATCGTATTTCCATTAGTCCACTGGGTTTCCATTATGTCCGTAAAATACCAAATGAAGAGTGAGCTGTCGTCCAAGAAAATGTGCTAGAATACATTTTTGTCTCCCTAAACAGATACGATTTTGATATACCTAGGAATGGAAGTGAGAAATGGTAGAATCGGATTACCTTTTGAGGTTGAAATAGTAGTATAGTTTTTAAAAGGTAAAAAATGAACCTGCTGTAGATCGAATGCCAAAGAGTCGGTAATTGTTTTCTTATTTTTCAGTTTTATAATCAGCAATTCTATTTTCAGAACGAGAAGACAGGTCGCACAATACTTCTGACAACCCATTTTATGGACGAAGCCGATTTTTTGGGAGACAGAATAGCAATTATGTCATCTGGAAAAATACAATGCATCGGTTCTTCTTTGTTTTTGAAAAAGGTTTACGGTAAGAAAATTTGGTCCTTTCGTAATTGGCAAATTTCTTATAATGAAATAAGTATGACAGTTTTAATTTTTAGGTAATAGACCGGGACAGGGAATTTTCCCATACTAAGACTATGCATAAGCCCCTTTGACATAGAAACCTTTCCCTTTTTGACAACATTGTTAAGAATAAGTCTAATTCAATCAGGTATTGTCCCAAGTATTCCCATAGTTATAGTACCTTTAATAAGTTGGCAATTAGTATCTTTTTTCTCTTTTGTAAGAGGTGACTAAAAATAAATAATCAGTTCTTGGTAACGAACTGTAAGTAAGGAGCGACTCGGTATAATAGTAGTAAATAAGAATTTATTCGTGAGTAAACCCAACAAGGTATTTCACTCTATATTCTAAACTAAAACTACACAACAAAAAAAAACACTAATCTAATCTTAAAGTCTCAAATGAAGAAAAAAGAAAAAAAAATAATCTAATCTCTTAATCCCAAATGAAGAAAAATGATCAAAAACCAATGATCAACAACTACGAAATTTCTAATCTCCTAGTTCTTAAAAAAAAAAAAAAAACAATAATGAGGTTTCTAACGTACTTATTACTCACTACTAAATTCAAACTAAAAGGAAACCTAAGACTTAGTTCAGATAAACACAAAGAAAAAGACATTCTCTGGGTATGATATAAAGGACATTCAAATAAAAGATGGCTGCAAGTTTCGGGAATTTGGCAACAATGACATAAGCTAGAAGGAACTTTACCAATCCTATGCAGGTAACTATTAAGACGACAATGGCCGGTAATAAATTGTGTCAACTGGTATTTTGGCTCAAAAGAAGAAGCAGCAATTAAGTCATTTGTAGTTGAAAAGAAACGGCTTGGCCAATAGCCAATTGAATTTTGAAAATCATTACACGACATTTCAAATAACTTAGATTTTAGAAACTGACGGTTTGAAATAAAATTATTATCAAAAATATTTCGTCCAAACAGTTCAGATAGAACTTCATCTGTAAAAATACTATGAAGAGATGATCTTTGAACTAAGGGGAATGAAGGTCAATCTTCCAATTTTGGCCGATTGACCTTCTTTGACGATGAACTAAGGAGAATCGGCCAATTTTGAGGGCGGCCTTTGCGAGCCGTATAATAGTAGTCAAAACTCTAAAAAATGAAATTTGGACAACAATAGATACATCAAAAGAGTGGCATTTTTATACTGATTTCAAGTACATAAAATTCATTAAGTTTAATGTTACCCATCAAAAGCTAAGAGCCTGAGAAAATTTGCCTGATTTTCGAAAAAGGGGGAAAACACCCCCTAAAAGTCAAGAAATCTTAATGACAATCACACCGTCAGATTCAGCACATCAAACAACACTACTAAAAAGGTTTCAAGCTCCAATCTGCAAAAATATGGACTTTAGTATTTTTGCCAGAAGAAAAATCTCAAATGGCGTGCTTTTTTTCTTTTTATTTCCAGGGGTGATACTATAGAAACAGCGGTCCTAGAAGATCAAGAGAGCGCTAATTCGAATGGAAATAGAAAGTTCTAGTGCACTTTTTGAGTTACCTAAAATTTGGAGGGCAACTAGCCCCCCTATCACGCCCATTTTTCCCCTAGGTCATCCGATCAATATTTTAAGATAACCATTTTGTTCAACATAGTTGAAAGGCATAATGAATATGCCTATGGGGATGAAATAATACCCCACAGCCCCAGGGAGAGGGTTGTAAGCTATGAAATTTGCTATTTTGTACATTTTGTCTGTAGCATTTATTAGTGGAACATATAGAGACATTACTCACGAGGAGGGGGAGGGGTTTTTACGTGGGGGAAGGGACTCTACGTTGAGAATTTTCCTTGGGGAGAGAAGTTTTTTAGAGTAAAGTTTCCAAGGGAAACTTTACGTAGGGAAAATTTGGCAGAATTCCTATACGGTATTCTTTTTATTTGTCTTATTTTCTCTTTGGCGAGTCAATTTTACAGGTGGAGATGCTGCAGGGAAATTTCTGGGGTAAATTTTCAGCGGGGTTCGAATTGTCTGGTGGACTTATCCGTGGGGGAAGAGGGTTTTCCGCGGGGTTTGAATTGTCTGGGGGGACTTTTCCGTGGAGGGGGGGGGGGGCTCCACGGGACGAATTGCCCAAGGGAAGATGTTCCGCCGTAAAAGATTTCTATTAGGGGGGGGGGGGGGGGGGATCTGGAGAACAGTTTTTTCACCGAAGGGGGAATTTCTCGCATGATTCGAAAAACGATCATAAATTAAATAAAAAAATAAGTACTTTTTTCAAATGAAAGTAGAATACAGCGAATTTTCCTGGCGGAATTGTCCGCAGAAAATACTCGGGGGGAATTTTCAGGGGGTAAGAGATTTTATGTAGGAATAGCTTATCGTGGAGAAATTGTCGGTGGGGGTGAGGGTATGGAGAAGGGAAGTGGAATTTCTGTAAAACAATTGAAAAACGATGAGAAATTAAATAAAAACACATGTTTTCAACTGAAAGTTAAGAGCAACATTAAAACTTAAAACAATCAGAAACTATCCCGTGGATAAGGACGCTGCACCCTCCTTAACAGCTTTTTCTTCACACTAAAGTTTGACTTTTTGTCCCAATTTATTAAGAACAACTCCTGAAACACAAGGGCTGTTTAATTAGAATAAGGAGCTTTTTTAAGTACTAAAAAAATTAGCGTGAAGAGCGAGGGATTGATGAGGGGGCAGCTCCCCTTTATATAGGGAATAATTATGATCGTTTTAAGTTTTAATATTGCTGCTTAATCTCTGTGGAAAAAACTGTTTTTATATTATCTAATTTTAAACAGGCCAAGATGGAAGTGCAAATTTCGCTAGTGTTCAGATGAGTCAGATGAGTCAGCGGTGCATAGAGAGTATCTTGATGATAGGTCATTTTGCATGGAAAATGTTCAAGATCAATGATCAGCTTTTTAATTATTTTTTTTTTATCATGATGTAGCTCAAGCATGAAATTTTGTGTTATATCACTTATGTATTTATTAGTTGATTTTACGATAAGTACAGCAAACTTTGTTTTGACCCTTTCAATACACTAATTTTGTATTCAACTTAGATTCAGTGTCATTCAGGGTATCATTGCCAAAATTACAGTTAGTGCCTTAGCTGAATATTTCTGACGTTGATGAAGGGGTTAAAATGTGTAAATTGCTTTCAAAGATGCTATAAACAGAATTTGCCTGAATTTGTTTTTGTTTATTGCTCTATACTTTTACAGGAAAAATAGTATCTTTATTATCAAAATTTTGTTTTTAGTTGTTTCTTGACCTTGTATAATTGTAAAACAAAGTATTAAACATAGGAAGCCTATATCTTGAAAGTTTTTCTCTAGACCAATCCAGTTTAATAGGCTACTAAACCTCCCAGGCATAGATTTTTGATAGTTTCGAAAGAACATTTTTAACTTGTCACATTTTCGAAAAGCGAATGAAACATGTGCCTGTGCAATTATTTTGGTAGATAATTTGTTTAGTAATATATAGTCCCAGCGTCGGAGTGGTATGCCCACTTCGAGTTGGGGTTCTCGCCTCCGAATGCGGGTCTGGAGCAGAAGTTTGAGCAGGAATTATACATATTTCTTGCTGGGATGTCTCCTAATGATTTTGTCGTCCTTTTTTCGGCTGTTGAACGTGTTACTAAACACCTGAAGCGAAAACCGTCTTTCGGGATTGATCGTATAAGTGCAATGCATCTCAAGCATGGAGGAACTCAGCTCCGAAATCATATACAATTGCTAATGCAGATGATTTTTACTCAGGGAGTGGTACCGTCTACTTTCCGAGTTGGGGATCTAGCACCAATACCGAGGAAAGGCAAGCTGTCCATACAGTGCTCATCCTTTCGCCCTATTTTTGTCTCCACTACTCTCTGCAAGCTGTTTGAGTTAACTTTTATTGATGAATGAACGGAAAAATGTTATCCGACTCCTGGTCAGTTTGGCTTCCAGCCTGGTGTAGGATGTACGGATGCTCTTGCAGCTGTGGCTAATGTCATAATTGATGCAGATAGAAGTGGAGACAGCCTAATACTTGCTGGACATGACATACGCAGGGCTTTCAATTCTTTAATACACGCTGCAATGATTATTTTTGCAGCAAAAAGAGGGGTGAACCGCGCTATTATCACGGCACTACGTGATATGTATTCGGGTCCTAAAGTTCGACTGAAATAGCCTCCAGATAAATTTTCACCCCCTGCACCACGTGAAGGACTGATCCCGATAATAAAAGGAGCCAGAAAAGAAGCTGTAACATCCCCCACATTATTCAACAATTACGTCCTGGATGCTCAAGCACAATGCCCATCATCATGTATTTTGCAGGCTATAAACTTGTCGTTGGTCTGCTACGCAGACGACATCCTGAATGTGAGTCGCACGCTGCAACGGATTTCGGAGATTTTTGGAGTGCTGGCCGAGGGGTATGCTAGGATTGGACTTGAATCTAATCCTGAAAAATCGGAGGTTGCATTGTTTAATTAGATAGATGCAACCCAAAATCTTAGAATCTCTCTTTACAGCACGCCAATCAAACTGTCTATCCACATAACTTACTTTGGACTCCCGATTGGCACTTCTATTAAGTACACACGTCAGGAGGAACACACCCTCATATTCCATACTGTAAACCTTTTTGGAAAATATTTACTCAAGCAGATAAAAATAAAATCCGCAGCACTTTTTTCCGGTTTGCAAAATATTTACTCAGACTCCCACCTTGGACCAGGAATACAAAAATAATCAGGATTTACAATACCACAGATCCACTGAAAGCGGCAAAAGAACAGATTGTTAAATTCAATAATAATCGTCAAACTCATCAGTGGTGGCCCATACTAGACCAGTAGTTTTCATCAGTAATGTGAATTTTCTTTTCTCCTTGTTAGGTTAAGTATAAATGTCTTGTTTTGGTTTTCTTTCTTTTTCATTATTGTTTCTGTTGAAGCTTCTTTTCGTTTTTCATTTTCTTATTCTCTTTTATTCTTGCTCCGTCTGTGTTTCTTGTCTAAAGTTGACGGGCTTGTAATAAATTCATTCATTCATATCTATTACTTAGGAGACGGCTACCATTTAACGATTGTAAAGGACGATGAATGTAAAGTAGAGGATATAACCAAATTGCTCACCAAGCATGTTCCAAACGTTCATATGGACCAAAATGTTGGTGCGGAATTGTCGTACGTCTTACCAAGAGAATATTCAGCCATGTTTGAAAGAATGTTTATGGAGCTTGATGGGAAAAAAAATGAGTTAAGGATACTAAGCTATGGTATCTCTGCAACTTCTATGGAAGAAGTATTTTTTAAGTGAGTTTTATGGGTAAAGTTAATTAAATTCTAGGTCTCGAAAAGCAAATAATATATTCAGTTAACTTGCTAAACTGTTTTGAAAACTGTTTCGGAAAAATTGCTAAGAAACAGAAGAACGCTGCTTGAAGAACTTTCTTCTTGAAACTTTTTTGGGCAAAAAAAAATTCCATATGCAAAAAAAAATAAAAACTAATGACTGTTATGCCTAGGAATCACATTCAAAATCTTAATAAACATAAGACTGTCTGAAAAGGCAATATATTTACTAAATAATATTTAGTCTGGCGAAGTACCATTTAAAATTTTTGCAATTTCAGGACAATTGATCACTCACATCAAGAAAGGAATAAGCGTAGTTATTCTATGAGACTTCTTCGACGAAAAATCCTTATTCTAAGCAACAACCAAGATCTGTTTTTTAATCTTTTTTTTTATTCAAGAGTATGAATTTTTATAATCAACTAATCAACTAAACGATAAACAATATAGTTTCTCACAGAACACAAATTAGGAATTGCGGACTGTGCAGCCTCTAGCGTGGATGAAGTTTTGTCTTATGGTTGTAATATATACATAGACTCCCAACAGTGAAGAGGGGGTGTTTTCTTTCAAATAAATTTCTAAAGAATGCTCAAAGTTTGCAGTTTCGTGGTACTTAGAAAGGGATGTGTCATTTATCGGCAAAAAAAAAAAATCCCCAAATCTTCTGGCAGTGGTGCTAATTAAAACCTCTTTCAGTATCAATTATTGTTTTAACGACCTCTAAGACGAGGCTATGCCAAATGTCCCTTCATTGAACTCCTGTAAGAGCAGGTTCAGTATTTTCTTAAGAAAGAACATAGGTTATACTCTTGTTAAAGCTAGATTAAAAAATATTAAGCTACTTAGGTTACTGCAAGTTTATTATAGCTAAAAGAAAGAAAAAATAGTTCTTTTTGTAGTTTTTGTGTCTTTCGTAAAAAAAAAAAAAAAATGCAAAAACTCTTTGAATTGATCCTTCCCATTGTAACTGTTTCAAGGACACATTTTTACTTGCAGACTTCGATGTCTAATTCGTATTAATTGAACAAATAGAAACCATATTTTGCCTTAGGCAATCTTTTATTTACAACTACTACTACAAACGACCCACCGCGGCACCAAGCTGCCTGAGACCATCATAGCTACGCACGCTCTTCCTCCATCCCAGTGTATTTAAAGCTTCCCTCTCTAAACCCTCCCAGGAAATTTCCATTTCCCTTAAATAAATCTTTATGACATCTTCCCACCCCAACCGTGGACGACCTGCTTTCCGTTTAGCCCTTTACGGCTGGCCAAAAAGGACAGTCTTAGACAAACTGTTATCCATTATCCACAGAACGTGCCCAAGCCATCTCAACCTCTCTCTTATTATAGCCCTAGACAGCGGGATAGAACCACATTTTTCGTACCGCCTACTATTTGAAATACGGTCAATAAGCCGGGTAACCAGAACAATCCTTAGCTCTGGAAAACATCTAGCAAATCTACAAAATGAGTCCTCATCTTATTTGAAAATACTAGCCTATAAAATTCATGCAAGCAAGTGCTATTGAAGAATCTCTTTTTGTCCCTACCTTGCTTTGTGTGAACTGAATAGGGGGAGCTGTAGTTAATCAGCAGAATCCGCCGCAACTGAAGCAATTCATATTGCGTATAATCACCCAGTTTCAATTTTATTTATACTGATTCCGATATCATTTTCGCAGAAAATGCTTATGTAAACGGTGTTTGTGTTAGTCTTGGGGCTACACGCTTCAGATGATTCTGTCGATGAATCACGCACTTTTTCACTATCTATAACAGTACTTAACTTCTATCTTCGCTAAACAACGTACACTCCCCTTGCTTTCGAACCAAAAAAGTTGTCCAGAGTTCTCTGCTGCATGGGGTTGTTAACTTCATTAGGTTGTAGCTGATCTGAGGGGGCTTTGTTCTAAGTTTAACAAAGACCAGTTAATTTCTTTTCAAATTTTGAGTTCTCAAAGGTGAAAAAAAATATACGCAGAACCTATATAATCAGTTATAAACATCCTTTTTCAAATCTTCTAATATGCCTTTTAGCTTTGTCAAGGGCGTATACCCAGTGGTGGAATTTTTACTCTTCAAATTTACCTTGTTTTATATTTTCATTGCTGTTTGTTATAGGACGCTGAAACAAAGTGAAGAAACTGTAGATCCTGAAAAATACAGCGTCAGAAGTAGAGGTAAGTAGATTTTGAAATTAGCGCCTGACGCCAGACAGGCTGACAGGAAAGACAACGAGTGTACGTCAGTTTAATCTTGATAATACATTGGTTTAATCTTTAAACGAATGTTAAAAAATAGGATGGCGGTCGATAGTGGTTTATCGATAAAAGGGTAAACCTCTTATAGACAATGGTTCATGTTGATTATTTCTGTCTGTATGTGATGCATAAATATGCCAAATTGTACACATTATGCAGGACGATTATTATTACGCAAATTTCACAACTTTTTCTTTTCCTGCCAATACAATGCTGATGTATAAAATTTGCTTTACCCCACACCCCTCCCTATAAATCTTTCACAACCCACCGAAAGGTCGCAACACACTTTCAAAACATCTTGTTAAATGTGTCATTGGTTTGTTTTTGCATTATTTGTCAACTACATTTAATATTTGTTACATTCGTTGCATTTAGCTTGTCAATATTTTCAAGGTGGTTAGTTTTTATTCAAAGAAACTGAAAATAGATTTGACTCTGATTTTGACTCGTTATAGTTTTTTAACTAATTCTTTAAGGCCCAATAGTGACTATAAATTCGTGGTCTTTTTTGAGCTGACTAAAGTAACAGGCATATTTATTGCTTTTAAGCGTAAAAAACACAGTCGTAAGGCTGAGCAACAAATTTGTCACCAGTATTTATAGTTTTATTAGTTGTTTTCCGCTTTAAGATAATTTAATTTCAAGCTATTAGGCTGAGATTGGAGACAGGATTCAAACGAAAATTTTTATGTGCATAGATAAAAAATTTCCTATTTTTATAAAATTTCTCAACCTGGGGATAGTCGTTGGAAAAAAAAAACAATGGAGGATTGAATTTTCCGGACAGCTTCGTCGAGAGCTAATTAAAAACTATATTAAGTTTTTTTTTGTTTTGATCATGTTGGATTTTAACCTCCTTCCGTAGATGCTTGAGCTTCCTATGACCTGCTTTTGATTTTTTATAGAAAATGAAGTGGGGAGCGGGATCTTGGTGGGTTTTTGAATTCAGACAGATGCGATATTTTTGAAATCAAATTATAAAATTTTATCAAATAAATTAAAATAACAAATTAAACATATTTAAGAGGATAAATTTTAATTCTTTTAATAAATTAAAATAATTAATATGGATTAATTCTTATTGCTCCTCCCTTCTTTCACTATCATCATTAGTCATCAATCCTTGATAGTAAGGTCATATGAATCAACACTAAGTTGATGGATAAAAAGATTTGATTGAAGACCAAATTTTAAAAATAAATAAAAATTCAACTTACAAGATTTTCCTCAAATTTTTCTGATGGTAATAATGACGACTTTAATGTGAAGATATAAGGAAGAGAAGGCTAGAGTAGTAAGCGCCCAATTACTTGAAAACTTACACGCAAACTTACGCCTGAGGCATGGATATGTGTGTAAGTTTTCAAGTAATTGGGTTACCAGGGTCATTTGCCTATTACAATGAACTCTACATGAGTTGGTAGACATGTTTTCTATTATGACACCCATTTTTGGAGGAGAACCAGAGAGAGAGAGCGACGGTCACACTAACTACTTGATTAGTAGTTGGTTTCGGATATAAGGAGTAATTTTCATTGTATTTCATATTAGTAAGAGAATAGAATTCAGAGAGAGAGAATAGTTTATTTGAGAGGATATTAGTGGAGAAAAAATGAGTGGTGCATTTACGCTATTGGAGATTAATGATGGAACCGACAGCAGCAGCAGCAACGATATACGAGTACCTAATGTAGCTGTGGAAATAACCGCTGGCTGTAGACTATGTCTTGAATGGGACATTATGTATGCGAGATACGTGATATCATTAAGCAAATTTAAGCAGGAGGAGCAACTATGTTTTGCTGGAAAAGCGAACATTCTCCATATAAATAAACTTCGGTCAGCATTAGATGTCCTATCGAAATATATTGATGAGAACAAAATGCATCAGTGAATATTATTATTGTAATTATGTTCAATAAAAATGTTTCTAAATCAATGGTATTTTTTTTTCTTTCTATAGTAGACAAGCGTATATTTTCTAGAGTAGAAAAAAGAAATTCTGATTAGTCTGAAGTTGGTTGTGAGAGAGTTAGGACTCTTAAAATGGATAGATTCGAGAAAGAGCGAATCATGAGGAATCTAGTTCTTATGGAAAAACGTTTGATTCTAGATGATGATTTTCTAGAGTTGTCTATTCAAAGGAAGATATTTTCTCGAGGAATGCTTGTCAATATAATGAAAACTGATTCTCCATCATTAGACTATTGTATGAAGCTTCTACATCGTGTTCCAAATGCTTTTACACAATTTATTGATATATTGATCACGACACGACAAAATGATATTGTGGATATGCTTTTAAACATTAGTTTTGAAATTTAGGACTTTTTTTCATAAGAAAGATGGTGCTCAAGGATGATTTACTCCTCTCTCTCCCTCTCTCAGACAATTTTTTTTTGTTGCTAGCTCAGTTTCATTGTGGCAGTGAGAGCGTTAACACATGACAAAATGTTCCATACATGTCCGTTATGTATGTACACACAGGGCAGCTGGTCATCATGTGAGAATTGCACAATGATTGAGGAGTATGATGAAAAGTGTAGATTATGCAACCCGTGTAAATTGCATAGAGGATATGCTATACAAATTAAAGGTTGTAATTCCTGTCTTGAAGAGGTGTGTGAGTCTCATCCTAGAGGTCACCTATGCTCCAATTGTCATTACGATAAATGCAAGCAGTGGGAGAGTACATATCCCGGTATGATTGGAAAGAATCCTAACCGTGATTTTAGTTTATTGCTACGAGATTGGTATCGTCGTGGTTTTAGATTGTTCTGGGAGGAGGAACCGGGTCAACGATTCAACTGTTGGAACAACAAAAGAATATGGTTTCTACGTCATCGTTGTGAAGACACTGGGTGTTATGATTATAAGCCCACTGATTTTTATTTGGCAGTGACGGAATGTGATTCGACACTTGAGGACACTGTTTGTGAAATTGCTTCAAATAAGCAAATTGAAACATGTGAATTCTATAGAATGAATGAGAATAGTATCATTGACTATACAAAGAGATATGACAAGAGTGAAGTCACACTCTACTGTAGAAAATGTGACCCTGACATTGCACTACATCAGGATCAGTACACTGTGAATTCAGATAATCTACCTGCACTAGTTGTTGTCGACAAATACCTAGTAGTGGATGAAATCTAAAGAGTAGAAAAGTCGTTTTTATCATGTATATAATTTTTTTTTATTAATAAACAATTTCACATACATCTTTAGAACATTTTATTCTCAGGGCACTAAAATCAATATTAAATACACTTGTAAGTATATTCTCCACTAGAAAGTCGTTCAATCGAGGTAAGTCAACGTAGATGTCGAGAAACTGCTTGTAGGTGTAGCCACGACATCTGAACATGAAAAAGAGTAGTGCATGAAAGCCACATGTCTTAGTCGCTAAATCCTGTACTCTTCGTTGATTTTGAATAATGGTTTCCCCCTGCTTTCAATAAAGTTGCTGATGTATGGAGCGTAGAATTTATACGATAGGCCAAGAGGATCAAAAAATTCAATATTCTTTGCTGTTTGAAAGATGCATAGCCAATGACCGGTCTTCAAAGTCGATGGACTGCTATTAACAATGATTAGGGTGTTGTTAACACTTGGAATTTTTTCAATGAAGTCCGAGGGTATGCAATAGGACTTGTACTGGGACATGTATGGATCCATACTAAATACGTTGATTATTTGGTTTGTGTTCATGGTGCTAGGTCTAGTAGAACACTGCCGTCGGGCGTGATTTCCCAATAGGTTTCAAATTGACTCAGTGATATTAGCGTGATACTCTCAGTCAGAGCATTGGCAAATGTACACTCTAAACGTACATTCCCAGTTCGTACTATGCTCATATCCTGTGTGCCTGACAAATCCAAAACAATAACCCCATGATTTTTTGAAAACATTGAATCGGTTATTCCATTTTCAAATAGTTGAGAGTCATGATCTAGGGATTGCATGGTCAACTCGTAAAGAGTTCTATAGGATTTTTTGTCAAATGATAGAGTGTACAGTGGAATACCATTCACTTTGCACACGAGGCTAGATAGACCGAAAAAAATTAAAATCGTGGGGGGATTCAGTCCAGGATCCAACGGCACTGCCACTCTTCACAAAGGCCAATGCCAATTTTGAAGGGATTTCTCCATTGATAAATGATGAATCGCTATAGCTACGAGAGCCGGTGGCAATGTGACGTTGATTGGTGATTGTATGGGGGACAAGAAGTTTAATGTTGTTGCCATTGGCTCTTAGCTTTTCCACTGCCAATGCAACAGAGCTCATAACTTGTTGTTTTCGGACGTGGAGAATTGCCGATGTGATAACGACATTTGCATCGAGTGCTGCAGGAAGTGTTTTTCTCAAAATGAAATTCGATGGGCCATCTGTAACTTTATGTCAATCTTGACATTGGGGGGTAGCCATTGGGATATATTGAATATCTCATGATTTAATTTTCCAACTAGATGATACTCCTGGGTGACTGCAGTAGTCAACTCACCGTCAGTATCAACACCTGTTCGATATTCATAGCCTAATGATTGTCCTCTCAACTCCTTGTAAGCCTTTGGTGTCATCATCATAAATTGTATGTAGCTTGCATAGTTTGATAAATTATTGCTAGTGCTCACCAATGTTCCATTAATAAATACATTAATTTGTTTGAATAGGTTGTGTAGAATACAGTTTTCATAGGAGAGACCATCGCCGGCATTTGGAGTTGTATTATCTGACTTTTTCTTCACCACAACATTTAAATCAATAAATGTTGACGACAAATCAATGAAATAGTCTTCATTGGAAAATATTTGAAAGTGTATATTTTCCGAGAGGGGTTGTTGGGGGTGAAATTGTTCATAGTAGCCATACTTGACACTGACATCAACATTTTCAGCATTGAATAGATTCAATGAGGAACTAATTGATGGATATGATTCCTTGTGGGGGAGATAAGTCATCTTAAGAGAAGAAATCCTTCTTTGATCTAACAATCTTTTTCTTCTTCTTCTTCTGCTTATTAGTCTTCGTTGTTTTATTCCTCAAAGTCCTTGTTGATGTCCTTTGCTTCCTGCCTGGGTGGAGACTGATGAGTGAATGACGCGAACGCATCCTTTTCAATCCCTCCCCATTTTGTCGAGATTTTAGTTGCTCACCAACGGCTCTTGCTGAAGATCTAATATTTTCCTTAACACTCTCCTTGAGATTCTGGACCGACCCCCAGTCCTGTGGTGTGGAGGCAGCAAAATTTGATGCAGCAGGTACAAGATATTTTCTGGCAAGGGGTAGTGCAGAACGAAATAGCCTAGCAAACCAACTACCAAGACCATAGCCAGACATTGTAGTACGCCCCTTGTAGTAGTCCAATCCATTGCCTATTTGACGTGGACTCAAAGCACCAACATAACAATCGATATCGGGACAGACAAATGGAATTCTTCTATTGTTCATTTTAGGTTATTGTACCGTCGTCGTCGTTGACAATGGGTCGAAAATGACATGTAATCACTGCTAGGCCTTTTGTTATTGCTAGAGGATCACCCAATTCACTTCTTAGTGTTAACTGACAGAGTTCCAAATACGAAGTGTTTACAGGAACATACTGAAGATGCTTTATATTATAGTGATGAACAAGTTCATGAGTTGTTTTTCGTTCAAGAACACGTAGGAGGGGGACATTTGAATTACCGACTCTCGACGTTTCCACAAAGGATGCATAGAGAAATATGCAAGAGTCCGAGGCAAAACCAGGTGGATAATCAGCAAAAATAACTTGATCCATCCCGTAAACGGTGCCAGCATTTTTCCCATGGATCATATTCTGTTTAAAGCCAAGAACATCTCTCAGATTATCATTGAGAACAATTGTTTCAGTGTCAACAGGTGAGGTAATGTATATCCTATCTTGTTCCAATGAATAATTAAAATGGAATGTACCATTCCTACGATATGAGATTTTTCTATTGATTGCACGACACAAATCTCCCATATTATCATATTCAATGTATTTCAAACTGACATATGGATAGTCACTAGATTTAAGTGCTTCAACCCATTCATAGTCGACAAAGAGTGTCCAATCGAATGGTATAACTTTTATATCATACACACGATCCTTTCTCAGGATGTCATAGGTATTTTTGAGAATACAGTCGACAAGAGCCACTTCATATGCACCGTCAAATTTGATGGTGGGGGAGAGTTTTTTCCAAAAATCACTTGTCGTGTTCAAGTCATTGTAGAGAGGATCGGAAACGTTGGACATGAAAGTTACATAGAAATCATGGGGCATTGTCAATATCTTCAACACCGATCCAAGAATCAAAATCAGAGTTGTATCCTAGCCACCGAACAAGTAACTGTTTCTTACCCCCGCGAGTACGTCTCTTTAATATCTTTTCAATTTGATAGATTTCACTAGCATTTTTAACTTTTTGTAATTCATAGTCATAAAAGCCGCCGAGAATCTCCTCATCTTTGGTATCACGCAGGCGATAAGTTATGGGTTTAGTGTCTAGGATTTTTGCCACTTTAAAAAGTTCGGTGGACCGTAAGTAATTCCCCTTTTCAAAAACATTAGTTGTTCTATTAATTCGAACGGTATCACCAACATTGAATTTATTTTTCATCTTCTTGACAGCCGACGATTCATTGGAATACTGTTTAAGAAAGGTGTCAATTGTATCATGATCAGAATGATGAACTTCCGTTGGCGTAGAGTTGGAAAACGATCGATGAGGTCGTTGATTATAAATCAACATGATTTTATCAAGATCATGAATAAAAGCCGATGTATTTTTCAATGTACAATATCTTGAAATTAAAAGTCGAATAGTTCTTATCAATCGTTCGGCCAATGCAGCCTTTATAGGACTGTGACTATGATAGAGCAGTGTACTATATTTCTCTAGTACTTTTGCAACATGGGGATTAACAAATTCACTACCGCGATCCGTTTGAATTTTTTTATACGAATCCTGTTGGAGAATACTTTCAATGGCCTGAGCAACTTCAACACCTCTCTTTGATCGCAATGGAATTGCATATGCATAGCGACTATAAACACTGATTGCAAGTAGAATGTACTTGTACGGTGTATTGTGACGTCTTTGAAGCTCATCTAGAGTCAGGAGATCTGCTTGCATTATATGCAATGGGTAAAAGGCTTTAGTTTTTCGATATTGATTGGCACGAAGTCTATGATTTCTATGCAGAGTGTAACTTGATTCATTTTGTAGATAGTCTTGTACATTTTTAGTGCGAACACCAGTGACTTTGGAAAGAGTTGTGGGGGAACTTAAACTCCCCGCCTCACCAATATTTTCATAAACACCTTTCAGAACTTCAACCATTTTGAACGTAAACACGTTGTGTAACGACCGCTACCCTTTTGTATACTGGCCGTTGGTGGTGATGATGAGTTGATACGTCTTCGCTTTTGTCTAGCTATCAGCGGTGTGCTAGTATTTTCCAAAATTGATTTAAAATCTTCTTCTTCAAGTTCATTTTTTAATGGTGACAATGTTGTTGTTGTTGTTGTTGTTGATGATGACGATGATGCATGTTCATTTATTTTTTTTAGAATTTGTCTATTGCCAATAAGACTTTTGGGGAAGTTTAATGTATTTAGAAAGTTGTATAGATGAGTGTCAAATGATAATAGTCCTTTACGATTTGTAACCATATCATAGATTAAATCAAGTAGATTATAGCTCTTGCCCTGAATTATAATCCCTGTCCCATTGCTCTCAACTTGAATGTGATCACTTTCCAAGAGATAGGATAGGAGTCGTTTACTTTGTTCACGATATGAGTGGGGCATTAGATTTCCAATTTTCATTACAATCGAATCCAATTCCTCCTTCTTTAATTGTGTCTCAGCAGCAGCAGAATGCTGAGGAGATGATTCTTTTTGGGGTCAGCAGCAACAGCAGTGGGCTTCGAGCGATAGGACTTGTGTTTGTCCACTCGGCGAAGTGCATCTTGAAGTAAAAGCAGTTTTTTATCATCCTCAATATTCTCATTGTCAAGGAATTTACTCAGATTGTTCTCAAAGTGTTCGACGGGCGAGAGAGCGAGTTCTATTGGAGTCAATTTATAGGGTTTTGCCATTCTCTCTCTCTCTTTTAGAGAAAACTGTTTACAAGTCCTGCAATTATTGGCAGTAAAAGTGTGAAAAAGCTACCGCCCGCCTGAAGAAGTCGTTTCCTTTTGAAATTCTTTCCTTTCTTTTTAGAGGCCAATGTACGTACAATGGAACGATGTTGCTTTGCCTGTTGCTTAACTACTTCTGGCACTTGAACATTACCCTCGATCAAATTTAAACAAAGTTCGGATATTAGATTAATGAAATCGTTGTCAATACCGTGTTTGAGTATTGCTTTCCTAAGCGGAGGTTTTGAAGTGCTTAGAACTGAAAACAAATGTCTATTTTCATGTAGTTTCTTCAGTGTCATGATAGCAACTAATAGGTCTTTTTAGTGTTCACGGGGAGATATACTGTAATTTCATTGTCAAAAATATCTGTGACTACACGCAGATCCTCGGGTGTATTTTGATTAAGATCCAATAGGATGTAGCCGTAGGGTTTATTAGTTGCCTGATTGTATGCTGAGAGCAGAAATTTGGGGGCTCCCGGATAGATTTGTTTATTGAGAGTTATTAGCGAGCTAGAATCACGAACAACTCTGTAGATGATATAGTAGGTGCAGTTCAATGCAAGTGTTCGCATACATTTGCTCTGATGAAAGAGATTGTGTAGAACCAGGGTAACGGAAATCTGTTCATGATGAGAGCGAACAGTGAACAGTTGTAGCATTTCCTGGGACCATTGTTCAATAGATTCAGCCAGATCGTCAATGATCAACCAAGAGTTTTGTTCAATAATGCTGAAAACATCAAGTCCCTGTATGAATTGTATCTGCACCAACCCCATGGTGGTGGTGGCAATCGCTTTTATTTTATCATATGACTCCTGCCAAATACTATAGCAATAGTAGATTTTTTTCGGCTTTTCCACAAACATTTTATCACAATTTTTAATTATTTTAGTTAAGAGTGTTGTTTTGCCCGACATTGACAGTCCACACAGAAACGATCTGAATGGTGTTTTAAATTGATACATGTTCCCTTCAACAGTTCACCTGGATAGCTAACTGTAGACTATGGCTGTCTAATGACTAAATAATTTCCCTATTACTACTACTACTCCGTTCAAGAATAATAACGAGAAGAAGAAGAAGAATAAAGAATAATATTTTCTTTTATTATATACATAAAAAAGGTGACAATACTTAAAAAAAAAATACTACATTGAAAAAGGCACATTAAACATGAATAAAAAAAAATACACTTTTTTTTAAATTTATTTATAATAAAAAAAAAATACAACATTTACATAGCCACTAGAAAAAAAAACAAACACTTAAATAAATACACTTTTTTTTCTGTTTATTTATTTATAAAAAATACAACATTTATTGGAATAATGCACTTGAAATATCACTTTTACTTACAACATTTTAAATTTTGGGGTCCCCCCCAGGGGGCGGCCGCTGCGGCGGCCGGGGCCGGGAAGCGCCGGGCACCAGGGGCCCGCTGCGGTGGGCCCGGGCCGGGGCCGGCATTAAATACTGGAAATTGATCTGCCTTGCACACACACACACACACACATTGAAAATTGATTGTGATAGAGAAAAAAAAGAGAATTAAAAAAAAAACCTAATTACCCCCCAAAAATAACCCTCCCACCCAATTTATACTTTTTTTTTTAGTGAATTTAAGTTAATTTTTTTAGACCGAGTTGTTTTCTGTACTCTGTACATTCAACTCGGTCTGAAATTAAATAATGACCGTGTGGTAGTACCTTCACACCATCCTCAAGTACATAGACTTTGTCCGATATGGCAGACATGGCGTTTTTCTCAACTCTAACTGTGTAGTTTTTAATTGTGAAGAGCGAATCGCCATGACTTTCGCCCTTGGCACTAAACTACGTTCCACACAGTTTCTATACACACTCATGTCGAAATTATTTTTTACAAAGTGTGTAGGTACCCCCTTGCAAACTTGTTTGATATCCTTGCCGTGCGTTTCCACACAGTATACCTTCGGTCCAGGAAACACACCACTGGATATCAGATCGCTACCCGTTTCAGATTTTAACATTAACAATTGATTTGGGGCCTGGCGTTTCACTAGCTCTGGGTAGAGGGATTCGTCCCAGTTAGTGTAGTCCATTCGTGAGCTAATGTACTCGCCATTTTCCAAATCATTCAATAGATTTTCAGTTTTGACTTTTAACAGGAGTGAATCAGTGTCCCCGTAGTACACTTGAACTTGTCCCTCAATCGGCCACTGTACCTTGCATACATTATAATAAAATGACAACATGAGTTTCTTGGATATTTCAGTTATTGCACTTCCGCCTGCAATATTTTTATTTAATACAATGTTTCTTTTCTTGCGATGTAGGAGAACCATATTGGAGTCTATGATTGTGAACGATGTGAAGTTTGGATCCGCAATGATTCGAGCACAATCTTTGGGGTTGGTTACAATGTCACATCGACTTCTGTGTCGTACGCTCTCGCACATTTTACCGAAAGCTGAGTTCAAAATGAGTTTATAGACTTCTTTTTCAACTTTCGTTTTCGCTTGTGAACGCTTACTGACAAAGGTGTCAATAAACGTTTTCATGTAAGGCTTTTGATCAAATTGGAGGGCTCTATGAATCTTTGTGACCTTGAAACCATTGGACACCATCCATTTCAATAGCACGTGATGAACAACGATATTCTGTTTCGGGTTGAGATCGGCAATTAGTTTTTGTTTTGAAGGTACCCAGTGCATACTCCCGTCCTCTACTAAAGATAAATTGTAGGGGCTCAGAGAGTCCCTACCCACCGGTCTATTTATGCACGGAAAAACAAAGTCTTTTACCGAGTCATGGATTTCCATGGGTATTTCACCGTCAATTTCAAAAAACCATCCCTGTGCCCCATTCTCCTCAACACTGGCAATGTCGGGGAAATTCGAAGCACACGGATTGTCAAGCCATTTATAATTGCCACACGGCAAACAGTAGTGAGACATTGCCGATGGGTAAAGAGAATTCATATCCAAAAAAACTGCGTCCGACTTTTCATCGGTGTGCTGTCCACTCGGATCAGTTTTCATGATACGATCCCCGTGAAAAACATACCCACCCCTCATTGATCTCTCTACAAACAGATGCCGATCCACATCGGCGATCAGACCTATTTCTTCTTTGCTGATTTTAAGTATCAAGTCCATCACCAAATGGGGAGTGGAAAAATAATAACCTAAATCCAACCCAAATTCCCCATAGATTTTATCCGTATTTTTGCACACAATATCCAGAAGAGTGAGTACGTCACTGGCCAAGTAAAGTTTACAATAATCCCACCCATTTTTACATCCGCCCTTTGCCCAAACCCTCTTAGCAAATTCGTAGTCGCTAGTGGTGCACTCACTCTCAGTAAGAGAATTGTAAAAAGCTTCAATGGGCGGTAGTGACACCTCATCTAGCCTCGAGCCAGAGTTGTAATAATCATATGGATATATACCCTTACACGTTAATAAATCATACATTTCATCATCGGGGAAGCGCTGTTTAAGGAGGGGGAAGCTATCAAAATTGTCAATTTTCTGTACCTCAATTAATCGACTTAAAGATTTGGGGAAGAAGCTGAAAGTCTAAAAAACAGATTTTATTCAGGCACGTGTTACCCTTGTCAACTGTTTTCCACATGAATTCTAGCAGCAGTAGCTTCTCCGATGATTTGGGTATGATATTATATGAAAAAGAACCATCTATTCATGCGTCATCTACAACTCCTCCCTTGGCAATGCGGGCCAACGCCGGAAGAACAAACTTTAAGTCATAATTGGAATTGTGTATAAAAACAGGTACGAAATATTGCTGTCTAACGTTTAAATTGCATGACTGGTGTGCTACCCCTCTAAAGTTACTCCCTCCTGATGTAATTTCCTGCCACAAATGATCATGGTCGATCACCTTCCTCCTCCCCCCATTCCCAACACCATCATCAAATTCTCCCTTGCAAACCCAACACATTTTACGATTTTTAATGGCCACTATGTCATCTGGTGATAGGAGCATAGGATAGTTTGTATAACGAAGGCGCGAAATTGCACCGTTCGCTGTTTTGATTAGACTGACCAATACCGAGCGCATGCAGTCTTCACCGTCACTCAACATCTCAACTACCTCCAGCACTTGCATGGTATTATTGGAATCTCGTTGCGCGTGAGCGTAAGAGACCTCTATGGCTTCATGTATTTTAACATGATTTGAATTTGACGGATCGCACACGTCTGTCAGCTTAGCCTCGCAGTCCAAAGCGATCTTATTGCTCTGCAGGAGCGTGTTTTGAAAATTTTTAAAACGTAAGATCGCTCTATCTCCGCTTACCGTCTCCACAGCCTGGTATCCATGACGTTTACAGTGTTTCATGTGATGCTTTAAATTTAAATCTGAGCGAAATCTTGAGAGACATGTTGGACAGTAATAACACACACCACCTCGCCTCTTTTTACCCTCACTTAGAACCCTACTAATATCCGTAATTGGATTGAAATGACCAATTGAATCGGAGTCTGTGGGTGGGGTGTATAGAAGCCACACCCAATGTTCTACTGATTCAATTGAAGGAGCCCGCACTGGAAATAATACACCCTTCTTGTCGGAACGCTGACCCTCTTCAAATTCTGTTTCATACTGTAACACCGTGACACCAATCTTTAAATGTGCATTAGCCCGCTCAAAAATATCTACTCCTTTTAGTGTCACGGGATATTGACCATTTAAACAATTAAAATCTACTTTGGGGAACTTTGAACCCTCCCTACCATTAACTGCCATTTTGTCCAACTTTTTCTTAGATGCATCTTTTTGAAGTGGTCTGTATGCTGCAATTAAAAATGCATACTTGAAACACTGCAGCCTCGTATCGAAACAGATTCGTTGTATCCCCCTACACCCCTCTAAATCTGTGTGATATTTTAAAACTATAGCCCTCTCCCCAGCCCCACCACCTCTTACAATAAAATCCTTTTTAAACCTACAAATGTTAACATTTAAACTTTCAATAAATAAAACCACAGATCCACTACCCCCCTCGTTATAATTTTCCCACTTACTTTGAATACTATTAGCCCAATTTAGAAAAACCTCCCCATAATTTGATAAATGCGGGTATATTGCCAACATCTCTGTGTGCAAGTATTTCGAATACATCTCACCCGCACTTTCATTTAAAAAAAATATTTTTAGTGCTATTGATGCTTTAAAACTGACCCCCACTCCCCACATCCCCATTTGTTGTTCAAGAATGGCTCGAATCTTATCAGTATATGAATGTGTAATGGCCAGGGGGTCTGTTATTATATCCCCCGACACTAGAGAGTTGAAAGGGTCACTGAATTTGGCGCTGTAGACCAATGTGTGATGCAAGGCAGAGTTGGAGAGAAAAAAATCTGGAAGAGGGGATACTGTTGCTGTTGTATTACTACTTCTATCTATAGCATTAAGTGGAATGGTGGCGGGTGACAGAGAATTGTCAATAACACCACTCCCAGTCTGTTCAATCACATTGGGGGGATGTGGCATGAGGTCCCCTAGTACATATTCCAAGGTGTTTGGGGACAATTGGTCGAGCCAGCCTGTATTGTCCTCTGATGGAATTTCGTTATGAGGACCCGGTTCAGATTTACTTGTAACATCACCTAAATATTCACGCATGAAACTATCTGTCCACCCCGGATCCTCAAGCATGTCAATATCACAGCTTAAGTCATCCAGGCTGGCCATTTCCCCAAAAACATCGTTAAGGAACCCTTTTTGCCACTCCAAATTCTCTAGAACCAGTGTAGCTTCATCCCTGAACTCTGCTGGTGGTGACAGAATTGGCCCTGTAAATATACTCGCTTCATCACTCAATGGTGTCGCTGGTGGTGCTATATTTTTAATCTGTAGAAAAAAAAAGTTTTATTTTTTATGTAAATTTTTTATAGTTAATAAACTTTGTTAATTTCTCATAGTCATTGTCCCACTACCACTACCACCACCACCTGAACAATTAAAAGAAGAAGAAAAAAAAAGTTACATTGCCTTATGTCTTTCATAATGTCAACTGAACATGTTAAAATATATATATATTTTTTTTTTTTTTTTTTTTAGTCAGAAAATGTAGTCTTATTCTTAGAAGGGTAAGTTAGAACAAGAGAATGATAAAAAAAAACTAATGGTTTTATTCCAAAAATTTTTTAAAATAAAAATGCAAAATATGGGTCCAATTCGATTGTTTGAGCATATAATTCTCAATGAAATTTGACCATCGTTCAAACGCTTGTTAATAATTAAATAAAAAAACAAATTTTTTTCAAGTGAAAGTAAGGAGAAACACTAAAACTTAAAATGAACCAAAATTATTACGTATATGAGGGGGGTTCCCTCCTCCTCAACACCTCGCCTTTCACGCTAAGTTCAAATTTTGTTCCAATTCTTTAAAAATGACCCCTGAATCAAAAAGGTCGCTTAATTAGAATAAATAGCTCTTTTGAAAGCAATAAACAAACTTTGGCCTAAAGAGTGAGGTGTTGACGAAGGGGCGAACCCCCTCATATACGAAATAATTTCTGTTCTTTTTAAGTTTTAAAGTTGCTCCTTACTTTCAGTTGAAAAACTTTCAACTGAAAGTTTTATTTATTTAAACTAGTTTCTAGTTTAAATTTTAGTTTAAAATTTAGTTTCTTATCGTTTTTAAATAGTGCTGGGAAATCTGACACCACCTACATAGAAAATTTCTCTTCCCCCATGAAAAATTCCTCCATGGAGAGATCCTACCACGTAACTCCCTCCCCCCCCCCCCAACCCTTCATCGACCACAAAAAAAACTGAAAACGTCTGTATACTTCCCAATAACCAATGCTATATGCAAACAATGGGCAAAGCTCATAACTTGCAGTCCTCCTCCCGGGCATGTGAGGGATTAAATCATCCTCAAAGACATAGTTATTAGATTTTTTTGAATAAATATGGCAATTTCAAACTTTTAATCCGGTGACTTTGGGAAAAAATGATCCTAGGAGGGGGCTTAGTTGCCCTCCAAATCCTTAGGTCACTTAAAAAAGGACACTAGAACTTTTAATTTCTATTTGAATGAGACCTCTCTCAATATTCTAGGACCTCTGGGTCGATACAGTCACCCCTGAAAAAAAAAACAAATAAACACGCATCCTGATAAAAAAAACTAATGGTTTTATTCCAAAAATTTTTTAAAATAAAAATGCAAAATATGGGTCCAATTCGATTGTTTGAGCCTCTTCATTATAATTCTCAATGAAATTTGACCATCGTTCAACTGACGCGGTATGCTCTATGAACACTTGCTCCTCGGCTTCAGTTAACGGACATGAATCCCATATGTGGGGGGTTGATGGTGCTACCTTCTCAATAATCCGTATTTTCCTGTGTCTTTTGCCAACGGATTTGTTTGAAGTTGACCTGGGCTAAATAAATGATTGTAATAGAGAAGAACTTTTTTCTCCATCCATATCAACAATTAAAGTGCAATTAAAATACTGGATGGTCCTTTTTTACAGCCCCCCCTCCCCCTCCCCTCCCGGGGAGGACCCTTGGGAACCGGGAGCTTCCTTCGATGTAGGAGGATCGATACCCTTTCGAGTTGGGGGTATCGGACTTCACAACACTGTTCAAATAGAACAGCCTCAAATTCTTTCTCGAAAACATCTAAGTGTTTCAATGAAATGACCAAAAACGGGTTCGCCCAAATAATGTTTCTTGACATCGCTGTGAAGACATATTTGGAAATTATTAAAAAACCTTTTTTCCTGTGTTAATTGCTTATCGAAGATAGCCATCCTGTTATTTAAAGTCCACTTTGCAAGAGACCCACTTAGAATTCAAATCGGATTAAAAAGCGATGGTAGATCTGATAAGTAGCGGATGCATGCAAATGGTTTAGCGCAAGAATACCAGTTTAAAAGTGCTTGTCAACTGTGAAGTAGCAAATCGTTTTCGTTTTTTTTTTTCAAATAGTTAGTTTTTGTCTAAAAGGAATATTGGAATTATTGCATTAGAATGCATCTTGGTTAGAAGTTACGAGGTAAGGTTATTTTTTTTGTTATAGAAATGCATGATAAGCATTCCTTTATATATACCGCTAATTTGGTTAATGAAAGAAAATGAAATAGTTTTTAGAAACAAATTTTAAGTTTTACTCATCAAATGCTATGCGCCTGAGAAAATTTACCTTATTTTTGAAAATAGGGATAGAAAAAAAAATTATGTATGTACTTACAAAGTCTGACTGGGCTTCTACATCTGAACTCCTTGGCAAAACTTGAAGGGGGACACAATCTTCAGTAGGCTGAGCTGAGGCATTATATAAAGCAGTCCATTCCCTTTTCAAGTTCCTTCCAGCTGGCATGGAGCTAACAGGGGGGTCAGAGGACCCTGTCATTAAAAGATTTGCAGGCATTGGCTGGTCCAGGTCTTGTGTAGTTCTAGCAGCGAATTTGATAATTGATGGTCTTGCAGCTTGCATTAATATACCTTCGCTATATCTTGCTTTCTTTTCAGAAGGGGGGTTACTGCACGTGTCCACTTCCTTGAAAAAAAAGGGTAAAATTTAGCATGAAAAAAAAATGCATTTTGGGTTTGGAAAATAATTCAGTTTATGTTAGGCATTTAAAGTAGTGTAAAACATTTTTTTTTTCAATTAGATAAATATTTATATTTTCCTTTATTATCAAAATAAAATACTCATTGTTAGAAATTTAGATTTTTTAGAATGATTTTCAGCTCTTAAACTAAGAAACTCTAAAAGGGAAGCTTTTGTAACAATTAATACATTAAAAGAATTAACATTTTATTCTAACCCCAAATTACCGATCGAGAGCTAAGCACTTTTTCAAAAACATCCCTAAAAAGGTTAACTGATCTTGATAAAAATCACACCGTAAATGCAGACTGGCCTGGAAGTATTTTCAAAAACATCCCTAAAAAAAAAAAAAAAAAAAAAAAAAAAACCGCCGATCTTGATAAAAAGGAAGCTTTTGTAACAATTAATACATTAAAAGAATTAACATTTTATTCTAACCCCAAATTACCGATCGAGAGCTAAGCACTGTTTTCAAAAACATCTCTAAAAAGGCCCACTGATCTTGATAAAAAAAAGCCGCCGTAAGTTTCAGCCTATAAGAGAATTATTTAGAGGTTTCAGCTCCTAAAAACAATAGGCTTCTAAGTATATAAGTACCCTTAGTTCTAGTGTAAGGAAAGAATTTCTTCCTTAACTTAATGACAAGACAATTTCTTTTTTATTATAATAATGAGAAAATTTTTACTCACCAGAAATTGCTTAGAATTATCCATTTTCTATGTAAATGCTTACAAAAATGTCACTAGTGCTATGTTCAATAAACTATTCAAAACTGTTGAAGAATCTAATTTGAAACTTGAATATATACAAAAAATAATTGGCATCTAAAAAGATACACCGGTTTTTCCAACACGGATTTAACCTAAAAAAAACTTGTATATCATGAAATAGAAATTCCGTTAATTGTGTCAGAAAAAACTTGAACCAAAACAGATTATACCCAACCTGTTTGGTACGGGCGCGTACGCAAAGTATATAGCTTCAAGCAAATTCCATATGATATTTCAAATTGCTATAGCTTCTATAGAAATGCTACCTCTTTGCAAATGGCCCCTGGTAACCCAATTACTTGAAAACTTACACACATATCCATGCCTCAGGCGTAAGTTTGCGTGTAAGTTTTCAAGTAATTGGGCGCTTACTACTGGCTAGTCTAAATCTTTAAGCTAGAAGTGCTGATTTCAGCCAAAATATGCTAATACGCACACTTTCCTACCCCTAGATGTCTGCCAGAGCAAATGCCCCGCAAGAAAATTTTAACCCAGAGGAGAAGAAATTTTCCAGTGAGTGTGAACATAATCAAGGTAGCACGGACAGCTGCGAACTAGAGTGAACCATCCCATATAATAAAAAGTTTAAAATACTTATAGCTTGATTTATTTTCTTTTGGCTAATATATTTCTAGTACCTGCATGTATTCTGTTTCAAAGCCATAATTAAACTTGACTTTGAGAAATTTTACTACAAAGAAATACTTTCTGGGCGACTGACATGCTAGAAAATATATCTGAAAAATGGTTGCTCCTGTACTAAACGGTCTCTCTTATATACTGCAATGGAAACCAGTCGCGAAAACCCGCGGCATCCACTCGACAAAGGAAAGATTTGACGCTATCTGATGTTGTATAAATAAGTATTCAGGGGTTTCTTTTTTTGGGGGGGGGGGGGGGGTAGGGGTGGAAAAAGGTACCTATGTTAGGTTAGGTTACGTATTTAATATATGCTATGCTTTATCCCCCCCCTCCCTAACGTGCAAATATATAGCCCAAATTTGTTTCTAAACTATTATATATTCATCCTATTTTATTTCATTAGCATTAACCAAACTAGCAGTATATAAAAGAGTCCGTTTAGTACAGGAGTATAGAAAAATGTTTGTGAGAGATTGTATTTTCGAGTGCTGCACAAGGAATGTGCCAAAAACTATGTTGTTCTGCTCGAATCAGGCTTGTACGAAGGTGTCATTCTCCCCCTCCCAAGAACTAGATATTTCATCTTTTTTGCGTTGATTTATCTAGTTTTCCTATATTTTGCCTGCGTCTTCTGTTTTGAAGAGTATACCTCCCTTTCCCTCCAAGAAAAAATGTTGCACGTTCTAATGGAACGAAATTTAAAAATTAGTAAAGTGATATAAAAGAAAACACAAGGAGCGGCACTTTTAAATGACCAGCTACCTTAGGAAATCTAACTCCAAAGTTACTAAACTGAAAATTAACATTTCAGCTTATATTGCCTCGCAATGAAATATTTATGTATCATCTTATAATAAGTATTGGTATAGATATACAATCTTTTGTCGGCCAAGGCAAAGTTTTTCAATTGTCGGTTTTATTAATTCTATTGACGAAAAACTTTTGATTTTGTTCATGCTGACATAAATGACTTTTTTTTAGAGCCCCACGAACTAATGTTTGATCCTTCAACTACCAAAAATACAGGACTCAATCTGTTGATCCAGCAATTATGGGCTATGCTTGTGAAAAAATCTTTATTTACACTAAGAAACTGGTCCCTTATTGTAACTCAGGTAAATTTATGTTTACTCTAACTATTTTATTAGACCTTAAAGACGAGTCTCGATTTTTATCTATTCTTCTTTTTCTTTTTAAGTATCTGAACCTTCGTAGTGTCAATGGTTATCTTTAAAGCGATAAAACGGTAATAACAACAACAAATTGCTTTTCAAAAGGCAAAAAAATTATTTGCTGGGTGACGAAGTGCCAGCGCCCACTTTTGGATTTTCTTTGAAACTTATGGCTTTGCTACCTCGTATCAAATACAAGAAGTTAGTGAGGAGTTAATGATAGTGTATTTTCATTTATGAGAATTTATGGCTTATTTCTAATTCAAACATATTCAATGCTAAATCCGTGAAAAATTGCCCGCACAATAAAAAACAGAAAAATATAAGAAGTTAATGAGGAGTTAATGATAATTTATTCTCATCGAGAATTGATGGCTTATTTGCAAAATCGATGTGACTCTGTGATCTAATTTGCTCCACAAATTTGTATAGAAATAAAAGATAATTTAGCTCAGGTTAATTCACAAAATCAAGTAACAGTCTCCTCCCAGAAGGCAGAATTTTGGGTTTAATTTAGAATGGTATCTCCAGAAGGTAGGAAAAGAATGAAACAATCTTATAAAGTTTCCCTGAGACCGAGAAAAAAAAGTAAAGAAGTAAGTATGACGGGACTAGACCCTTAAGGTCGAAACCGGTGGCGCTGATCTCCATTTCATGGCCCTTCAGCCAGGAAGTGCAATGGGGGCTGGGGGCCGGCCATCCTGTGCTTTCGCACACCCTTCCTGCTTACCTTCCCCAGATTTCTCCAGGTACCCATTTAGCTGGGTTGACTCTGGCTAAGCTTACAGAGTCACACCACTGACCCGCGTCCCAAACCCAAATAACTGGCCACGCCAGGGATTGAACCCGTGCCCCTTGGACAAAGAATTCTCAACCCAGCGCACGTCCACTTAGCCAGGACGGCCTGTGAAAGGAGACCGAGAAAGGTTCCCTGAGAAAGGAAAAGGCTGACCTCAGCCTCTCCCTCACAATCCACTCTTTAAATTACGTTTTGACTTATTATATCCTACTTAAAGAATGAGTTCTCTAAAACAAAATGATGTAACAATTTTTTTTTTATCTCAATACCCTAATACCCTAAAATGAAATCAATACCCTAAAATGAAATGTCTTCAGAAAATTCGTATGTAACTTCTTTTATTTTACCTGATGGAAAGGCAGTGTGCTCTTCGTTGTGAGCTACTTGGTTACCTCGTATCAAATACACATTTCTAAAAATCTTCAGTTTTTTTTAACTTCATTACAGTCTAATTTAACACCATCTGCTTACTTCCCATTCCCTCTATTGAGGATCAATAAATTGTAGGCTAGCCGTATAGCATTTGATTATTAAAGCTGTTCTCATGAAACTTCGCAAATTTACACAAATAATAGTAGTGTCATCGCCCCTTAAATATTCCAGTAGACTAGAGTGCCATTTACACTCCATGAAAAACAAATTTTCTTTTTGAGCGGTTTTTCTCATTTTCATTATAACATTAATTTCGGAAAGTTTAATGGAGCTTAAACTGCCGGGGGGGGGGGTCTGTTTTTACGATGCCAGAATATCTGCAAATGTAATATATTTTCATCAATGGTGCTCCCCCCAATCATTCATCCCCTTTCAAATACATAGAATGTCAATTGGCCAAACTAAACTTTCAATTCATGCTTTTAATATAGTTCTTAGTAAAAACACAAATGAACGCCATGAGCCCAAATGTAAGCCGAAGCAAGGGACATCGCTGAGGTTAGTTCTGATAACATTGTATTTCTGTCATGAGGTTTTCACTGGCGCATGTACATTATAAATGCAAAATATTTTTTTTGTGGATAATTCTTATCAAAAGTAAGAAATCAATGTTTTTCAAATAAGAAATCATTGTTTGAGTGTTTTGATAATATAAAGAAAACAATTTACCTTCATTTAATTATTTTAAGATAGTAAGTCTGTTAAGTTCTTGAAGCTCATAGAATCAATTAGAAATTTTATTTTATTTTTTAAATTTTTACAGCCCTATTTCTCCTTATGAGAAAGAGAAGACATCTGTTTCACAAATCTAGTAATGTTCTATGCAGGAAATTCATTTTGCACAACTTGGCTAATATTCTTACTATAGCCTGATTTCTGCAGTTATTCTAAAATTATAAAGTGAACTTCAATATTTTTGAAACAGTTATATTGGGGTCCGAGTTTATTATCTTAGCTGAGCTAGAAAAAAATAAAACGATTCACCACGTTGAAACTGAGATCATAAAAACACCGTAATGTAACGAAATTTTTGGGTATGAAAGCCTTGACGCAGTCAAACAGTTCGTGGTAACGAACTGAAAGTAAGAAGCGACCCGGCTCAATGGTAACCGAAACTCTAGAAAACTGGATTTTGATACCAATAGATACATCAAAAGAATCAGATTTCAATGCTGAATTCAAATATATAACTTTCACCAAGTTTAAATTTACCCATCAAAATTTACGTGCCTAAGAAAATTTGGCTGATTTTCGAAAGAAGGAGGAAAGACCCCTAAAAGCTATAGAACCTTAATGAAAATCACACCACCATTTTCAGCGTATCAGAGAACCCTACTGTAGAGGTTTCAAGCTCCTATCTACAAAAATGTGGAATTTTGCATTTTTTGCCAGAAGAAAGATCACGGATGCGTGTTTTTTTTTTTTTTTTTTTTTTTTTTCTTTTTTTTTTTTTTTTTTCCAGCGGTGATCGTATCGACCCAGTGGTCCTAGAATATTGTGGTAGGACTCATTGGAACGGAAATTAAAAGTTCTAGTGCCCTTTTTAAGTGACCAAAAAATGGAGGGCAACTAGGCCCCCTCACACGCTCATTTTTTCCCCAAAGTCACCTGATCTAAATTTTGAGATAGCCATTTTGTTCAGCATGGTTGAAAATATGATAACTATGTCCTTTAGGGTGACTTAATCCCCCGAAGTTCCCGGGGGAGGGCTGAAAGCTAAGAACTTTCCCCATTGCTAACATATAGTATTGGTTATTAGGAAGTATACAGACGTTTTCAGGGGGGATTTTTTCTGGTAGTAGGGGGTGGGTGGGTCGGGGGTTATGTGGGAAGATCTTTCCATGAAGGAAGTTTTCATGGGGGAAGCGACATTGCTATGAAGGGGGTGCCGGATTTCCAAGCATTATTTGAAAAAAAGGATCAGAAATTAAATATAAAAAAACAAGTTTTCCAACTGAAAATAAGGAGTAACATCAAAACTTAAAACGAACAGAAAATATTACGCGTATGATTGGATTCACCCCCTAGTCAGTACCTCGCTCTTTAAGCCAAAGATTTTTTAGTACTTTCATAAGAGCTATTTATTCTAAATATCGGCCTTTGTGATTAAGGGGTTATTTTTAAAGAATTGGAACAAAATTCGAACTTTAGCTTAAAGAGCAACGTATTGACTAGGGGGCAAGCCCCCTAATACACGTATTAAAAATATAGGAATATAGAAGTTCGTTACGTAAGTTAATTCTTAAGTTACGTATATTTATTACTAATAAAAACGTTCGTAAATAAAATTAAACAAGTTTCGAAAAAGCCATTTAACCAAATAAAAGTAAAATCAATATGCAAATTTTGTTTTAATTTTCCTTGTACGGTGAGCCAAAATCAAAACCTGCAATAATTCATAAACGTTCAAAAAATAAATTAAAAAAACAAGTTTTTTTAACTGAAAGTAAGGAACGACGTTAAAACTTAAAACGAACAGAAATTATTCCATATATGAAAGGGCCTGTCCCCTCCTCAATGCCTCGCTCTTTACGCTAAAGTTTGACTTTCTCACAACTCTTATTTTTTTAACAATAAAAAACTTTAACGTAAAGAGCGAGGCCTTGAGGAGGGGACAGGCCCTTTCATATTCGGAATAATTTCTGTTCGTTTTAAGTTTTAACGTCGTTCCTTACTTTCAGTTAAAAAAACTTGTTTCTTTTTATTTAATTGTATGAAAGCACCAGTACACCATACAACAATCAAAAATTTTTATTATAAATATATTCATTCATTTAAAGATCAATTGTGTACCAATGAAGTGTATCTTGTTAATTGTAGACAAAAAGTGTCGGCCACCAAAAAAAGATTATAATGAAATATAACTGATTTTTTCTAAAAAACGGAAGAAATTTTGAAAATAACTTGAAAAAGAGGGCAAATATTTTGACCGTCGAATGCTATGCCTTTTTTTCTTTTTTTTTTTAGAAGCAACTTGAAGAAGTTTATGAGTGTCTTGGGTACAACCTTTTATGAATCCGTGAGTGTGAGTAGAAGGCTATCTTATACTCGTGTCCCTCACCCCTGCTGCCATCTACAATTTAGACTAACTCTGTCAGCACACCAAATAAGGGCATAGAGTCCCTAGGGGAGATGGATTTCTGAGAAATTGATTGCGTAATCAAAGTGTGTCAATGACCTCTTTTTCCAAGGTCGATTTGCTGATGTTGTTGTTTTGGGCAAGTGCACGCTCGAGACGAATGTCAAGGTGTCCAGAAATAGGAAACAGTATTTGTTGTTATTGTTGTTTTGGGCAAGTGCACGCTCGAGGCGAATGTTATGAGTTTCCAGGAATATTAAAACAGGATCACGTGTTTCTAACAGATGATGTCATGATTGATTGATTGTCACGAAAGGGGAATTAATTTGTTGTTTCTAAGGGGAATTATTGATTCACGAAAGGGGAATTAATTTATTGTTTCCAAGGACAATTGTCTCCGGGATGAAGTTTATTAATATCTTTGGAGTTCGACCAGAATTGTTTCCGGGGCAAAGTTTATAAATAACTGACAGGTGATGGCAAGGTTAATTGTAACTCCGGCGAATGTTTTGATCTTAGAGATTAACGTTGGAAAGGCATTTTTAGTAATTTGAAATGTGACAGCACAGAGATGCCAAAAACAATGAGGACACGCTGAAATTACGTTTAGGGGTTATTTGGGCGAAACCGTTTTAGACATTTCATGGAATTATTTCGGCGAAACTGTTAGAGGCATTTTAAAAGATGATTTTAGAAGATGTTTTAGAAGAGGTTTTGAGGATGAAACTCTGTGGTCGTTATAATACACAAGTTCCATTTGAACACTGTTGTGAGGTCCTCTACCCCAACCCCAAAAGGACCCCAATAGCCATACCCCAACCTCGAAGGAAGCCCCCGGTCCCCAAAGGGCCCCCGGGCTCCCAAAGGGCCCCCCAAAGGGCCCCCGGCGCCCCAAAGGCCCCTGAGCCCCCTTTTTTTAATACTTTTTTTAAGGCTTTACTATATCTTTTCAGAACAATTTCCTTTCTTAATGTCCCTCCTAAACCCATTTTCCAACTTGAAGTACTTATCTTTTTCACCCACAACTATACTTTACAGCTTTTTGGATACCTCAACACCAAGCAATACTTTTCAAAGGGGCATTTCAGAGCAACTTTTTTTCTTAATGTCCCTTCTAAACCCATTTTACAAGCTGAAGCATCCATCCTTTTCACCCACAACTATACTTTAAAGCTTTATGGATATCTCAACACCATGAAATACTTTTCAAAAGGCGTTTCAGAGCAACTTTTTTTCTTAATGTCCCTTCTAAACCTATTTTCCAACTTGAAGTACCCATTCTTTTCACCCACAACTTTACATTACAGCCTTTTGGATATCTCAAAACCAAGAAATACCTTTCAAAAGACATTTCAGAGCAATTTCCTTTTTAATGCCCATCCTAAACCCATTTTACGACTTGAAGTACCCATCCATTTCACCAACAACTTTACTTTACAGCTTTATGGATACCTCAACACCAAGAAATAATTTTCAAAAGGCATTTCAGAGCAATTTCCTTTCTTACTGTCCCTTCTAAACCCATTTTCCAACTTGAAGCATCCACCCTTTTCACCCACAACTACACTTTAAAGCTTTTTGGTTACCTCAACACCAAGAAATACTTTTCAAAGACCATTTCAGAGCAAGTTACTTTCTTAATGTCCCTTCTAAACCTATTTTCCAACTGTAAGCACCCATTCTTTTCACCCTCAACTTTACATTACAGCTTTTTGGATACCTCAACACCAAGAAATACCTTTCAAAAGACATTTCAGAGCAATTTCCTTTCTTAATTCCCATCCTAAACCCATTTTACAACTTGAAGTACCCATCCATTTCACCCACAACTTTACAATACGGCTTTTTGGATACCTCAACACCAAGAAATACTTTTCAAAAGGCATTTCAGAGCAATTTCCTTTCTTAATGTCCCTTCTAAACCCATTTTCCAACTTGAAGTACTCATCTTTTCCCCCACAACTTTACTTTACAGCTTTTTGGATACCTCAACACCATGAAATACCTTTCAAAAGGCATTTCACAACAAGTTCTTTTCTTAGTGACCGTCCTAAACCCATTTTACAAGTTGAAGTACCCATCCTTTTCACCCACAACTTTACATTACAGCTTTTTAGATACCTCAACACCAAGAAATACTTTTCAAAAGACATTTCAGAGCAAGCTCCTTTCTTAATGTCCCTTCTAAACCATTTTACAAGTTGAAGCATCGATCCTTTTCACCCACAACTATACTTTACAGCTTAATGGTTACCTCAACACCAAGCAATACTTTTCAAAAGGCATTTCAGAACAAGTTCCTTTCTTAATGTCCCTTCTAAACCTATTTTCCAACTTGAAGCATCCATCCTTTTCACCCACAACTCTACATTACAGCTTTTTGGATACCTCAACACCAAGAAATACTTTTCAAAAGGCATTTCAGAGCAAGTTCCTTTCTTAATGACCCTTCTAAACCAATTTTACAATTTGAAGTACCCATCCATTTCACCCACAACTTTACTTTACGTATTTTTGAATACCACAACATCAAGCAATACTTTTCAAAAGGCATTTTCAGATCAAGTTCTTTATGTAATCCCCCTTCTAAACCAATTTTACAAGTTTTAGTTAAGAGTTTAGAGTTTTTAGCTTAGAGTCTTAGCTTAGAGTTTTGGTTGAAGTTCTAGTTTAGTTTAGTTTTAGTTAAGAGTTTAGAGTTTTAGCTTAGAGTCTTAGCTTAGAGTTTTTGTTATAGTTCTAGTTTAGTTTAGTTATAGGTAAGAGTTTGAAGTTTTACCTTAGAGACTTAGCTTAGAGTTTTAGTTTAGTTTAGTTTTAGTTAAGAGTTTAGAGTTTTTTAGCTTAGACTCTTAGCTTAGAGTTTTTGTTAGAGTTCTAGTTTAGTTTAGTTTTAATTATGAGTTTAGAGTTTTTAGCTTAGAGTTTTACCTTAGAGTTTTAGTTAGAGTTCTTGTTTAGTTTAGTTATAGGTAAGAGTTTGAAGTTTTACCTTAGAGACTTAGCTTAGAGTTTTAGTTTAGTTTAGTTTTAGTTAAGAGTTTCGAGTTTTAGCTTAGAGTCTTAGCTTAGAGTTTTTTTGTTAGAGTTCTAGTTTAGTTTAATTTTAGTTAAGAGTTTGATGTTTTACCTTTGAGTTTCAGTTAGAGTTCTAGTTTAGTTTAGTTTTAGTTAAGAGGTTGGTGTTTTACCTTAGAGTCTTAACTTAGAGTTTTCGTTAGAGTTCTAGTTTAGTTTAGTTTTAGTTAAGAGTTTCGAGTTTTAGCTTAGAGTCTTAGCTTAGAGTTTTTTTGTTAGAGTTCTAGTTTAGTTTAATTTTAGTTAAGAGTTTGATGTTTTACCTTTGAGTTTCAGTTAGAGTTCTAGTTTAGTTTAGTTTTAGTTAAGAGTTTGGTGTTTTACTTTAGAGTTTCAGTTAGACTTCTAGTTTAGTTTAGTTTTAGTTAAGAGTTTGGTGTTTTACCTTAGAGTCTTAACTTAGAGTTTTAGTTAGAGTTCTAGTTTAGTTTAGTTTTAGTTAAGAGTTTAGAATTTTAGCTTAGAGTCTTAGCTTAGAGTTTTTGTTAGAGTTGTAGTTTAGTTTAGTTTTAGTTAATAGTTTAGAGTTTTAGCTTAGAGTCTTAGCTTAGAGTTGTTGTTAGAGTTGAAGGTCTAGTTTAGTAATAGTTAAGAGTTTAGAGTTTTAGCTTAGAGTCTTAGCTTAGAGTTTTTGTTAGAGTTCTAGTTTAGTTTAGATATAGTTAAGAGTTTGGAGTTTTACCTTAGAGACTTAGCTTAGAGTTCTAGTTTAGTTTAGTTTTAGTTAAGAGTTTAGAGTTTTTTAGCATAGAGTCTTAGCTTAGAGTTTTTGTTAGAGTTCTAGTTTAGTTTAGTTTTAGTTAAGAGTTTAGAATTTTAGCTTAGAGTCTTAGCTTAGAGTTTTTGTTAGAGTTCTAGTTTAGTTTAGTTTAGTTTTAGTTAAGAGTTTAGAGTTTTTAGCTTAGAGTCTTAGCTTAGAGTTTTTGTTGAAGTTCTAGTTTAGTTTAGTTTTAGTTAAGAGTTTAGAGTTTTAGCTTAGAGTCTTAGCTTAGAATTTTCGTTAAAGTTGAAGTTTAGTTTAGTAATAGTTAAGAGTTTAGAGTTTTAGCTTAGAATCTCAGCTTAGAGTTTTTACAGTTCTAGTTTAGTTTAGATATATTTAAGAGTTTGAAGTTTTACCTTAGAGTCATAGCATAGAGTTTTAGTTAGAGTTCTAGTTTAGTTTAGTTTTAGTTAAGAGTTTAGAATTTTAGCTTAGTCTTAGCTTAGAGTTTTTGTTAGAGTTCTAGTTTAGTTTAGTTTTAGTTAAGAGTTTAGAGTTTTTAGCTTAGATTCTTAGCTTAGAGTTTTTGTTAAAGTTCTAGTTTAGTTTAGTTTTAGTTAAGAGTTTAGAGTTTTTAGCTTAGATTCTTAGCTTAGAGTTTTTGTTGAAGTTCTAGTTTAGTTTAGTTTTAGTTAAGAGTTTAGAGTTTTAGCTTAGAGTCTTAGCTTAGAGTTTTTGTTAAAGTTGAAGTTTAGTTTAGTTATATTTAAGAGTTTAGAGTTTTAGCTTAGAGTCATAGCTTAGAGTTTTTGTTATAGTTCTAGTTTAGTTTAGTTATAGGTAAGAGTTTGAAGTTTTACCATAGAGACTTAGCTTGGAGTTTTAGTTTAGTTTAGTTTTAGTTAAGAGTTTAGAGTTTTTTAGCTTAAACTCTTAGCTTAGAGTTTTTGGTAAAGTTCTAGTTTAGTTTAGTTTTAATTATGAGTTTAGAGTTTTTAGCTTAGAGTCTTAGCTTAGAGTTTTAGTTAGAGTTCTAATTTAGTTTAGTTTTAGTTAAGAGTTTAGAGTTTTAGCTTAGAGTCTTAGCTTAGAGTTTTAGTTAGAGTTGAAGTTTAGTTTAGTTACAGTTAAGAATTTAGAGTTTTAGCTTAGAGTCATAGCTTAGAGTTTTACTTAAAGTTGTAGTTTAGTTAAGTTTTAGTTCAGAGTTTCGAGTTTTAGCTTAGAGTCATACATTAGAGTTTTTGTTAGAGTTCTAGTTTAGTTTAGTTTTAGTTAAGAGTTTAGAGTTTTACCTTTAGAGTCTTAGCTTAGAGTTTTAGTTAGAGTTCTAGTTTAGATTAGTTATAGTTAAGAATTTAGAGTTTTAGCTTAGAGTCATAGCTTAGAGTTTAGAGTTCTACCTTAGAGTCATAGCTTAGAGTTTGTGTTAGAGTTCTAGTTTAGTTTAGTTATAGTTAAGAGTCTCGAGTTTTTAGCTTAGTGTCTTAGCTAAGAGTTTCTGTTAGAGTTCTACTTTAGTTTACTTCTAGTTAAGAGTTTAGAGTTTTAGCTTAGAGTCTTAGCTTATAGTTTGTGTTAGAGTTCTAATTTAGTTTAGTAATAGTTAAGAGTTTAGAGTTTTAGCTTAGAGTCTTAGCTTAGAGTTTTTGTTAGAGTTCAAGTTTAGTTTAGTTATAGTTAAGAATTTGGTGTTTTGCCTTAGAGACTTAGCTTAGAGTTTTAGTTTAGTTTAGTTTTAGTTAAGAGTTTAGAGTTTTAGTTTAGAGTCTTATCTTAGAGTTTTTGTTAGAGTTCTAGTTTAGTTTAGTTTTAGTTAAGAGTTTAGAGTTTTTAGCTTAGAGTCTTAGTTTTGAGTTTTTTGTTGAAGTTCTAGTTTAGTTTAGAGTTTTAGCTTGGACTTAGAGTTTTAATTAGAGTTCTAGTTTAGTTTAGTTTTAGTTAAGAGTTTAGAGTTTTAGCTTAGAGTCTTAGCTAAGAGTTTTTTGTTAGAGTTCTAGTTTAGTTTAGTTTTAGTTAAGAGTTTAGAGTTTTAGCTTAGAGTCTTAGCTTAGAGTTTTTGTTAGAGTTCTATTTTAGTGTAGTTATAGATAAGAGTTTTGAGTTTTACCTTAGAGACTTAGCTTAGAGCTTTAGCTTAGTTTAGTTTTACTTAAGAGTTTAGAGTTTTAGCTTAGAGTCTCAGATTAGAGTTTTTGTTAGAGTTCTAGTTTAGTTTAGTTTTAGTTAAGAGTTTATTGTTTTTAGCTTAGAGTCTTAGTTTAGAGTTTTTGTTGAAGTTCTAGTTTAGTTTAGTTTTAGTTTAAAGTTTTAGCTTAGACTTAGAGTTTTAATTAGAGTTCTAGTTTATTTTAGTTTTAGTTAAGAGTTTAGAGTTTTTAGCTTAGAGTCTTAGCTTAGTTTTATTAAGAGTTCTAGTTTAGTTTAGTTTTAGTTAAGAGTTTATAGTTTTACCATAGAGTCTTAGCTTAGAGTTTTAGTTAGAGTTAAAGTTTAGTTTAGTTACAGTTAAGAATTTAGAGTTTTAGCTTAGAGTCATAGCTTAGAGTTTTACTTAAAGTTATAGTTTGGTTAAGTTTTAGTTAAGAGTTTCGAGTTTTAGCTGAGTCTTAGCTTAGAGTTTTTGTTAGAGTTGTAGTTTAGTTTAGTAATAGTTAAGAGTTTAGAGTTTTACCTTAGAGTCGTAGCTTAGAGTTTTTGTTACAGTTCTAGTTTAGTTTAATTTTAGTTAAGAGTTTGATGTTTTACCTTTTGAGTTTCAGTTAGAGTTCTAGTTTAGTTTACTTATAGTTAAGAGTTTGGTGTTTTACCTTAGAGTCTTAGCTTAGAGTTTTAGTTAGAGTTCTAGTTTAGTTTAGTTTTAGTTAAGAGTTTAGAATTTTAGCCTAGAGTCTTAGCTTAGAGTTTATGTTAGAGTTCTAGTTTATTTTAGTTTTTAGTTAAGAGTTTAGAGTTTTTAGCTTAGAGTCTTAGCTTAGAGTTTTTGTTGAAGTTCTAGTTTAGTTTAGTTTTAGTTAATAGTTTAGAGTTTTAGCTTAGAGTCTTAGCTTAGAGTTTTTGTTACAGTTGAAGTTGAGTTTTGTAATAGTTAAGCGTTTAGAGTTTTAGCTTAGAGTCTTAGCTTAGAGTTTTTGTTAGAGTTCTAGCTTAGTTTAGATATAGTTAAGCGTTTGGAGTTTTACCTTCGAGACTTAGCTTAGAGTTTTAGTTTAGTTTACTTTTAGTTAAGAGTTTAGAGTTTTTAGCTTAGAGCCTTAGCTTAGAGTTTTTGTTAGAGTTCTAGTTTAGTTTAGTTTTAGTTAAGAGTTTGGTGTTTTACCTTAGAGTCATAGCTTAGAGTTTTAGTTAGAATTCTAGTTTAGTTTAGTTTTAGTTAAGAGTTTAGAATTTTAGCCTAGAGTCTCAGCTTAGAGTTTTTGTTAGAGTTCTAGTTTAATTTAGTTTTAGTTAAGAGTTTAGAGTTTTTAGCTTAGAGTCTTAGCTTAGAGTTTTTGTTGAAGCTCTAGTTTAGTTTAGTTTTAGTTAAGAGTTTATAGTTTTAGCTTAGAGTCTTAACTTAGAGTTTTTGTTAGAGTTTTAGTTTAGTTTAGTTTTAGTTAAGAGTTTAGAGTTTTAGCTTAGAGTCTTAGCTTAGAGTTATAGTCAGAGTTGAAGTTTAGTTTAGTTATAGTTAAGAATTTAGAGTTTTTAGCTTAGAGTCGTAGTTTAGAGTTTTTGTTAGAGTTCTAGTTTAGTTTAGTTAAGAGTTTAGAGTTTTATCATAGAGTCATAGCTTAGAGTTTTTGTTGAAGTTGAAGTTTAGTTTAGTCATAGTTTAGAATTTAGAGTTTTTAGCTTAGAGTCTTAGCTTAGAGTTTTAGTTAGAGTTCTAGTTTAGTTTAGTTTTAGTTAAGAGTTTAGAGTTTTATCTTAGAGTCATAGCTTAGAGTTTTTGTTGAAGTTCTAGTTTACTTTAGTTAAGAGTTTAGAATTCTACCTTAGAGTCTTAGCTTAGAGTTTTACTTAGAGTTGAAGTTTAGTTTAGCTATAGTTAAGGGTTTAGAGTTTTAGCATGGAGTCTTAGCTTAGAGTTTTAGTTAGAGTTCTAGCTTAGTTTAGTTTTAGTTAAGAGTTTTACCTTAAAGTCTTAGCCACATGGGGGATTTTCCGGCGAGTATGGTTAGGTTAGGTTAGGATAGATCAAGTTAGGTTAGGTTAAGTTAGCCTACGTACGCGCGCGGTAGGCTAACCTAACCCAACTTAACCTAACCTAACCTAACTTGATCTATCCTAACCTAAAAACTCTAAGCTAAGACTCTAAGCTAAAAACTCTAAATTCTAAACTATGACTAAACTAAACTTCAACTTCAACAAAAGCTCTAAGCTATGACTCTATGATAAAACTCTAAACTCTTAACTAAACTAAACTAGAACTCTAACAAAAACTCTAAAGTACGACTCTAAGCTAAAAACTCTAAATTCTTAACTGTAACTAAACTACACTTCAACTCTGACTATAACTCTAAGCTAAGACTCTAAGCTAAAACTCTAAACTCTTAACTAAAACTAAACTAAACTAAAACTCTAACAAAAACTCTAAGTTAAGACTCTAAGCTAAAACTCTAAACTCTTAACTAAAACTAAACTAAACTAGAGCTTCAACAAAAACTCTAAGCTAAGACTCTAAGCTAAAAACTCTAAACTCTTAACTAAAACTAAACTAAACTAGAACTCTAACAAAAACTCTAAGCTAAGACTCTCAGCTAAAATTCTAAACTCTTAACTAAAACTAAACTAAACTAGAACTCTAACTAAAACTCTAAGCTATGACTCTAAGGTAAAACACCAAATTCTTAACTAAAACTAAACTAAACTAGAACTCTAACAAAAACTCTAAGCTAAGGCTCTAAGCCAAAAACTCTAAACTCTTAACTAAAAGTAAACTAAACTAAAACTCTAAGCTAAGTCTCGAAGGTAAAACTCCAAACGCTTAACTATATCTAAACTAAACTAGAACTCTAACAAAAACTCTTAGCTAAGACTCTAAGCTAAAAATCTAAACTCTTAACTATTACTGAACTAAACTTCAACTCTAACAAAAACTCTAAGCTAAGACTCTGAGCTAAAACTCTAAACTATTAACTAAACCTAAACTAAACTAGAACTTCAACAAAAACTCTAAGCTAAGACTCTAAGCCAAAAACTCTAAACTCTTAACTAAAAACTAAAATAAACTAGAAGTCTAACAAAAACTCTAAGCTAAGACTCTAAGCTAAAATTCTAAACTCTTAACTAAAACTAAACTAAACTAGAACTCTAACTAAAACTCTAAGCTAAGACTCTAAGGTAAAACACCAAACTCTTAACTATAAGTAAACTAAACTAGAACTCTAACTGAAACTCAAAAGGTAAAACATCAAACTCTTAACTAAAATTAAACTAAACTAGAACTCTGACAAAAACTCTAAGCTATGACTCTAAGCTAAAACTCTAAATTCTTAACTGTAACTAAACTAAACTTTAACTCTAACTAAAACTCTAAGCTAAGACTCTATGGTAAAACTATAAACTCTTAACTAAAACTAAACTAAACTAGAACTCTAAATAAAACTAAGCTAAGACTCTAAGCTAAAAACTCTAAACTCTTAACTAAAACTAAACTAAACTAGAACTTCAACAAAAACTCTAAACTAAGACTCTAAGCTAAAAACACTAAACTCTTAACTAAAACTAAACTAAACTAGAACTCTAACAAAAACTCTAATCTGAGACTCTAAGCTAAAACTCTAAACTCTTAAGTAAAACTAAACTAAACTAAAACTCTAAGCTAAGTCTCTAAGGTAAAACTCAAAACTCTTAACTATAACTACACTGAACTAGAACTCTAACAAAAACTCTAAGCTAAGACTCTAAGCTAAAACTCTAAACTCTTAACTAAAATTAAACTAAACTAGAACTCTAACAAAAAACTGTAAGCTAAGACTCTAAGCTAAAACTCTAAACTCTTAACTAAAACTAAACTAAACTAGAACTCTAATTAAAACTCTAAGTCCAAGCTAAAACTCTAAACTAAACTAGAACTTCAACAAAAAACTCAAAACTAAGACTCTAAGCTAAAAACTCTAAACTCTTAACTAAAACTAAACTAAACTAGAACTCTAACAAAAACTCTAAGATGGGACTCTAAACTAAAACTCTAAACTCTTAACTAAAACTAAACTAAACTAAAACTCTAAGCTAAGTCTCTAAGGTAAAACACCAAACTCTTAACTATAACTAAACTAAACTTGAACTCTAACAAAAACTCTAAGCTAAGACTCTAAGCTAAAACTCTAAACTCTTAACTATTACTAAACTAAATTAGAACTCTAACACAAACTATAAGCTAAGACTCTAAGCTAAAACTCTAAACTCTTAACTAGAAGTAAACTAAAGTAGAACTCTAACAGAAACTCTTAGCTAAGACTCTAAGCTAAAAACTCGAGACTCTTAAACTATAACTAAACTAAACTAGAACTCTAACACAAACTCTAAGCTATGACTCTAAGGTAGAACTCTAAACTCTAAGCTATGACTCTAAGCTAAAACTCTAAATTCTTAACTATAACTAAACTAAACTAGAACTCTAACTAAAACTCTAAGCTAAGACTCTAAAGGTAAAACTCTAAACTCTTAACTAAAACTAAACTAAACTAGAACTCTAACAAAAACTCTAATGTATGACTCTAAGCTAAAACTCGAAACTCTTAACTAAAACTTAACTAAACTACAACTTTAAGTAAAACTCTAAGCTATGACTCTAAGCTAAAACTCTAAATTCTTAACTGTAACTAAACTAAACTTCAACTCTAACTAAAACTCTAAGCTAAGACTCTATGGTAAAACTCTAAACTCTTAACTAAAACTAAACTAAAGCAGAACTCTAACTAAAACTCTAAGCTAATACTCTAAGCTAAAAACTCTAAACTCATAATTAAAACTAAACTAAACTAGAACTCTACCAAAAACTCTACCAAAGAGTTTAAGCTAAAAAACTCTAAACTCTTAACTAAAACTAAACTAAACTCTAAGCTAAGTCTCTAAGGTAAAACTTCAAACTCTTACCTATAACTAAACTAAACTAGAACTATAACAAAAATTCTAAGCTATGAGTCTAAGCTAAAACTCTAAACTCTTAAATATAACTAAACTAAACTTCAACTTTAACAAAAACTCTAAGCTAAGACTCTAAGCTAAAACTCTAAACTCTTAACTAAAACTAAACTAAACTAGAACTTCAAAAAAAACTCTAAGCTAAGACTCTAAGCTAAAAACTCTAAACTCTTAACTAAAACTAAACTAAACTAGAACTCTAACTAAAACTCTATGCTATGACTCTAAGGTAAAACTCCAAACTCTTAACTATATCTAAACTAAACTAGAACTCTAACAAAAACTCTAAGCTAAGACTCTAAGCTAAAACTCTAAACTCTTAACTATAACTAAACTAAACTTCAACTTTAACAAAAACTCTAAACTATGACTCTAAGCTAAAACTCTAAACTCTTAACTAAAACTAAACTAAACTAGAACTTCAACAAAAACTCTAAGCTAAGACTCTAAGCTAAAAACTCTAAACTCTTAACTAAAACTAAACTAAACTAGAACTCTAACAAAAACTCTAAGCTAAGACTCTAAGCTAAAATTCTAAACTCTTAACAAAAAATAAATTAAACTAGAACTCTAACAAAAACTCTAAGCTAAGACTCTAAGCTAAAACTCTAAACTCTTAACTATAACTAAACTAAACTTCAATTTTAACAAAAACTCTAAACTATGACTCTAAGCTAAAACTCTAAACTCTTAACTAAAACTAAACTAAACTAGAACTTCAACAAAAACTCTAAGCTAAGACTCTAAGCTAAAAAACTCTAAACTCTTAACTAAAACTAAACTAAACTAGAACTCTAAGCTAAGTCTCTAAGGTAAAACTCCAAACTCTTAACTATATCTAAACTAAACTAGAACTCTAACAAAAACTTTAAGCTAAGACTCTAAGCTAAAACTCTAAACTCTTTCTATTTCTAAACTAAACTTCAACTCTAACAACAACTCTAAGCTAAGACTCTAAGCTAAAACTCTAAACTATTAACTAAAACTAAACTAAACTAGAACTCTAACAAAACTCTAAGCTAAGACTCTAAGCTAAAATTCTAAACTCTTAACTAAAACTAAACTAAACTAGAACTCTAACTAAAACTCTAAGTTAAGACTCTAAGGTAAAATACCAAACTCTTAACTAAAACTAAACTAAACTAGAACTCTAACTGAAACTCTAAGATAAAACACCAAACTCTTAACTAAAACTAAACTAAACTAGAACTTCAACTGAAACTCAAAGGTAAAACATCAAACTCTTAACTAAAATTAAACTAAACTATAACTCTAACAAAAAAACTCTAAGCTAAGACTCTAAGCTAAAACTCGAAACTCTTAACTAAAACTAAACTAAACTAGAACTCTAACTAAAACTCTAAGTTAAGACTCTAAGGTAAAACACCAAACTCTTAACTAAAACTAAACTAAACTAGAACTCTAACTGAAACTCAAAGGTAAAACATCAAACTCTTAACTAAAATTAAACTAAACTAGAACTCTAACAAAAAAAACTCTAAGCTAAGACTCTAAGCTAAAACTCGAAACTCTTAACTAAAACTAAACTAAACTAAAAGTCTCTAAGGTAAAACTTAAAACTCTTACCTATAACTAAGCTAAACTAGAACTTTAACTAAAACTCTAAGGTAAAACTCTAAGCTAAAAACTCCAAACTCATAATTAAAACTAAACTAAACTAGAACTCTAACAAAAACTCTAAGCTAAGAGTCTAAGCTAAAAAACTCTAAACTCTTAACTAAAACTAAACTAAACTAAAACTCTAAGCTAAGTCTCTAAGGTAAAACTTCAAACTCTTACCTATAACTAAACTAAACTAGAACTGTAACAAAAACTCTAAGCTAAGACTCTAAGCTAAAACTCTAAACTCTTAACTAAAACTAAACTAAACTAGAACTTCAACAAAAACTCTAAGCTAAGACTCTAAGCTAAAAACTCTAAACTCTTAACTAAAACTTGTAAAATTGGCTTAGAAGGGGGATTAAATAAAGAACTTGATCTGAAAATGCCTTTTGAAAAGTATTACTTGATGTTGTGGTATTTAAAAATACGTAAAGTAAAGTTGTGGGGAAATGGATGGGTACTTCAAATTGTAAAATTGGTTTAGAAGGGTCATTAAGAAAGGAACTTGCTGTGAAATGCCTTTTGAAAGGTATTTCTTGATGTTGAGGTATCCAAAAAGCTGTAATGTAGAGTTGTGGGTGAAAAGGATGGATGCTTCAAGTTGGAAAATAGGTTTAGAAGGCACATTAAGAAAGGAACTTGTTAAGAAATACCTTTTGAAAAGTATTGCTTGGTGTTGAGGTAACCATAAAGCTGTAAAGTATAGTTGTGGGTGAAAAGGATGGATGCTTCAAGTTGGAAAATAGGTTTAGAAGGGACATTAAGAAAGAAACTTGCTCTGAAATGTCTTTTGAAAAGTATTTCTTGGTGTTGAGGTATCTAAAAAGCTGTAATGTAAAGTTGTGGGTGAAAAGGATGGGTACTTCAACTTGTAAAATGGGTTTAGGACGGTCATTAAGAAAAGAACTTGTTGTGAAATGCCTTTTGAAAGGTATTTCATGGTGTTGAGGTATCCAAAAAGCTGTAAAGTAAAGTTCTGGGGGATAAGATGAGTACTTCAAGTTGGAAAATGGGTTTAGAAGGGACATTAAGAAAGGAAATTGCTCTGAAATGCCTTTGGAAAAGTATTTCTTGGTGTTGAGGTATCCAAAAAGCTGTAATGTAAAGTTGTGGGTGAAATGGATGGGTACTTCAAGTTGTAAAATGGGTTTAGGATGGGCATTAAGAAAGGAAATTGCTCTGAAATGTCTTTTGAAAGGTATTTCTTGGTGTTGAGGTATCCAAAAAGCTGTAATGTAAAATTGTGGGTGAAAGGATTGGGTACTTCAAGTTGGAAAATAGGTTTAGAAGGGACATTAAGAAAGTAACTTGCTCTGAAATGGTCTTTGAAAAGTATTTCTTGGTGTTGAGGTAACCAAAAAGCTGTAAAGTATAGTTGCGGGTGAAAAGGGTGGATGCTTCAAGTTGGAAAATGGGTTTAGAAGGGACATTAAGAAAGAAAATTGCTCTGAAATGCCTTTTGAAAAGTACTTCTTGGTGTTGAGGTATCCATAAAGCTGTAAAGTAAAGTTGTGGGTGAAATGGATGGGTACTTCAAGTTGTAAAATGGGTTTAGGATGGGCATTAAGAAAGGAAATTGCTCTGAAATGTCTTTTGAAAGGTATTTCTTGGTGTTGAGGTATCCAAAAAGCTGTAATGTAAAGTTGTGGGTGAAAAGAATGGGTACTTCAAGTTGGAAAATAGGTTTAGAAGGGACATTAAGAAAAAAAGTTGCTCTGAAACGCCTTTTGAAAAGTATTTCATGGTGTTGAGATATCCATAAAGCTGTAAAGTATAGTTGTGGGTGAAAAGGATGGATGCTTCAACTTGTAAAATGGGTTTAGAAGGGACATTAAGAAAAAAAGTTGCTCTGAAATGCCCCTTTGAAAAGTAGTGCTTGGTGTTGAGGTATCCAAAAAGCTGTAAAGTATAGTTGTGGGTGAAAAAGATAAGTACTTCAAGTTGGAAAATGGGTTTAGGAGGGACATTAAGAAAGGAAATTTTTCTGAAAAGATATAGTAAAGCGTTAAAAAAAAGTGTTAAAAAAAGGGGGCTCAGGGGCCTTTGGGGCACCGGGAACCCTTTGGGGACCGGGGGCTTCCTTTTAGGTTGGGGTATGGTGATCGGGGCCCTTTTCGGGTTGGGGTGGAGGACCTCACAACACTGTTCAAATGGAACTTGTGTATTATAACGACCACAGAGTTTCACCCTCAAAACCTCTTCTAAAACATCTTCTAAAATCATCTTTTAGAATGCCTCTAACAGTTTCGCCGAAATAATTCCATAAAATTTCTAAAACGGTTTCGCCCAAATAACCCCTAAACGTAATTTCAGCGTGTCCCCTTTGTTTTTGGCATCTCTGCGCTGTCACATTTCAAATTACTAAGAATGCCTTTCCAACGTTAATCTCTAAGATCAAAACATTCGCCGGAGTTACAATTAACCTTGCCATCACCTGTCAGTTATTTATAAACTTTGCCCCGGAAACAATTCTGGTCGAACTCCAAAGATATTAATAAACTTCATCCCGGAGACAATTCTCCTTGGAAGCAATAAATTAATTCCCCTTTCGTGAATAAATAATTCCCCTTAGAAACAACAAATTAATTCCCCTTTCGTGACAATCAATCAATCATGACATCATCTGTTAGAAACACGTGATCCTGTTTTTCTATTCCTGGAAACTCATAACATTCGCCTCGAGCGTGCACTTGCCCAAAACAACAGCAAATACTGTTTCCTATTTCTGGACACCTTGACATTCGCCTCGAGCGTGCACTTGCCCAAAACAACAACATCAGCAAATCGACCTTGGAAAAAGAGGTCATTGGCACGCTTTGATTACGCAATCAATTTCTCATAAATCTATCTCCCCTAGGGACTCTATGCCCTTATTTGGTGTGCTGACAGAGTTAGACTAAATTGTAGATGGCAGCAGGGGTGAGGGACACGAGTATAAGATAGCTTTCTACTAGTGTGTAAGTTTATAAGTGTGTTTGGTGTGTTATATATTAAAAAGATATTGATATTAGCAGTTACCAGGAAATACTAAAAATATTCTCATTGGATGATTATTCTATGAATATACAAAACTGTATTTATTTTTATTGTAATTTTCCCCTTCGTTTGTTTTAAGGACTCAGCCAATTAGACAATACGTCAAATAGTCAATAACCAATACTGACCAAATTTATTTTCTTTTCCTTTTTAGCTGATACTCCCGTTGATTGTCATCGTAGTCGCACTTTTGGTCCTTGAGATGATTCCTGGTTTCCAAAACTCACCCTCAAGGGAAATGTCACTTGACGTAAGCATTATTTATTTCAGAAAATATTTAACACAATAATTTTCGCTGTTATTGCCACATCCCTTGAAAGACACTTACAAAATTTAACGTATAAAAAGAAAAATACGACTACAGAAAATAAAAGGGAACACTTAATAATAAAGTGAAGCAAAACCATTTTTATTGACTTCAGTTTTCGGCTTAGAGAGCAGAGGATTGAAAGAGTGGTAACCTTCCTTTTATTATTGCATTTTTGGTTCACTTAAAGTTCTAAAATACTATTTACTTTCATGAGAGACCTACCTCTGTTATGAGATTTTTCCTATCTTAATTTATAGAGTGGAACACACAACCGAGTGTAGGTGGGTCCCTTAAACAGGCATATTTCTTTTGTCGTCGTGTAACATATTTGCCTCTAAATAGGGAGGTAATATAAATTGTTTTTTGATAATTCTAAATTGATAGTCTATTTCACAATTTTTGCTGATATCGTATCGCCTCCTACGAGACAAAATTTTTGCTTCAAAATGGCTGATAATTTGATATGTGTTTTCGGCACGATCTCTTTTGTCAGTTAGATAAGCCTTTAAAACCTTTAACTTCCATTCGAATGAGCCTTTTCTCGGTGTTGTGCGATTGCTCGTTCAATGCATTCGTCCACAAGTGTTTGGATGGCAATTTTCTAACCATAAGATCTCGTCCATAAGCTGCCTACTATAGCAAAAAACATCTACTTTATGCAATTTTTCAACAATTCTAATTAGCACATTTAAAAAATTTAGTTTTTTCTATTTAGTCAAAAAAACTCACTGCCAAAGTTTGATCAGGACATTTTTTCTCATCAGCAAGTTCCTCAATAAAAAACTACTATTAAAAAAAGGAGAATATCCCCCCTTCCAAAGGCTTTGGGACCGTCAAATACAGTTATAATGAATCTTAGCAGGTTTTTGTTTCTCCCTGCATTCCCAGCCATGGAGCTTTGCCATAGGGGGGGGGGTATTTGATAATTTTATTGTTACACAAATGAATATTTAGAATTATTTTTGGATAAATCCATCTACCTATATTATCCATTTATCAAAGCAGTAGATTTGCACCCTAGACAAATTTTTTTTTACTTTTTAACTAGGTTACTTTACTTTTTACTTTTTTACTTTAATTTTTAAGTTACTTTTTTTAATCTTACTTTTTATACCTTTTAACCAAGAATCAAATACCATAGTTTTTCTCCTTTTTAGACAATCAATAAATTAGCGAATGAACGGCTTTCTTAGTATTTACATAACAATTTCTCAGGAGAATAAAAATTTCATTTGATTATATCTTTTGTCTTTTTTTTCTATGACATTTTTTTTTCACCGACTTTTATTAAATGCGTTCGGATGCTTTAACTCAACTGTATTTTAGAGCTATCGATGGACGACTACCCTTACAAAGTCATCGGCGGATCCAATTGCGTCCGAAATTGAGCAAGTCTATTCAAAACTTGACGTATTTTATGGTAATAATGAACTTATAAACGTAAATCAAGGAACCATAGAAGAATTCTTCTTACAACAGGTAATATTCTTATGCTCGTTTGACTTCTATTGAATGATTAGGAAGTGATAAATTTCTGTTTTTCACTTATTGTGATTTTTTTGGTACATATTTCTGTTGGTATACAGGAGTAGACGTCCAGTTGGACCTCTATTAGGCACCATACATCACTATAAAACGCAGTAAAGACATCTTATTGCTGATTACTGTCGTTGCATCCTTACTAAAAAGCTTTCTTAGCCGTTTGGAATGTTTATCGAATCTTACTTTTCAGTGTATGATCTTCAGGGTATATTTCCTCATCGTAGATTAATCATTATTTTGTATTTACAATTAGAGAGAGGTGACTACAGTGTTTACCGGTAATGGATTTTTCTTTCAGACTTGTTAACATCATTCTGTCCTGTCTTTACTGACTGCTGGTGACTACCAATAATGGATTTTTTTTTCAGACTTATTAACATCACATCAGACATCAGACATATTTCCTGTCTTTATTATTCTCGAGTCTGAACCAGCTTTTTTAATATCCTAACACAAGCATATAGGCTAAGTAAAATGTTTAACGAGAGTAGTAAGCCTCTATCGCACATACAGTCTAACTACCCTTTTTTCTTTTGAATTAAATATTTTGTTCTCGACATTGATAGGGCTATCTACTTTCTAGTCTAGTGTTCTGTCTGACATTCACCTCATATTTATCTCGGACGATTTTACGCTCTGTGGCTTATTTATTTCAATTATTCATTCAATAAGTTTCCTCAGACTAAGTTAAGACAAATTTAGACTAAGTAATGTACATTCCCAATCTGATTATGTTCTGCTCAATGTTACCAGATGCCGGTTTAAAATTGTGCCGCCACAAAATTGATAATGCACCGAATTTAATTTTTCTAGTGAAAATGTGCTGAGTGAACGGTTTTCCAAAAGAAAAATGCACCGATTTTAAAATTCAGCACGCAACCACCTCAAAAAGCGCCCAAATGGCACAAGTATGCCCCGTATGGCAACTCTAATTCCACTTACGTGTATAACTCTCATTTGGCTTCAATGAGAACACAATATCTACTAGATTACAGTTACACCTTCAACAACAATCTAACAAAGCGGAATATTTGATTTGAAACTTTCATCCCCACACTAAATCGGTCAATTTTGAAGGTTCAAAGTAAGGGAATAGTCTTTGAACTATGACAATCTTTGCCTGCTTAAAACAATAAATAGTAAACATAAGCCACTAGACAAAGCGAAGGGAAAACACTAAAATGAATGTATATACTCTTTAAAAAATAACATTTTTTTTTAGATTCTTAATTGGCTTCTTCCAAGTCCCTGCCCTTATGTTTTGAATCTCATTACCCCCGCTCCTCCTCCTCGTGGAGGCTCCTGAAGTGACTTTTACGAAGAAGCTATGTAACTTAAAGCAATTCCAAAAATTAGCATGAACGTACAGAAAGCAATGAAACAATCATATTGCTACTATTTATAAGAATTACACCATAAGATAAAATGCAAAAAAACCTAAATCGTTTAACCGATTTACGTTCTACTGAAATATTTCTATTGCATCTAATTTTATTGTATTCTCATCTGAAAATCTAAATGAGAACTTATATAATAGGCTATTAGGCATATTTTTGGAATTATGTACTTTTTTGCTCATATTTTCCTTTTTTTCGAGTCGTATTTGGTGACTTTGCTTCCAATTGGCTCAATAAATAAGTATTTTTTTCCCACGGGAATAATAAAATTTCGGATAAAATTTTTTGAAAGGTGATCTATGAATCGGACGGTTTCAATTACTAGATTTTACTATGCCTAAGGCTTTGATTTTCCTAATAAAACGAAAATAGCAATAAGGCATTAGCTTATAATTTTATTTATTATATAAAATATACATTAGCCTGCACATATACATAGATTAACCCACAACCTATGATTTCTAATATGTGTATGATAACCAGTTGCATTTTTTTCCAGGGAGAACAAGATATTTTAAATGTAATGCAGCACTATGTTGCTGGTGCAGAAATTGGAAGTAATGATGAAAATCGAATTCAATTCAAAGCAATATTTAACGGACAGCCGTACCACACCCCAAGTCTTAGCTTGAATCTTGCACACAACACGTTGCTTCAGTATTATACAAATAGCACCATGACTATCAAAATAGCAAACGCACCACTTCCGTTGGGTGAAAGGACGTTGGTAAGACCTTATTGTCTATGTATTTAACCAATCCATCCCAATATGATTCAGAACATTCTCATCCCGAGAATAAGATAACTTTTCTGGTAACGTTGCTTCAGTATTATACAAATAACACCATGACTATCAAAATAGCAAATGCCCCACTTCCGTTGGATGAAAGGACGTTGGTTAGACCTTATTGCCTATCTATTTAAGCAAGCCATCCCAATATAATTCAGAAAATACTCATCCCGAGAATGAGATAACTTTTCTGGTAACGCTGCTTCAGTATTATACAAATAGCACCATGACTATCAAAATAGAAAACGCCCCACTTCCGTTGGATGAAAGGACGTTGGTTAGTCCTTATTGTCTATCTATTTAAGCAAGCCATCCCAATATGATTCAGAACATGCTCATCCCGAGAATAAGATAACTTTTCTGGTAACGTTGCTTCAGTATTATACAAATAATACCATGACTATCAAAATAGCAAACGCCCCACTTCCGTTGGGTGAAAGGACGTTGGTAAGATCTTTTTGCCTATCTATTTAAGCAAGCCATCCCAATATGATTCAGAACATACTCATCCCGAGAATAAGATAAATAATCAGTGTTATACAAATAGCACCATGAATAACAAAATAGCCAACGTCCCAGTTCCGTTGGATGAAAGGACGTTGGTAAGACTTTATTGCCAATCTATTTAAGTAAGCCATCCCAATATGATTCAGAACATACTCATCCCGAGAATTAGATAATTTTTCTGGTAACGTTGGCAAAGATATATGCATTGAAAAGAAGCTTCTTTCTCTTCGTTTTTACAACCAAAGAGCATAGATTTGAAAGCAGCTTTCAGTCTGAAAGCAGTGGTAATAAAGTTCGTGCACTGAAAACTTTTATATACCTCTAAAACATTGATAAAAAAAATAACTAGACATTTTTATTAAAAGACGATAATTTTCTTGGTTTAGAAAAAAAAACTATTAAAAAATATAAGTACATTTTCCATATATATAATTAAAATGTGGCTTTTTTACAAGGAGGACCCTTGAAGACTAAAGAACACCAATTGTGTTTGCTTATCTATAATTGCTGATTACTGCCTTCTGTATTTATAGAGTGATGACACTCATACCATTTTTTTTTAGTGAATCAAGATTCTTTGCAGTGGGAAGGAGAAAAGTAGAGTCCAAGGTTCCATTTCTATAGAGGCCCTAGGAATTACCATGCTATTCTATAGAGGCCATAGGAACCACGTTCTATAGAAGCCATAGGAACCATGTTCTATAGAGGCCATAGGAGGAGTATGCAGTTTGTTATTAAGAAATTGGATGCTACAATCAGAATTGTTTGATTGACATTTAAAAAGGGGTAATTGGATTTGCGAATTGGAGTGTAGGATTTGCGAATTTGATCCTATTAATGATTGACTTGAAATAAAAATTTTTAACAAGAAATGGCTGAAAAGTGTTTTGGGGGAGATGGGGTGATTGTGTACTGTATAATACACAAGTGATGTTTGGACAGTGTTGTCAATTTAAAATATTTTAACGTTATACTATACGAAGAAGTTGATACTAAGAGGGGATGTAGATGACAAGAAAAGAATTGTAATAATGAATAGCTTTACTTCTTCGAAGTGTTCCGTATAATACATAAGAGGTGGGGTGATGGCAGAAGGATCTCTTAGAGTACTTATAGTGCTGTACGATAGGCCGAGCTGCTAGGCAAGGTATAATGTGGTCCAACATGTTTTGAGAGTATGCAGTTTGTTATTAAGAAATTGGATGCTACAATCAGAATTGTTTGATTGACATTTAAAAAGGGGTAATTGGATTTGCGAATTGGAGTGTAGGATTTGCGAATTTGATCCTATTAATGATTGACTTGAAATAAAAATTTTTAACAAGAAATGGCTGAAAAGTGTTTTGGGGGAGATGGGGTGATTTGGTCTGTGTTTGTCTCTTTTGGATGTTTGTGTCGTTTTGGGCTTTGTGTGACTCTATTGGATGTGTGCGTCTCTTTGGGCCGTGTGCGTCTCTTTAGGTTGTGTTTCTCTTTGGGCTGTGTTTGTCTCTTTGGGCTGTTTGTGTCTCTTAGGGCTATGTGTGTCTCTTTGGGCTGTGTGTCTCTTTGGGCTGTTTGAGTCTTTTTGGTCTGTTTGTGTCTCTTTGGGCTGTTTGAGTCTTTTTGGTCTGTGTTTGTCTCTTTGGGCCGTTTGTGTCTCTTTGGGCTGTTTGTGTTTCTTTGGGCTATGTGTGTCTCTTTGGGCTGTGTGTCTCTTTGGGCTGTTTGAGTCTTTTTGGTCTGTTTGTGTCTCTTTGGGCTGTTTGAGTCTTTTTGGTCTGTGTTTGTCTCTTTGGGCTGTTTGCGTCTCTTTGGGCTGTTTGAGTTTTTTTTTTTGGTCTGTGTTTGTCTCTTTGGGCTGTGTGTGTCTCTTTGGGGGGTTTGTGTCTCTTTGGACTGTGTGTGTCTCTTTGGGCTGTTTGTGTCTCTTAGGGCTGTGTGTGTCTCTTTGGGATGTGTGTCTCTTTGGGCTGTTTGAGTCTTTTTGGTCTGTTTGTATCTCTTTAGGTTGTTTGAGTCTTTTTGGTCTGTGTTTGTCTCTTCGGACTGTGTGTGTCTCTTTAGCCTGTGTGTGTCTCTTTGGGCTGTGTGTCTCTTTAGGCTGTGTGTCTCTTTGGGCAGTTTGAATCTTTTCGGTCTGTGTGTGTCTCTTTTGGATGTTTGTGTCGTTTTGGGCTTTGTGTGTCTCTGTTGGATGTGTGCGTCTCTTTGGGCCGTGTGCGTCTCTTTGGGCTGTATGTGTATCTTTGGGCTGTGGGATGTCTCCTTGTGATGTGTGTGTGTCTCTTTAGGCTGTGTGTGTCTCTTTGGACTGTGTGTCTTTTTTTTGGGGTGTTTGAGTCTTTTTGGTCTGTATGTGTCTCTTTGGACTGTGTGTGTCTCTTTGGGCTGTTTGTGTCTCTTAGGGCTGTGTGTGTCTCTTTGGGATGTGTGTCTCTTTGGGCTGTTTGAGTCTTTTTGGTCTGTTTGTGTCTCTTTAGGTTGTTTGAGTCTTTTTGGTCTGTATGTGTCTCTTTGGACTGTGTGTGTCTCTTTGGGCTGTTTGTGTCTCTTTGGGCTGTGTGTCTCTTTGGGCTGTGTGTCTCTTTGGGCAGTTTGAATCTTTTCGGTCTGTGTGTGTCTCTTTTGGATGTTTGTGTCGTTTTGGGCTTTGTGTGTCTCTGTTGGATGTGTGCGTCTCTTTGGGCCGTGTGCGTCTCTTTGGGCTGTATGTGTATCTTTGGGCTGTGGGATGTCTCCTTGTGATGTGTGTGTGTCTCTTTAGGCTGTGTGTGTCTCTTTGGACTGTGTGTCTTTTTTTTGGGCTGTTTGAGTCTTTTTGGTCTGTGTTTGTCTCTTTGGGTTGTGTTTCTCTTTGGGCTGTGTGTGTCTCTTTGGGCTGTTTGTGTCTCTTAGGGTTGTAAGACGTTTCGTTCTTTTCAATGGCTTGAAATTGCATACAAACGAGCCAATCAGATGTTACAATCCTTTTGTTTGCTCAAAATTTGATAAAGCAACGACGGTTAGACTAGTTTATTTTGCATGATATTTCTAAAGCCAATTAAGATGAAGAAATGTCTTCAAAGTCAAGGCTATAAGAAAAAAAAGTTCTGGATATTTTTGTCATTTTGTAGTTTACGCACTAATATCGATACCATTAACGATTCTATTTGAACTTTCTCCAAGTTGATCAAATTTGTCTCTAAACGGTTCATGATAAAAAATAGTTTGGGACAAGAAAAAAAAAACCTAAAAGAATGTCGTGAAATCATTTTCAACACACAGAGCAGGGGGGTGTTGGGATTGAATCATAGAGAAACAACGAATTTACTTTTAAAAAAAATGTGACTCAAAGACGTTTCGTTCTTTTCACTGGCTTGAAATTGTATACAAACGTGCCAATTAGGTGTTACAATCCTTTTGTTTGCTCGAACTTCGACAAAGCAACGACGGTTAGGCTAGTTTATTTTGCATCATATTTCTAAAGCCAATTAAGATGAAGAAATGTCTTCAAAGTCAATGCTATAAGAAAAAAAAGTTCAAGATATTTTGTCAGTTTGTAGCTTACGCAATAATATCAATATCAGTAACGATTCTATTTGAACTTTCTCCAAGTTGATCAAATTGGTCTCTAGACGCTTCATGATAAAAAAAATAGTTTGGGGCAAGAAAAAAAAACAAAAAAAACCTAAAATAATGTCGTGAAATCATTTTCTTCACCAGGAACAGGGGAGCGCTGGGATTGAATCATAGAGAAACAACGAATTTACTTTTTTTTAAAATGTGACTCAAAGAGGACTGAATTCGCTTCCTAGACAGACAATACAGCAATTTCACAAAACCTAAGTATAAGAGTGATTAAATTCTATATCAACATACATTTCTCGGATACATCGCAAAAAGTTGACAAAATCTAAGTATCAGAAAGAATAAATTCGTTTTCAAAGTTTTTATCGGATACATCAGATAACGGTTATAAAATCCAAGTTCTATTCATTTTGGCTTCATGTGTTGTTACATTGAACTTAAATTAGACCGGTTTTTCTTTCTATAGTAGAGACTAGCA